>PVKB01002826.1:0-248932 GCA_004027205.1 Ctenodactylus gundi | reverse complement strand
AAAAAAGGAGAGATACCTTGTGTTTAGACATCGTAGCTGGCTACTTAATAACTTTTTCAAGTATATTAAAAGACATTCTCCAAATGATTCAACCAAGCTAGTCAAATATTGCTATCCTTATATTTGAAGATTCTCAGATAATCCCTAATATCCGTATTGAAACCCAATCAAAATTCAAGCCCGTTCAAGTTCTTAGGCTGAGCTTGAATTTATCTGGCCTGTGCCTATCTTGTTTTGACCTGTTACTTTTTTACTTCTAGGATTTTTGTAATATATATTTTAGAACTTTTGCCAGGGCATGTGCTGGTGCACATCTGTTCTCCCGGCACTCTGGGAGACTGGGACAGGAGCATCACAAGTTGGAGCCCAGCCTGAGCAACTTAAAAGGACCTTGTGTCAAATAATGAATGGGGCTGAGAATGCAGCTCAGAGTGAAGGTTCTGGGTTCCATTCGCAGTACTGCAAAAATAAATAAATAAATAAATAAATAAATAAATAAATAAATATAAAAGAATTTTTTGTCACTTGTTCCAAATCTACATCATTGTTCCTAATGACTCCAGAATCTGTTTTTATAATTAAGCGTATACCAGCATTTTTGCTCTCTTTTTTTAATCTTAATACATTTTGCCATCAGTGGAAGAGAAAAGCAAATAAGAGAAACATCAATGACAGATTGCAAAGCATGTCTTTTCACTAACGTATAAGATTTGTTTATCCTGACATCAACAAGCCAGTTATGGCATGTGATGCGTTGAAAGCTCCAGTCGACACATTCATCCTGGAATGAAATCTGACACCTAGAATAGAACAGGCAACACACAGAGAAGGACGTTGTGTGTTTACAGTATTGTATTGCAGTTATTTCTGATCATATTGAATTAAGTTTGAATTTTTCTGTGGATGACTTGGAATTTTACCAAGTAACAATATATGTGACTAAGGTGAAGTAAAGTTTAATGTTGTTTGCGTATTCGAAAAAACCCAGTAAGCTAGTGAAGACTGGCAGTGTCATTCCTAAACAGCAAAGGTCTTAGTCCATGTGACTACAGTATCCCGTGGATGAGTCAAAGATACTGCTTGCCATTGGCCTCTCATGAGTATGGAGGTGAGGCATGGTACCACAGAAAAGGGCAAATAAATACAAAATACGGAAAAGGGAGAGGATTCAGTTTTCACTAAGCACTTGCTGAGTCTTCACCTTGGTGATCTCATTTAATCCTCAAAGTGTGGCTCCAAGGTAGGCTCTATCACCTGATTTCAGATATAGAAAATAAGGCTTAGGAAATCACATAGGCAGTAAGTGGTAGGTCTGGCATTTGAACTCAAAGCATCTTGACCCTCCATTCTACCACATAAGACATGAGTAATTACAAATGGGTGCCAGGGACTGCAAGAGCCCTGAGGGTTGAGGAGAGAGAGAAAAGTTTGAGCAATGATTGATGTAGGAAGATTCTAAAGCAAGAAGGACTTGAGCTATCTTCACAGTCTCTTTTTCCAACTTTATTGTGTATGTGATGTGTTATAGGTAGATTTTATTTTAAAATGTATTATTCCAAAGCCTTCGAAATAATTTAGATGATCCAACTGCAGTATATCCATAAACAACAATGAGTAACCTCTCTAGATTATAAATTGTGTGAAGAACCAGGATGCCACAATAATGGCACATAGCAGGCAGTTGTGAGTCAATGAATGATCTCTTCCTACAGTTACTCAACAGTGTATACAGTGTCTATTTAGGAGTGCACAGGTAGCAAGGTGTAGTGTCTCACTGTAAACTCTAAATATTGACTGATTTATTCAAGATATATGTATTGAATCGTGCTTGGTACTGTATTTTGATACAGATATTTTTCACATCTCTGAAAGCCTAATGTACCTTCTGTCTAATAGCTACAAATCCATAGCATCATAGTTTTGATGTAATTCAGTATGTGCCTGGCCTTATGCTAAGAACTGGAATATACCTATGAGTAAAGTATGCTCGGTTCATGCCAGACCTTCCAGGGATATAGCTGAGGCCTTGAACCTGAGTCCAGTAAAGCCCACATTCCACTTAAGAGCAACACAGATTAGAGATAACATGACATGGAAGAAGAAGTAAAGCAGCATATTTTATTGTGGCCGCGGATGATAGTGGACAGAGGTAGGAAGGGTGAATAATGTCAAAGGAAGAACCAGTCAGATCCATCAATGAAGTAATCACTGGCATCTTAAAAGCAATTCATCTTATTCTCGGCTTTATGAGTTCTTCCCTAGTTAGGGTTTGATGGCGATATTAGCCACATTTCACCTTGTTCATCACCAGTGCTGGTAGTCACGACTATGCCTTGAAATAGCCAAATGATAAAGAAAAAAGCCTAAACAATCTATAACTACTTTATATTCCTACAGCAAATATTGAAATGTGCTTGTATATAACTGAAAACAAGTCAAAAGCTGGCATCACTTCAAAGATTAAAAAATTTCATTGAATCAGCAAAAGTGCACTTCAATAAAAGAAAAAAAAACTTCATTTTCTGTCTTTGGTGGGCCCTTTCATTTGAATGAAAGATTTGGTGCACAACCAGGGGATGTTGGGACGAAGGAAACACCTCTGTGAGCTGAGAAGGGTCTGCCCTGCCCCTAGCAGCACGCAGAGGACTCTGCTAAGGGAAACCTTTACAAATGACTCACAAGAACGTTGCTGAGCTTCCTGGAGAGAGCATGGTATGGGAGTGATCTCATCAGTCATGCTGGATCCTTACTCTGCTCTAAATTTAGGTGCCACTGGGATTGAACGTCAGTGGCCTGGTGTTCACTAGCAGATGTCTTCAATTTTGTAATTTTCATTGTGCTAAAGCCCTCAATTACATGGGATCCCATACCTGGAATATAAAATAATTGTTATCAGTTTGTCTGAGTGTCCTAACATTGGAAAGCTGCCCAAGGACCATCTGGGCTGTAGACAAGCTTTGTGAGGAGTGTTCTGGGATCTCCAGGCAAAGAAGAACAATGATTATGGAGTGTAGGTTGTTTTTAAAATAAAAGTATATTCTTAAGGATTTTTTTAACAAATCTTTTTTAAAGCAACTTGTTTCCAAAGTATGTACTATATTGGTGTATACTTCGTGGTTGTGTGACTTCCCTTTGGCAAAATAAAAAGTGACCAATCTCCCAGTGAAAAATGATGTGCTGAGCTTAAATCTACGAGATCGAGAGCCTTTTTCATCCAAGTGCTTGCTGCTTGCAAACACCCCCATTCATTCCATTTGCCACTGACCTCCTGGGAGCAAATAAGTATTTCTGAAACACTAGTGGATGCCTAGAGGAGGAATCCATGGCCAGAATATTATTAACTATACAACCATTTTTAAAAATTAGACTATTGCCACCAAACTAATACATGCACTTTAAAAAGAATAAAATAAGTCAAGCAGGCATGTACATAATTAACCCTTGGCTACATAGCCAAATTTCCACTGCTGTGTTTTGCTTGAATCGCATAATGACAACCCCGCATGCTATTGGCAAATATTCTTAATATAAATATGTATTTACTGTGAAAATATTCCATATTTTATTATATTTAATCTGCAGGTTTTTTTTCTTTCAGATTGTTTTCATTTTGTTCCATTAGTTTTTTTTTTAATCAACTTTTTTAACCAAGAAATGCTTATTCATCCTGAATTTAAACAAGATTAAAGGTGTCATATTCTTTGCGAGTACTATCTCTGTTCAGTTATTGGAAATAATTATTAAGTCAGTTTTATATTCAGCTTACTTTAGTATCAGCTTTGGGTCTGTCTTATTAACAACTATATATTATAGGGTTTTTAATTTTGATATATTTCTTCATAAGCTAAAATAAAGCTATACATTGTTTTTGGTTTGGTTTGGTTTGATTCTTAGAGTACATGTCCATAGACCAGTAGGTTAGTTTATTTTTTCTCAGTCCTGGAAATATAGAGTCTGCAATCCTTAATGAAGGACAGTAAGTTCAGACTAAAATTGCTAGGTTCATTTCCTTTCAATAACTTAACTCTTCTTTGTTGTCTCCTAAAATAAGCTTCACAGAGAAAAATTGTAAGCCAGAAATACTATTTTCTTTATTTTTTTAATTCTTAAAGAGAGGATTTTAGGTTGAATTTTTTTTCTTTGTACTTGTGATCAAAATGTCTATATTTTAGAACTCGCCTAGAGGGTTCAGCTCTTCTGCTAATGCTTCTTGGAGCACATTGTGTCCTCTTAGCTTTCCTTGAACATACTTAGTACTCATTTTTAGTAGTAAAGTGTGACTCTGATGACTGCAAAGTCCACCATGGCCTTCAGAGCTCAGGCTCTGGCGAGCTGGGAGACCTTGCTTCAGATCTCTAGTTTGGTTCTTACTAGGAGAGTGATATGGCTTTTGGAAAATATTTGACTGTTCTGCGCCTCAGTTTCCACATCTATAAAAAGAAAATGACAATATTATCTCTATCTCTTGGTGCCATCTTGTGTGTGTTAAGTGTAGACCAGTAGAGTGTCTGATAAGTATCATCTTATCTTTCCTATCATCTTGTTCCTAAAAAATATAAGAGAAGGTGTCACATTTGTGTTCTGCCTCACCTAACTCAGCTTTCCATGGTGCCAGTCCCACGGCCTCACATCATGGTCCAAGCCCTCCACTGCCAGCTTTGCTCCTGCTCATGCCCCTGCACGCTGATATCATGGTAGTACTGCTTGTTCAAGAGCTGTGTGTCCACCCCTTGCTATAGGACAGAAAGGCAGTCTTAGCACTTCTCTTTCTCATGTATAAAATAGAGGAAGGCAATGAAAAAAGAAGAAAGTCAAAAATTATTTCTCTTAATCCAGTCTTGTCAGCATAGAGTTCTCTATGATACCTCCATACCTTTTGTGGTTCATTTCTGTTAGTCTCTGTTGATTTTTTCCTCAATGTGTGTAGTGTATACTTTAAATATTATTCATTGCTACTGATGTCCAATAATTAGAAAGACTGCCAGTAGTTTCTAAAATAGACATAGCATTCAGTAATCCTGTACAGAAGACAACACTTTTCATCCCTCATATTTAACAGAGAAAGTATGGGGGGGAAAGCTGTGGAATAATTACAATAAAGTGATACTGGCGGGAGTGGGAGGGGATGAGGATGTGGGTGTATAGCTCAGTGGTAGAGCACTTGCCTACCATGCATGCACCAGGCCCCAGGCTCAATCCCCAGCAGCCCCAAAATCAGTTGTAACAGGGTTACACCCATCTATTTTGCTGCCTGTCCAAAGGTTTATGCTAGCTTTGGAGGTGAGAACCCTTAAAATCTAAGCACCATAGAAAACAGCACAAAAGCATTTTAATCTGGAGGTTTGCTTAAGTGCGTAAGTTTGTTTGCAACCCTCGCTGTTCTAATGTTTGATACTGAAAAGCATGCTGATATCAAACAAGAGAATGTTTCACCATCCTGTCCATCACAGTGTCAGTGTCCACCTGTGAAGAGGAGTGATCACTCACAAAGGATTTGTGTCTCTTGTGTTCCCTGGCCAGGCTCACTGCCTCCTACATCCTGGACTTGTTAAAACACATCTTCTTGACAAATCTTAGTAGCATTGTGTTCCATTATGCAGGAGCATACAAAAACGTGCTTTAAAAGTGTTCTTTTGTTATCTGTCGAACAAACTAAAAACATATTTTTAAAATCGAGGAACAGCAAAAAAAAAAAAAAAAAAATTAAGTGGAGATTCACTAAATGCTAGCACAAATGCAGAAAGCAGTCCTGTTGAATTCTTAGGGTACAACAGGTGGTTAAGCCTACTATCTCTGAGGACCCATCACATGCTGGGCTGTGTCATGCCGTTTATTATACATTACTTCAAAATCCTGCAAGCAGCTTGCAGAGTAAATGTTTTGTGTGTTTCTGTGTTATTTGTTGTTGTTTTAATTATAATTTTTAACATATATTAGTTGTACAGATTAGCAGGCATCATTGTAACATTTTCATATAAACGTTTTGGTCATATGCAGCTTCCCTATTGCCAATCATTAATCCCCTTCCCCATCATTCCCTGCTACTTTCCTAATAGTTTCCCTTCGAAACAATGCAGATGTCATTGTCTCCATGTTGTAAGGGGAAACCAAGCCACAGGGAAGATGATGACTTGTCCAGTGTTACATAACTAGTAGAAGCCAGTCATGGCTCACACGGTCCTCTTGGATCTGCCGCATTCTTCCATGGTTGTGTGGTTAGTGACTATGTTCACTGTTATTTGAAGAAAAAGTTTGGGTGAGAGACCAAAATAATGAAGGTACTGATGTCTTCTCACTGACAGTTAACTGAGAATCGCATACTTATCTGGGTCAGCCTGCCCCATGAGCTAAAAAGGGACAGAGAGAAGGAGCTTCCCATGGTTGATAGGTTAAGCTTATGGATGAGGCACTCATATTGTCTTCTTCAAAAGATCTTAAAGCTTAGAGACAAAAATGAGAAGTGCACCTAAATTCTGGTAGTGGGTTGAATAAAGAGAGACCTCCGGGGCGTGTTCCAGGTGCTGCTGCTGGAGCGAATGGAGTTTCTAGGAAGCACAGGTGGAAAGGTGACAGTTGTGACTTGATCTCAATGCACTTGATTGCCTGTTGGTGCCGTTTGGCCATTCCGCGCATTTGATTTTGTGGCACCCTGTTCCCTTAAGGAAGTGACTCCCCAGCACCTGAATAAAATGTCACTTGTTTGCAGGCATTGCAGAAAATCTAACTCTGGTCTTTTAAGTATAATAACAAATATATGAAGTTATAAATTTGTATTTGTGTGGAGAAAAGGCACTTGACATTAAATGACAACATTTTCTATTGAATAGTAGGGGCCATCTCCTTTTTTTGTGTATTTAGAGTCCAAATTTCTTCACCCTTAGATTAGACTAGATTTGTAGACTCAGAGAATGATTTTACAAGAGAAGGAAATAAAAATTAGGCTTGGGTAGTTGTGAACCAAGTTTCTCTTCGATCATCTTTTCTGCATTGGTTTAGTATGGGTGGATGTGTGGTTATCTAGGGGATAACAAGTTACATTTCTAAATCTTTGAGATACTGGTAATTATGTTTTCCAATCCTATAACCCCATGATGAATCTGGAACTTTTGAATTACAGTAGAGCACAAAGCCGGTGCATCCCAGGAAGGGGCTCCTGCTGGCAATTTGATGGCTCTTCACTATTTGACAAAACAAAATTGGTCTGCTTTGTTGAATGGTCCCTGTTGTGTACTTGAACCATCATTTGCATGCGCTGGCTGCAATCAAAGTGATGTTTTTACCAGTCTCATCAGGCTTTCGACAAAATTTCTCCCTCGCCTTTGTTGTTCCAGCTAGCAATAAATCCATTCTTGTAATTACTGATTTCTTTAGCATCACTATGATGACATTAATTTTCTGGTTACTTGTTTTCATTTCACTTTTACATACCTTTAAGAAACATAAAAGGAGACTGGATTTGTGTTGGATTATTGTTGAATATATAGAGTTGCCTATCTGGGTGATTGCTGATCAATCATGAAATTTTCAAATTGATCTACATAATATCTCATCATTTCATTAGACAGAATGATTCTTTTATTTAAAAATTCCCCTGTTTACAAAAGCAAGCTTTTATTATCAGGACTTGTGATTTCTCCTCTCTTTTCGTTGTTGATCAGTTCTCCTTCTATGATAAGATATATATCTGCTGTTCCTTTTATCAGTCACCACTGAGTTGTATCCTGTGATAGATTTTTTGGGGGAACTGAGACTGGAGAACTCTTTTTTTCTCTTTGGTAAGTGCAAGTGAGACAGCTGCCTGAAATATCAACTTGGTCCTTGTTTTGAAGAACTACCAAGTGTAGATTTGTTTCAAACACTCATTCATATACAGAATTACCTAAGAAAACTGACTGAGTTGCCTTTTTTCTCTCTTTTTTAATTCAGAAGTTTAATAAGAAGCACCACACAATACATCTGTCTTGGGACTTGTCCTGTTTCTTCTCAGTCTCATGTTGAACTCCTGAAATATTTTGAACTTCTCAGAACAAGAGTGTAGTACACACACGATATGGGGATAGTGACATCGACTTCTGTTTCTGCATCTGGAAACTGGAAGTGTTGTGAATAGATTCGGCCAAGATTTGCTGGAGACAGTTACCGAATTGGGCTGTGAACCGCATCAGAGTGGGACCATGGCAGGCAGTTTGTAGCACTCATGGCATAAAGTAATGATGCTATGGCATACAGTATACATGTAAGCTATGTTATAAACATGGTATGATTTTCCTGGTGTCCTCTTTTTCTATTTATCTTTGACAGAGTGTACTGAAATTAGGCAAATTATGACCCAAAAATACCCTGAACACTATGGTAAATAAAAATCAATGAAGTTGAGAAAGTGAGAGTGTATGATGATTGGCTTCTTAATCCAGTTGTAAAAAGAGTGACCTGAGAAGCCAGTATATGTGCTTGTCAGTGTGTCACCTTTGGGGATCCCTTCTGGAGGCAGGGATAGTATAAATTTCTGTAGCCAGGCCCAGCTGGTTTGGGTTCTAGCTGTACCACTTAGCTACCCTTGACTACTGGGGCAGCTGTTTATAGCTTAAAGCCTATGTTTTTGTCTCTGTGAAATGTGAGTGGGAATATTACTTACACCATAAGATTTTCAAGATTATATGATAATATTTCATATAAAACATACAGTGGCTAGCAATGGAAAAACACTTACTGAGTGTTGGTTACCATAAAGTCAGTAAAAGATGCAAAATTTCTTAGCCAGCTATACAGAATTCCTCAGAAAGTCATCTTCATTTCATTGCTTTGAAAGGTCATAGCCAATGACCTATGTCTTGAATGCATTTAGAAACATAATTCTTTTGGTGTATAGCTTGTTGAAGGGTAATTGTTAATAATTGGCGTAATTCCATGTGGCTTATGACAGGGTGCTGGTCAGCAAGATCCGGTACAGAGGTATTGCATGTTTTTCTGAGTCTGTTGGATTTCTGGTCTCTAGATTAGTACTTGCCCAAAGCCTTTGGAGCTTAGCCTTTCTCTTCTTTAAAAAAAAAAAAATAATAATGAGAGAGTTCTTGGATTTCCCAGGCCAGTGAAATGCAACCCCAAAATATGTGGCAGAGGGGCTAAGTTTTAGAGTGTGTACTTACCTTTGTGGCTGTGACATTCCTGCAAAGGAATTCAGCCTTTTTTCTCTGATTTTGCTCTAAATAATGAATACTAGAATGACCTGTTGCCAAGTGTTTAATAGTTTAATTTAGTCCTCCCCTTTGCGTCATCCCTGTGAATAAATGCAAAAAAGAAACAGGATGCAAATCACACTTTCTCATAAACAAGAGTCCTCTTCAGAAGGTTTAAATGCATGATTGAAATGGCGTGTCTACCAAAACTAACCTATGACTATTCGCTGAGCTAATCAGATGTTTGCCAATAGAGAGAAACACCACTGATCCCAAATCCATCGGTTTCCTGTTATCCTCTCCTCCTCTCTCTTTTCCTGTTCTTCTCCCTCTCCTTGCCTCTCTCCTTTCTCTCTTCCTCTCTCAGTGAAATTCAACAAATTTTTGAATTAGACCATTTCCAAAGTCATGCATATTATCCAACGTCCAAGTAAAATCATCCGACCACTTCATTTTCCCGCGTGTAGTTCCAATTTCCCCGATGCTGATTCTTTCCTTCTAATTACAAGCGCTCCAAGAAGAACTAGATTTTGCAGCTCAGCATGAGAACAAGTAGCTCCTATGTCTTCCTGCTGAGGTGAAGGCAGAAGACTTCCTGAGTCTGCCCAAACACAGCTGCTTGAAGGAACCAGATACACCTGTTCTAGTAAGATCATTTTGACACTAAGTTTCACTAGGGAAAATGTCTAGCTCCCAGCACTCAGAACCCTCTGCTGGTTATTTCTGAAGGATAGGTAACAAGGGAAACTTATTTCTTTTTTTTTCCTAAAGGGTGAAGATTTAACGCAGGAGAGTTTCAATTGTATGCTGATGTTAAAAAATAATAAGTTTCTAGATCGACTTAGACATCTGTGTTAAATCCAAGTGCAGTGTCCCACTGTTGACTCATGAAAAGGAAATTAGAACATGTATATTCACCTAGGATGATTCTGCATTATAAATTACTGACTGAAATGTCTTTCTGAACTGAATTTTTGTTGTTGCTTTTACCCAAATAACTATACTGGGAAAGAAAAGAGACGTGAATGTCACATGGCAGGTAGAACCAGAGCTCTTATGTTGAGACCAGTATTCAGCATTGTGCTTTGACTCATTTCCACTTTCCCCAACAGGGATGTCTGGAGTCTGCTTAAGCTATCATATGCATTCAAGGTTGCTCAGCAAAGGGCTGAATCATATTCATTTAGGAAGCAAAGCTTCCCAGTTTTCCAGTATTCACCTCTTCTCCTTTCTTGAGAGTGTCATGCCTTACCAGCTTCCAAAATTGCTTCCTATTGAGTGTTGTGTGCAAACAAGACAAAATAATTCTGCTTTACTGTTCTCTTGTTTTTAAAGTTCATATATTTGGATTTTAATCTCCTGAATACAGATTCTTTAGAGCTGATGCAAGTTCACAAAATGGTCTAGATCCAATCTTAAACCCTTAGGGAATGGTAGGACCA
Organism: Ctenodactylus gundi; assembly: GCA_004027205.1. NCBI lineage: Eukaryota > Metazoa > Chordata > Mammalia > Rodentia > Ctenodactylidae > Ctenodactylus > Ctenodactylus gundi. The sequence goes on along the minus strand of PVKB01002826.1, from coordinate 238,314 downwards.
TTTATCTGTTGATTTTTAGTTTGGGAACATAACAAAGATATCAGTACTCCGCAGTTCTTTTATTTATTTATTTTGTTGTCTGCATATTGAAGCCACCAGATAAGAGCAGTAGTTCTTACTTAAGTCAAATGCTGTGCCATCTACTGCTTCTGAATAGCTTATTGTGCACCAGGCATAAGGTTAAGTAATTGGCATCACTTCTACTGATTCACTCGGTACAAAGAAGTAAAGTAAGTATTAGTATCCATGTTGTAAGGGAGAAAATTAACACTTTGGAAATTTATTTCACACAGAAAATGAAGGAGCCAGAATTTGATCAGCGGGGCCCCTCTTCTTAGTAAGTCCTAGGTGTGATGGGGTAAAATGTAGTAGCAAATGAAGCAATGGCTAAGCTTCACTGTTGAAAATTAACCCCTGGTAACGTAAGTTCTACCTCAGCCTCAGTAGCTCAAGGCCAGCGTCCATACCTGAGCATATAAAACAGTTAGTGAGTGACTTTTTATTTCTCCCGAACTTTTCTGAACTACTTTTGGAACTAATCCTTTTGAAATGAAGGAAGTAGATCAGAAACAAAGCGAATGACTGCAGAGGCTGTGTGGTGGTTACTGTAACTCTTAGTAAGGTGAAAGTCGCTGCATCTCAAAATGCAAAATGGAACTGCATGAGTGTCTTGCTGACCGATGTGTGCACCGAGTCAGATGCTTTCTAGTAAACACATATTCTTTGAAAGAGAACAGAAGTCTTTGTGTGTGTGCTTGGATTTATTTTTTGTATGTCTATGATTAGCATCACAGTTCTGTAATGCAAGGGCCTTTACCACAATGGCCTGTGCTCTTCAAAACTAATAGCCATGAAAACCCGGCATCCAGTACTTTGGTTTAATAACTCCTTATTATGTTATTGTTCCCATAGCTACCTGTGAGTTAGAGCTCAACTTTAGGTTCAGTACTACAGCGTGTTCCTTGAAAATGGGGAGTTGATTTCAGTTGAGTTTTTTTTTTTTTTTCCCAAATCCCACATATATGTGTATATGCAGGCTAAACATCGTTGCGTTCTTTGGGAAATTACAAGGTGATTGCCTAGTTATGTGATTGAACAAGGAATGTTCCAGAAGGCTTCTATTTTTTACTTTAGCTTCCTGTAAATTTTCTGTGATGACACAATCTTTCACACAAAGAATCATGGTGCCATAATAGCCAGCCATTTTGTTGAAGAAAATGAAAACCCTCACCCTTTTAAAAGCTGAGTTATGCTGACTTTGATCCTGTCATTTCTTCAATTTAAGGGTACATTTTCTGCCTCCCACAGACTGATACTGCTTCTCTGTGTAGACAAGAGCAGCATTTGGCACTTGCTTGTTTCATACCCAAATCTCTGACCCTTTGTTTTTAGTACTTTGCCATTTTGATTTTGCTTTTTAAATTTGCTTGTGACTCTCTGCTTCCCCCATCTTTTTTTTTTTATTGGTACAATGATTCTTACCTTGTCTTTCCCCAGTCCGTTTCTGACCTGGAGAGACGTACAGCATGTTATTGTCAGGACTTCCCGTGCGGGACATTTGAACGCTAATGACTGGAAAACCAATGCTGCTGGTTTTAAGGGTGAGAACTTCTTTCATATTCTGTCACAGGCAAAATATTTTTATTTTTCTCCCATTTTAAATGGAGAGCAGGAAATAGAAGCCCTCAAACAGAACTTTAAATTTTGTGCTCACACATGAAGAACTTGACCTTTTAGAAAATAAAAGGTAGGTTAGTTTTTTTAACCATGACTGCACAAGTGAGGCAGATTTCCTCAACTTCCCCCATCATAGGCCAAGTTTTTGAAAGAGAAACCAGTTCCCAAACATAGTTGGCCTATAGGACGCCTAATTAGCTTGGTATTTGCTGTCATTGATTATCTGAGTGGTATTTATTGAAATGTATGTTAAACTTCTTGCCTTCTGTAGTGACTACTTCTACATAAGTAATAACTGATATATGTTGTTCAATTTACTGTAGCACTGTTAGGCCATGCATTCTATCAACTTGATTTTTGTTAAAACTTCCACGAACATACAAGCAGGCTTAGTTCAAAGAGATGTTACTTTATATAAACTACAAGTTTTTATGAGTTTTTATAGTGTATGGTCCTTGTTGATAGCAGCTCCAGGTTTTATCTAAACATGACCGTAATGAGATGAACTTTAAATATATATATATATATATATATATATATATATATATATATATATATATGAATGGATGGAAAATAGTGCTCCACAGCCCTGTGCTGAATAATCCTAAGCAAGCCATTCAATTTTTAAGGGCCTTAAACTCTCCCAATTTAAACATTTTAGAAGCTGAATAATATAATCTAGGTATGATGTCTTACATATAATCTTAATGTATCTTTAGGGAATTATGTCATTGTATGCAAACATTCACGTTGGAATGTATATTGAAAACTTTTTTTGTAAATAGCTCGTTATAAACTCATGCCTAGCCAGAACCTATAAATATCTCCAGTAACCAGCTCAACATAGATAGTTCCTTGATTAACATCTTTGCTGTCTTTACTCCATTTTTAGAACATCCCTCTGCTTTTAAACATCAGCAAACATCTTACCTATGCCTGTAAACTATGTAGCGCATCAGTGTTCAGTGAACTTCGTAACCTAGAGTTGTGAATACCTGTTGACATTTCATTCTCTTGAGCCCAAATCAAGACACTTGATCCCCAAATTTAATTGTATGAGCAACCTCAAGATTATTTGAGTTTTAATTCCAGAATATCCAGAATGTAATTTTCCATATCTTTGTTTTCATTTTGGTTAGCTTCCAAATGCTCCCACCTCCTACCATATAAATCTCTGAGGCTGCAGGGGGAGCAGATGACCAACATGTAACTTTGGCTGGTTCAAGCTGAAATGAACTGCTTAAAAGAAGGTTCACAGACCAGCTCCATCGACCTCCGTGAAGCTGAGAAGTCAACTTTAACCCAAATAAACGTCTTAGTTTTACTTATTCCTTTTTGGCAACTTAAAAAGAGCAAATGGTTCTAATAAAAACACACAGCTCTTTTGAAAACCTCTGTTGGTTTTAGAGAAGGGGAAACAGAGGATTTAGAAAAAAAAAATCAACCAAACCCAAACCAGAATCCAGAGGGGGCTATACGCTGCTTCTGGCAGTGAGGAAATAGCGTCCTACTATTGCACGTGGCAATATTTAGTATAATATTTCACTCTTCCCTTAGATGACTGCCAAGAGTAACAATTAAAGTTCGCTTTTTCATAGATGAATTACACTGAACGGTCTAGGCTCCCAGTGGAATTGTTTTGTAATTTTGTTGATGGCGAGCCCCATATTTCATCTAAACTTGATCATAATGAGATGAATTTTTTAAAAAGGAGTTATTTTCTTCCCTGCTCTAAACATTACCATCCCCTCCCAAGAGTCCCACAAATAAAAATGATTAGGGCAGAGGCTAGCAAGAGAAGCCGCATGCCTTGGAGAAGCAGAGAATGCAGGTCGCCGGTACGGGAGAAAAATGGGCTGATTTTTTTTTTTATGAAATAGGAACTGAAAGAACAAAAAGAGCTAATATTTGGAAGTAGTTTATGCAACCAGAGTTCAACTAGAGCTTGTCCTTCAAATAGGTCAGCCAACTCCTACAGGCCTAGCTTAGCGGGAATTCATGGCCACACAACTCCTCCACCTAGTGTGGAGGAAACGTGTTGACTGCCGCCTGAAGCCTGTGGCCCCGGGGCCTCACCTGTCCCATCCAACTCAGTCATCCAGGTATGCAGCTCAGCCCCAGGTGCATTTGACCCATATTCACTCACGCGTGCTTTGGACTTGGAATACGGGAGGGATCACTTTTTGAAGCAACTGCTGGCTTCTTGTGGAAAGGTCCTTATTCAGGCTAGCAAGCTGGCCTCGAAAAACTAAAGAATGGGCCTTTCTGGTGACTCACCTATGTGTTTCTTTGAATTTTGTTCTGGTGAGCAAAGTACAAAGAGCCTTTCCTCTCTGTGCCCTGTGAATGTATGGCAGCTTGCTATCAGTGATCCGTAGCAGGAGTAGCACATGGCAAGGTTCGCTCCAAGGATGCAAGCCAATGCCAATGTGCTCATGCTAAGGAGAACTTAATTTTTAGCAGTCTTAATTGAACTAAGATTATTTCATCCTCCTGCTTCCTCCATAATGATAATAATCTCTTTTAGTATATCTAATTGTCTTTTACATCAGTTTAGTCTTTCAAAATAAATATAATGCAATGAATCCATACCTATGGAATGTATGTATCAATTTGCCTTGAGAGAAATTTTAGCTAAATTTTAGACAATACCTTTGACTTCATATCTCCTTGAGAACTAGCTTTTTAGAAAATTAAATGAAATAAACACCATACACCTATGAAAGAATCTACTTGAAATTTTCCATGAGAATAGGAAATTATTTGTCCTGGGCCAGATGTGGAATTCAGCCACTGGAGAATTGAAATCCAGATTCCAGTATTTTGTTACTGACCAATATGTGCAATTCCAGGAGATGCCATTAGCATCTGTTTGGGATTTGGTCAGGACTGTTTCTTTTCTCCCTTGATCCTTCCCCTTTCCTCTCAGAGAAAGCTTTCTATTTTGTTTTGCTTTGCTTTGCTTTCTACTCTTTTTTGGCCCCTGTAACTCCTTAAAACGCACCTGCACGCTGGAGCAGGGCTTCTGACCTTCTTGGTATTCACATGCTGTCTTCTCAGTTATTGGTGCATAAACATCTCAAGCCATGTTGAAATATACCCAGAAAACACCCAGAAAATGTCAGGGTGCCATGGAATTTCCTAGCCTGGTCTGCTGCAGCATAATTTACATACAGAAAACGAAATTTACGTAGCAGCTCTTGTTATTCTTAAGTCCAAGCCCCAGCGATCTTCCAGGGCACCAACCCGAGCAGCAAAAGCCATGTCAGGCAGAACACGCCTTGTGGCTACACATTCAGATCCGCGCTGTTGGGGAGTACAGGGTCTGTGGACCCAAACAGCCGAGCCCAAAGCCTGAATTCCAGCGTTCTTTCTAGGCTCATTTAAGGAGGAAGTTAGCTCTTTCTCAGGATCCCCCTTCCTTTCCTGCTGGAATCTAAGGAAACTCCAAGCCTGCCTCCCTCCCTCCCCCACATGTGTGCTGAGGCTGCATCCTTAACCTGTACCCTGATTTTGGTTTGAGTCTACCGTTATGATCAACAATCGAATGCATGGGCATCAGTGCTTTTATGAAGTATTGGTATTTGGGTTATTTGACTGTATGCAGTTGAACTCTTAAATCTAGGAACAGGAATAGACATCCGATAATAAATTAGGACCTTCTGTCATCTTTACTAGGCGAAAGAATGAAAATAATGTCATTGACAATCAAAAAAATGACAACTAAGTGAGCGAGGTTACCACGCCTTCCATTTCACTGCCCTCCCAGACTATGTAAGTCTCTTTGTTTCTACAGCATGTTGCTGAAATCCTCCCCAACCCCACTGACTCCTTCTTTGACCACAACTAAACTACTAGATTTTTTTTTTTTTTAATTTCTAACTGATTAGCCATCATGGGGAAAAGAACTGTCAGTCTAACATGACTTCTTAGGCTCCAAAGCCTTAACTTTTAATAACCTTTATATTACTTTTAATTGCCCTCGTTTTATTTCCACTGATAGGGCTGGTAATTTTAAGATGTTCCCAGATATCTTTAATACCAATTTGTCTTGCTTTCCGTTTGTAACATTTATTTAAAAACAAAACAAGGACTGTAACCATTAAGCATGCTGTGTGTTAAAACAAAAGGTTTCGAATTTTTTTGGTTTTTGAGTCTATGAAGTGATTTCGAATGTGTTGCCATTTTGAAGGATAGAGTTTCGTTTTATTTTGTTACTTCACTGTTCAAATAATATTCAGTCTCTGGCGCCCAGCATATGGGTTTGCAATCAGTAGCTGGGAATAAAGGTACATAATACACATTAATTGGTAAACTGTATATTGTGGTTTTGAAGAAAGGAAAACATGAAATGTTCTTCACCTGATGAGTGTCAGAGGTGGAATCAGATCCTTCAGTCCAGCCCATAACCCCGTGCAAAAAAAGACAGTTATTGTTTAGAAAAGAAAGAGAAGTAAATACGTTTGATCCTACCTGATAACATTGTTCATTAGAAATGCCATTTTTTGTAAAATCCTATGTCGTCTCCTGTTACGCTGTGTGAACTCATATTTATTTCATGTTTATTGACCTAAAGACTTTTATTTTCACATTTATTGACTATTAGATACATGACCTTATCTTCTAACTCATCTACAGAAATGATGTGAGTCATGCATAATTTATTCTTTTGTCTGGTGGGTGTTTTACCCAAACACCTCCCTGGGGGTATATTGCTACACCCCCTGACAGGGAGCCCTGCTTAATCTCCCTATCATTCAGTTGTGTATCCAACCTGTGTCCTCAGACTATCGGATGGCTGATTACTACATATGGAAGATTTAAAATACTTTCTGCCAATTAAAAATGTTGTTTTCTTCCTGCTGGTCTTTCACTGAAAGGTAGAATTATGTTTATCAGATTTGGGGAGCTATGCCTTGTTTTAGTTTATGGCACTTAAGTTTGAAATATATATGACTTCGCACTTAAAATCTCATAGATGGAGGTATACTCAGACAGGAAGCATTTGCATAGCATGAGTGAGGCCCTGGGTTCCATCTCCAGAGTATAATCAAAGCAATGGTTATACTATTTCCTATCACCATTGTACTGGATATAATTAATTGATTGAATAAAATTATGTTGGGAATGGTTTTGCGATTTTGCTACTATCTTAAGAACCTAGTTGTATTTTGTTTGGATGTGAGAAGGCCAGTTAAGGATTTTGTACCTTGTTCTTTGCAGAATGTGATTATCTAACACCAAGCACAATGGAAAGTCTAAGTAAAAAATGCTTAGAAAATAGAAAATACTAGACATAAAGTTTTAGAAGCATTTTAAAGCATATGCATTTTATCCGTATGTCTTTTCTGCTCCTTGAAATAAAAGTAGAGATGCCGTACTAAGCTATGAATGAGAATGTTGTTTGGAAGTTGAAGATTAATTGGATGACTTTAAATATGCCTGAAAAAATTATACAGAGGACTTGATGATAAGATTATCGCTAATGTGCCATTAAACATTTTTATCCCATAATTGTTTATCAGTGGTACCCCGATTATACTTTAATATTGTTCTGCAATGTTTACATGTCACCTTGAGGTCAACCTACTACATCTTTAAAGTTGTAATTACTTCAATATAAGAGCTAATGACAGAAAACAGAACTGATTATAGCCTAACAACCAATATTCCATTGACTCTTTATTAATATACAATACAAAGTTTATGAGTAGAAGATTTAATTTTTTAGTAATATGTAAAGTCTTCTGCATGTAAGAAAAAGTCAGTGTGTCTTTGTGTTATCACCTGAAGAAACTCGAATCCCTCATTCTAATGAAGCTCAGCTTCCTCCAGTAAGTTTTAAAACTCTTTCGGCTCCGAAGTTTGGCTATCCTTAATACTAGCATATTTTGATATTTTGCGGTGACAGTTGATATGTTGGTCAGAGATAAAATCGCCAAGCTCTCATCCCAGTGGTGGCCGGTCAGAGCCAATGTTCTTTTTATCAGAAAATGTGTGTTGCGACTGTACAGTAATGGAAAGATTTCTTTGAACCACTGTTTGTTGGATTCCGAATCTTCTTCTAAATTAAGATTTAAAGCATTTAGCCAAGGCACGGTCTTCTCAGAATAGACTCACGCACATTCTCTTCCAGAAACTATTCTGAAATTCAACAATCACTTTCTCCTTTGAGGTTGTCTCAGTATTTAAACAATAAACTCTTTCAGCACAGTGCTTCAGAGCCAGTGGTTCCGGCAGCCTGGGATTAAATCTCAGCTGTATATAAACAAACCCCTTATCTCTGGTCATCTCATACATTCCTTATCAACTTCATGGTGGTAGTTACTCAGTGCAAAGTACCACTTTACACAGCTTCACATGTTTTGATACATATGCACATGCTTCTCAGCATCCATCACAGGGATTAAGGTGTAGGTCATTGCTGTCACCCTAAAAAAGGTTTTTTGTTCTCTTTCCTCCCTATTACCTACCATGTATCCACACTGTGTAACAACTGAAGAACTTTATGGCATCGTAGATTGGATTGTCTTGTGTAAACTTTCATACAGTGGAGTTATTTGAAACCGGCTTCTTTATCACCAAATATTTTTCGATACATCTATGTCATTAAGTTCTTCAAGAATTCATTTGTTTTTATTGCTGAGTGGCAGTGCACTGTATGGATAGACCCTAATTTATATACTGACTTTTTTATGAATTACTTTTTTCCTTTCTTTTCTTCTTTTTTTTAGCCTAGTACTGGGTGTTGAAACCGGGTTCTTTACACTGAGCCGGGTCTTGCTAAACTTGTGATCCTTCTGCCTCTGCCTTCCAGAGCACTAAGATTACAGGTGTCTGCCATCACACCGCTTGATTCAAAAGTGACTTTCTTGTTTTCATTTTGGAGTTCTTATGAATGAGACTGATGTGAATAGTTCTTTACAATAGCTGTGGACAAATTAGAATTCTTTAAAGATATGTTGTTAAACTTCTCAGGCACCGAGTGAGAAAACAGTCCAAATGACTAGCCCAGGTGAAGACCAGTTCAGGCAAGACCAAAGGGACTTTAGAAAAGCAAGTAAACCATAACTATAGTGAAGAAGAAAAAGAGAATCAGTAAATTAGTATTATGTAAAGAATCTAGCACCGTTCTTCATTCATAGGATGCATGTAGGCAAAATTACTCATGCATGCCCCATTCTTATAATAAAATTTGAGCATACCGATATTGATATGCATAGAGCTATGTCTATTAAAATGATATGTAGTTTAGAAATACCATCTCCATCATCATTGTCAAATATTAGAGTCAGTACTCTATAATCACGTATCTCATAATACTTTTATCTTTGTCTTTGTAGGTATTTTCTCTAATTCGGGTTATTGCCAGTATTGCCTACTGGCAGTGATTTTAGTTGATGATTCTGGATACATGGTTCACCTCTTTATGTTTTCTCCTTTTTTATATAACTTTTCTTGGATTGCCATCAACAAAAATTAGTTCAACAGTCTTGAAAAAAAACATGACAGGCTGATGGTTATAAATTCTGTTAATTTCTGATGGTTATAAATTCTGTTAATTTCGTGTACATCATCTAAATCAAAAGCACAAATTCATGTGAACAGGAACATAGAAGATGTGTGAGAGGTTTATGGCCACTGAAAGTTTGGGAACCGGCCTTGCCTACAAGTGTCTTGAGCTGGTAGTCAGTTTGAAGAATGCCTTTTTTGTTTGTTTGTTTATTTGTTTGTTTGTTTCTGTTTTCCAAAGGACTAGGAATTACACTAGAGGAGACCAGTACAGTAAAAGCCTCAGGTGGGGTAAGGAGTGGGAAGAGAGGGGCCAAAGCATGAAAAAAGGCAGGTGTCGTGTGATAAGGAAAACAGTTTAGAAGAAACTAAGCAAAGCTCCTTGAGTCCTGGAGTTAGGAGTTCTCATTTGATTTGAAATGCCTTTTAGAGCCACTGTTGTGACTCAAGAAAGGGAGTTGGATAATAGCAATGACTTTCATGAAAGTCAGTGCTAGTTGCAACTTTGATGTCAGAAAGGATTTTATTTCTCAAATTGATGGTGTGAATCCATTGGCCCTCCGATATGCCCTACAAAATAACATGCGTATAAGAAAGTGGCTATTTGAAATGGATGAAAATTTTCTTGTAGTGATCATTTTCTGTTCTCTTAGTATGCGATTGTGTACTCGTGACCTTAAGGATGGTGACATTCAGCGGGAATTTGTTATCATCTCTGGGCCTTCTTCTAAATGAGGAGTGTTATAGACTTGGAACATACAATCATCTTTGCTAGATCCTTTTCATTTTTTAAGAGGAGAAAGAAATATATTTTTGAAATGATGTTTTAATAAGCCCAGATCAAAGGGTAAGGTGATAAGATTGCTTCTTGGAAAATGTCGGGCCAGAAATTGTGCTTTAACAAATCTTTGCAATTGTCCTTTGGTCAAAGTCTTTGAGGCTTCTTACTATTTACTAAAACTTTCAGAAAGCCACATTACTCAGTTACCTGACCTCCTTTTCCACAACCATTTGTTATCTGTGCGTTTGCCACATGACTTGCAAAGATTTGAGAGAGTAACACGACTCTGGTTCACATCTTGAGTGGCTATAAGACTTAGGCAGGCAGAGGGACAGAAGCATTGAGAGCTTTTAAGGATTCACTTTCTGAATTTTTTCACGAATACGATTTTTCTCAGACATAAAGCCAACTCAAAGTTGTCAGTAATCTTAGGAAGCTGCGTTCCTTTTCTGAACTTGCCAGGGGTTACAACTCATGTGCCTTCTTTTAATGTACTGTGTTAAGAAGGCTTTTTCTGGAAATCATTTGTGTCTGTTCGTGTTACCCTCAGAAGTGTCTTCAGAGCCAAGGCAGACAATCTGGGTCCAGCTTTGCCTTGGAATTCAATATTACACATCTTAGAAGCCTAAAATTCTTAACGAATGTAAGAATCAGAGGCCATAACTAAAAATGTGAGAAATGTCTGTAAGTGTTTGGCATGACTGCCATAGTTAGTTGCACAGTTGTTAACTGCACAAGAAAGCCATACTGACAAGTAGATTAGAAACTGAAGTCTGGCTTAATCTATTCCTGAACTCACATACATGACAGTATGACGGTGTTCCCTTAAACGAAGCAGAACCTTTCTCTAGTGCACACAGATCCTATGTGGGCAGCTTTATGCTGCAAAATTCCACTGGGAGTTCTCTCCAAACCGTCAGTGATGCACACATCTTCTAAAAGGTGACTGATCCTTTCAGCCTTCGCTGTCTGCTCCAGGCCTCACATTCACAGAGTCTGTCCCTCATTAACAAAGTAAATGCCATAAAGGTATAGTTTTCCTGTGTTAGCAGAGATGGACTGTGACTCTTTCATCCCTGTGTTCACCAGCTCTCTAGCCAAAGTTTAAGTTTCAGAAGGGTAAGTGAATTCAAGTATAAAAATCAAACCTGTTATCCTTTTCATTTTTCATATATATATATATACACATATACTCATTGTATCCCATAACCAGAGTGATCACTACACATGATTTCGAATGTGTATTTTTCCCATGGGGGGTTCAGTATAAGAAGGTGGAAATCTGAGGCGCACGGCCCTTGTAAAGGTGACACATGCAGAGGACCGGAGCCCAGAGTGGTAGAAGAAAAGATTGAATTTGAAGTTGTTTGGGATTACCATCAAGCCGCACTGTGAAGGTACCTCCTAGATAGAGCAGGTACCACAGAGCAGAGGGATGGGTGTCAAGGTGAAACTGGGGTAGTGAGTAGGAGAAACTTTCTCACTGAAATCTGTATGTGTGTGTCAATGTGGACTCTGCCATCCATGTTCCTAGCACAGATGGCACCACCCTCTCTGTGCCCATTAGGGACAGACAGCTGTAACTTGCTCTGTCCACACTGAGACTGTGGTGAAGTGGACACTGTAGAAACAGGTTCAGGATCAGGAAAATGGTCCAAATAAATGAGAGAAAAAAGATCCTTATTGTGACATCTTTTTAAAAATATGACATTGGCAATGGTGCTTACAGCTTAGCCCACCAACACCACCTTTTCCACCCCAAATCCAGAAAGATCTCTATATTGGTACCAGTATTTTTTAGTATAAGCCGATCTCAAGAAGTCAGTCCATCATAGTTATGCATGAATCCCTGCAGTCACTGCACCTAGCAAAGGCCCATGACTCACCAGGTGATCACTTTGCAGAAGCCATCCAGTATGTACGTCTGTTGCAAAATAAGAGGGACGTCTTTCTGCTCTTAGAATTTCAATCCAGACTGCACATGTTCTCAATTGCTAGGTTGCGGCATTTCAAAGCAATTAAAACTTCCATCCCATATCCCAGGAACAGTTTCAACAGGCTTTCATTTTATAGTGTTATGACAAAAGAGAGTACACCCCAACACTCCCAGAGCCTTCCTTAAAAGAGCCAAAACAGAAAGGTATTGTCCCTGCCACTGCATAATGACAATCAGGAAGTGGCTCTTTAACCCTCGGCCATGCTCCCATCTGTGCCCGCCTTGTTAGTCCTAATAAAACTGGCACAGACAGCATCACTGTCTCTGTGCCCAGCAGTATAAATATGAATATAGAATGAAGTCTCTTTTCCACGATAATATCTTCACTCTCAGGGAAAATCCATGACAAGAACAGTGGAAGGAGGTCATTTCTCAGTGTTGATTGGAGAAGGTGTGATGGGCCAGGTGATAAACTTTCTTTCCAGGCCCCACATATTTCTTTTTCTGCACAGGATATTTTTAATGGGTTTTGAAGAAGAGGACACTATCTACCCAGTTGACTTGCAAAAGGCAAAGGACAGTGCCCACATAATTTCCAGATGATTTCCTCCTTTGTTACTTTGCAGGTTTATTCTGAGAATTTGAGTGTCTTAGTTGAAAGAAATGCTGTGTCTTGTAGACCGCAGCAATCAATGGGTAGGTGTATAGGAAGGAGAAAGAGATTCTGGACGCTTCAGCCCTGCACCTGTGACTTTGTACTACTTCCTTTAATATCCACACAACTGGTTTTTTTTTCACTGAAAATATGAATAATACTAGGTTGCTATAGCATTGTTGTGGAAATTTTATTATCAAATATGTAATAAAATGAATCTGTAAGGTATTACTTGTACTTCTCCTTTAGAATGTCCTCTGTGCATCTTATTTTGAATAGCATGCTTGATGCAGGAAGTGCGTCGGGTTCAAGGCAGCACAGTTAAGAAGTAGACACTACAGTGCATTTTCTGTTCTCACCTTTGTACACTGAGGAGGATTCTTTGCCTCCACTCAGGTGAGCCCTGAGTCTATCCTTAGGGTGCATAGAACTTGACACCTTAAATAATGTGTGTCTGAAGAAGGACTACCTGGGCCAGTAACCTGTGTTTGAAATAAGAAGAGGTAATGCAGTCAGGGGTCAAGTAAGAAAACTCGTCTTCCTAAAAAATATTTTCAAGAGAAAAGCAGTAATGTTTAGGATAATCTGAATAAAAAGATATTGGCATCGTGTAGTACATAGCCACCCATTGTTTCCTGTGCTCTGGGTAGGGAAGAAGGAGTGGGGAAGAATCGTGCCTGTGGAGTCTTCATGCTTCAGGACGGAGTTATCAGCCTTGTCAACCAGGCTCTTCCAGGAGACATGCCTGTCCCGGGCAAGTGATCTCAAAGAAAGGTCCCCAGACTAACAATTGGGATGTAACTCAGTGATTAGAGTGCTTGCCTAGGAAGCAGGAGGCCCCAGGTACCATTCCCCAGCACCACACACTAGCTGGGCATGGTGGCACATTCCTGTAATCACAGTACCTGGGAGGCTGAGGCAGGAAGTTTGCTATGAATTCTAGCATAGCCTGGGCTGCATGGTGAGTTAAGGACCACACTCGACTACAGGGTGAGACCCTGTCTCAGAGAGGAAAGGAGGTAGGGAGGGAGGGAAGGAAGGAAGGAAGGAAGGAAGGAAGGAAGGAAGGAAGGAAGGAAGGAAGGAAGGAGAAAACAAGTTAGAAATATAAATAATGGGCCTTACCTCAGGCTCTAAATATACCAAGGATATACTGTGTGTATTCAGTACGGCATAGGAAAATGACGCCATCTGTGCCTTACGAGATTCTGATGTACATGCAAGGCCAAGATCCACTAACCTAACTCATCCTGTGTGCAGTGGCTTCATTCCACCTGGACATTAGGCTAGTGCTGATGAAGTACCATCCCACTGGAAGTGTGCTTTTTCTGAAGTTGGGTAAGGGGTTTGAGAAAGGAGAAAGGTGCTCTCAGCCCATCTTACCCTGGCGGTTGCTTGCCATTTGCTCACTGCCTCAGTCACTGTCCGTCCATTGGACCATGAGCCTTTGTTTTCACACTTCCTCTCCCCTTTACTAGGATAAGGAAAGGTAATTTCCTTATCCTGCTGCCTTACTTCCTTTCTCTTTCACAATTAGAAATTCCCCGCTAGTGGCCCAAAATAGCTGCCTTCCTTTCTTCTTTTAACTCCCTGAAAACCTGTCTCCCCTTCATTCTTTGAAGCTGAAGAGCTCCGGAAGAGTTCCCCACGCCTCAGACAAATCCAAGGCCTCTTGTCTCCTCCTTGATTTAATGCTCTTGATCTCTGCTGTCCACATCTCTCTCTTTCTTTTTTTCTTTTGGGTTTTTTTTTGTGTGTGTGTGATGAAAAGATAAAGGTTTTGTTCCTCTCTGGCCCCTGACTAATTCTTTTCTCGCCTCCTTTTACAATAGTCATTCCCTAAGGTCTGTTGCTTTCAGATTTCAGGAGGGTAGATGTGTGTCTCTCTCTCCCTTTCTGTCCTTAACCTCACCTATTTCTGGTCTGGAATCTCTGCTTAATCTGTGTGCTTTTTTAAACTTTCACAAGACATCTCTGGAACACCTCCAGATGCAGTGCTGTCTGTCTTCCTTGCTCACCTGGCCTCCTCCCTCTACACTGTCACCCACTCTGTGTGAGTGGGCAACACCATGCTTTTTTCTTAGCAGATCTCCCAGAAGCCAAAGCAGATTGCCTAGAGTAGCGATGGCACGGCATCATTTCCTTGACCACTGGCTACTCACTGTCCCCAAGACAGATCTAGCAATGCTGCGTTCTCACACAGATTTTGGGGAACCTCCATTGCAGGTGCCCCAGCCTCATTTCTTTCCTTCTGTGAATCCAGACTTGCTCAAGGACTTAAGAGCCATCTTACATCTTATTTCTTCTAAGAGAACATCCACAGCCCACCTGTGGCCTATTTTTTTCTTAAGCTTAATTAAATATTCAGTGTCATGTAAGAAGCCTCACATAGCCCTTGAACCTTGGAATAAGAGGCAGCCTTCCGCCCAGTGAGATGCTGCCGTTCCCAGCACAAGGAGTATTTTCTTCTTTATGCTTTGCAATCGTCCTTTACAGCAACCCGAGTAACGGCTGCAGACCAGGTGAGCCAATGGATGTTTGAACAGCTGAATTAGCCAAATCTTTGTAATCACTTTGGCCAATGAGTGAAAACATACTCTCTTGAATTATCATCTACATTTTCTTTTTTGTGTGTGAGAACTTAAGGAATGGTGAAGAGTATAATCTAGAAATACCATGTGAATAATACGCAGTGGGAAAGTCTCCCTTGTGCATTGTTGCTCAGGTTTTACACCAGGAGTCCTAGGCTTGGGAACTGACCTGAGGTCTACCTAGCTTTCAATCAGCCTTGGCCCAGAGGTGCACACTTTTTATCTTGTTCTCATTTTTGACCGAACAATCTTAGCTTCCCAGAAACAAGCAAAGGTGTGATGTAGATGTGCCTCGGGCTACAGGACTACGTCTCCCCAAGATGGCAGAATCACGTTTCTACCTCTGTTAAGAAATATCTGTCAGTTGCCTTATGCAGATTACTTGCTCATATAACCATATTGGGAGGAAATACATGAGCACTGGACAGGGGAACAAAAAAAGGAATTGAACAGCTTTTTCTTTCATAGTAGAAAGAGCCCCTTGAGAGAAGGTAGGCCGGTCTCATTCTTGTCTTCACTGTGCAACTTAAACAGTAAACCCATCCCAAGGGGAGCTTGGAAGCACAGCCCAGCAGACTGCCCAGTGTCTGGGAGCTTTCCGCATGCAAGCTGTCAGTAGCGCTAGTGAAGGCTGGCAGGCGGCATAGTCAGCTATGGCTGGAGTTGTTGCTAGAAGCTGAGAATTTAGGAAGAGCAAGGGGGAAATAAAAACAAACCATGCTGAATGCAGGTGCCGGTTGCTCCATTCTCCCACCCCAGGGGAGTCTCCATTTTGCACTGCATGGCAGAAGCAAATGTGGCTGCTGTAGCTCTGGTTCTGTCCCTGAGAAGCTTATCTGTGCTTCTCACTGAAATCTGAAAGAGCCCACGATATGGAGATGTCCGAAAAAGGGAGTAAGGCAAGGGAAAGCTGGAGATCCTAGGAGCGGCTGTCCAAGATGGTCAGGTGTGGAGCTGCTGACGTCAGAGGAATGAAAGTATCACTTGCTTCTCTTCTATTTCACAACTTGCAGTTTATGTTCTCATATTTAGCTGTGTATTTTTACCTTAGAAGAGCAGTGCTTAAATATTATCACTGCACACGGGGCGGGGCGGCGCACAGAGTCCCACCCACACTCTCAGTTGCACGCCCTCCTCCTGTCCCGCACATGTGGCGCAGTTTGACTAATAGGTTCAGGAGGAGCAGGGCCCTGGGGGAGCCACTACCAAGGAGCAGGTGGTTCGGCTCCTGGAGGATCAAAGAGTCCAGAGGTTCAAGCAATACAACAGCTGCCGGCAGCTCTTTGATCCCTGCTTCTGTTTCTCCCTACCCAACAGATCAAGCCGCATCCCACACCCCAGGAATTTGGGTAGCCACCTTTCATTCTTTTGGCTTATGGGTGATAGACAGACAGACGGAGACAGACAGAAAGATAATAGCAGCAACTTGATTGATGGTAGCTGAAATATAATAATCACAGTTGGCTTTTGGTTCTACCATCTGGTCTACTCCCAATGTCCTGTGATATTTGCCATCCTCTCTCTTTATCTTCTGTTGACCCTTCACCCCTCACACCACCCATTCCACAGGTTCTAATTTCATCACCACATAACAAGCTACCAGAAGACCTCCAGGAAGCTCAAAATGTGCTCAGTGCTTCTCCACATAACTAAATTCTATGTGTGTCGACAAGTACCATTCAAGGAGCATTTTCTGCCCAGTTCACCTGATGCTACTACAGATATTGACTAGTGGGTCTACTAGTTTCTTAATCAGTATTTCTGACTGATTTCTTACTCCTTTTGACATGCTTTTATATCTACAATCATTGCACAGTTTAGTGCTTTTTAATTGTTTTTTATTGTGTCATAGTTTTTGTTGTCTCGTCACCCATGAGCTCGCAAGCACAAATCATTTTCTTTTGGATCTGTTTGGCCTAATGCTAAGTGCAGAATAGGTGCTCCACAACCAAACTATGTGATATGATAACTAGTTAGATCAATTAGGAGTTTATATTTGAGTATACTTTATCTGACATGTTTGAGATGAGAAATGTTTTAGATTTTGGATTGCTGTTCAAGAGTTTGGAATATTTGCACAGACGTTAGGAGTGGGACCCTAGTCTCAATAGGAAGTTCTTTTAGGCTTTTGTCCATCATGTATACAATATCTGATGACAGTTTTATATGGTTCGTTCAGCCCTTACATTCTGTAACCTGTCCCATGAGATCAGGCATGTAATTTTCCACCTGCAGCACCATGTCAGTGCCCAAAAAGTTAAGATTTTTGAGCATTTCCGATTTCGTATTTTAGGACTGCTTAAAGTTTACTTGTGAAGTACACTGAAGCTGATACTTGAATAGTCAAGTAACCGAACCTAATTTGTCAGCATGCTTTATAATGCATATTAGAGACTGTGTGTATCTTACCATGGGATGACTGCCCACCTGGTGGGTCCAACCTGTGGCCTGCCATTTTTTTTTTTGCTCTTGATTTTTTAAAATGTTATAATGAAAAATAATTACAGGAACTTTTTATTATTTATATATGTGATTACCTATATATTTCATATGAGGCCTAGACAAATTCTTTTCACTTTTAAAAAAAAAGTCAAAATAAAAAATGGCGGCCTGCAGAGTGGACATGCCTAATGGAAGGCTGTCTGCCTGCCAGTAGTGATTGGTTTAGTGATGCTAGCAAACACACCCCTCCATTACAGCATCGCATATGACCTCAGTTCTGCGGAGAACACATGGGGCTTTCAGTGTTAAAATCAGGGGACTCTTGGGTAAACCTGGACCCTTGATCATCCTAGTGACAGGAGTGACTTCCTGAATGGAAGATATTGACTGGACTTTCTTTTATACATTAAATAGTAATGAATAGCTGTTGCTTAGTTGCATTTTTTCATTTAGACACAAAATTTTAAAGTCCCCATAAGCTCCTTGTGTGTGTGTGTGTGTGTGGGGGGGGGGTTATTGTTGGATATTTCGCCCTATTTTGCACTCGTTGCTGTATTACATCGTGCTGTTACATCTGAGAGCTGGGAATGGAAAGGCCCCTCTTCACGTAAGAAAGCTAAAAAAAAAAAAAAATCACAAAGATTACTGCTGTTTTAACCAATCAACTCCTTTATTGTGTGTATAGCACTTAACTAATAGTCATTCTGGAGATACTGCGATGTGTCCATTTCATGTGCTATTTAACAAAAAGAAAAAAAAAAAGATTTAAAGTAGCTGGCTCCAATGAGGAAAGTTTACTGAAGGCGATACTCTGAGTATAGATTTTTGTGCCTGGAAACTTCTTTTTTCCCCCTTGTTTTTTCTCTTGCTGAGCTTTCTAACTTTTCTTTACAATTGAGTTTTTTGGATCTTCTAGGTAAAGCTACTGCTTAAGTTAATTATGCTTCCAAACTACATAATTAGCCTGTGAGCTTAACAGTGTCTCTTAGCACTTCTGATCTTGTTAAAAAGTAAAAATTTATCTGCTAGAAAGTATTAGCTACTCTCCAAGTTCCCTTGTTGACCTGAGTATTTCAAGCAAGGGAGTCATTGGTTGTCATCTTACACATACCAAAAGTGCAGCCAAACGAACAGGTATAACATGGTACAGTGCAGGTTTTTCAGATCTCTTAATTTGAAGCAGAGTTTGTCCTGTATCACTCTACTCAGAAATTAGTTAACTTTCTGAAAAGGTAATTTTGTTTCTAGGTTTTCAATTACTCTGTGTATATGTCTTATTTCATCATTACTTTTCTATTATTTGATATTTTAATCTTAATTAATGTTAAATCTGAAGTGGGTGCTTGGTGCTCCGTTCACAGAAGTGAAAACTTGCTTGAACTGGTCAGGATTCTTGTTTGCACCAATGTTAATAGTGCTCTGATTTCATAAAATTTTGCATTTTGTGCAGGATTTCCGCAAAGTAGATTATGCTTAATCATTGTAAGAGTATTTTGAGACTTAGGCTTTCCTGTGAGCTTGGCATGACACCTGTGCATAGGTAACAAGGGGCCTGTTATATCAAGTCTCTGCAGGGCACCTTTGCCATTGTCATAGATTTGGAAAATGTGACTTGTCTTTATAGATTTCAGTAAAGTTCATGTGTTCCTGATGACTTTGCAGAAGTTGGACAGAAAAGAAGAAGGCGTCCTCATTCCCTTTCTGATTTTCTGTGTAACATTTTATACCACTAGGTGAATTTAAAATCTTCTGTCTGTTCCATTTACTCATTTCACAGATATTCGCAGAAGCTGTCCTCTAAAGGAGGCTTTCTGCAGCCACTGAAGAGAAGGCATACCCTAAGCTCTGTGGCCCTTCATAGTGACGGTGGGAGAAGCAGCAGTTAATTTCTGATTGTAGGTCATTTTACATGAGTGAAAATTTTATACCAATATAAAAATGATTAGCACTTCCAACTGGTTCACGGTTATTTACCCTTGTGACACTAGGTATTGGAGTTTATCAGCTTAATACCTGCATTGTTTGATCATCATTAGTGTTTGTGAATAAACAAACCATCTGCCAATAAAACCCCATGAGGTTAATGTATTGCCAGTCAAATGGGAAACAAAAACCAAACCAAAACAAAAGGAATACATTTTATGGTTTTCTTATAGCGTGTATGATAATTGAGGAGAAGCCACGTCATTTCAAGTATTTAGAAATACAAAAAAAAAAAAAAAAAATCTGTTACTGTCTCAGAGAACCTTAACTGATCTAATCCAGCTTCTTTCTCTGTTTGGTGTAATTGAGTTAAACTATTTTCACATCATTTTAATTATTTCTTGTTGATTAGCATGTAATAATTGTAAGTATTTATAGAGCACAGTGTACTATTTTGATACTGCAATTAAATTTAATATTGTAATGTATACTGATCATGTCAAGGTAAGCAGCATTTCCACTTTCTGTCCTGTGTTTACACCTGGAGCTCTTGTGCACCTCACTTTTAGGCCTTTGTCGCATCTCTATGAGGTGTCATGAACTGTGCTGTAGACCACAGAGCTCATTCCACCTACCCACCTGCGTGCTAGTACCCCTTCTCCACCCTTCCTCCTTCCTCTTCCCCTACTCTTCCCATAAGCCCAAACCTGGCAATTTCCTGTATCCTTGGATCACTTTGTCTATATTTAATAACTTTAGTTAATAATATACAACTAAAATGAATTCTGTAATTATGATAAAAGTTACTGTATTTTGTAAGGTTATTAATGACTCATTTTCTTTATTTTCTGGATGTTTTTATTAATTTTTACAATGAACATTCATTATTTTTTAATCATGAAAAAATTAAGAGCTGGAAGTATAGCTCAGCAGTTAGAGCACCTGCCTAGCAAGGCTCCGAGTTTGATTCCCCAGCACTACTGCCTGAGTCAGGTGTGGTGGTGCATGCCTGTAATCCCAGCACTCGGGAGGCTGAGGCAGGAAGACTGCTGTGTGTTGATGCAAGCCTGGGCTCCATAGTGAGTTCAGGATCAGTGAGGACTACAGAGTGAGACCCTGTCTCAAAACAAAACAAAACAATAAAACAAACTTTAAAGAAAAAAATTATGACTTTAAAAAGTTGCAAAAGTACACATATAAAGATCTTAATATACCCTTGGCAAAGTAAAGAAATATTCTTTTTTGTTTTAGGATGACCTGTCTGGCTGTTTTGGATAGCAAAATAATAAGCCCTAGTATTGATCTAATTTGTCACACAGATTTTCTTTTAAGGGACATATACTCATGCCTAGTGAACTTAGGAATGGTGGCCAGATAGGTGATAATACCCCAAAATAAGAAGTGGTGAATTAGACATCATATTTTGATTGCTAAGAACTATAAGTTTATCTAAGCACATGAACGGGGATATTTTTAATTCCCAACACAATTTTTCCTTTTATATATGTTGTAATTTCCTTGTGCTTCCATGTGCATAAAGCTCTGCTAAAGTCCATGTGAAACCCGCAAGCCATAGCTGCTGCCACCGGGCAGCCGCAGTGTAGCTGGAGTAAAAGGACAGACACTGGCATACAGAGCTAATTACGAACTAAGGTGATGGCATGATTCAAATAAAGTAGTGGGCTGGAAGAATGGCTCAGTGGGTAAAGCACTTGCGCTTAAGCAAGTGCTAAAGTATCCAAGTTCAATTCCCCAATCCCAGTACCACATAAGCTGGGTGTGGAGGTGCACACCTGTAATCCTAGCACTTGGGACACTGAGTCAAGAGGATTGCCATGAGTCTGAGGCCAGCCTGGGCTCCATAGTAAGTTCAGGACGAGCCTGGGCTATAGAGTGAGACCCTGTCTCAAAAATAAATAAATAAATAAATAAATAAGGGCCTATACAGGACCTGGTACGTTGGGTGGATGGATGGATGGATGGATGGGTGGGTGGACAGACAAAAAGGCAGATGGACTGACTGACTGGTGATAGGACAGAGGAGGAAAGTTTGCCAGTCACAGATAGTTGAATTTCAGTAAATAACGTATATTTTATTGGTTAGAGGATACTTCAGAAAGAAAAGATGACAGAGTAGGCCCTTGGGACCTTAGAGTAGAGTTGGATGTGGCAGAAGAAGCCATGAGAGAGTCCAAGCCATTGGCAGAACGTGAGCGAGGGCAGGAGTGAGGCAGAGGACCCTGGCCTGCTGGGGACTGTCATAGGGGCAGCCTGGCAAGGGCAGGAGACTCAATGAGGTGATTGTTTCCACCGTAAAATGAAACTATCATCGAACACTGATTTTCAAGGTGATATACTTAAATAATCAATAAACAGGGGTAGCTATAAATTTTTGCATAATTAATGCTATAGTGAAAACATCAAGTAAAATCTGATAAAAGTATGACTTCATATTGAACATAAAGATATGAGACAGTCCAAAATAAAGTGATTTTAAATATCCAACTTCAACTTTACAGTATTTTTAGAAAGAACTGCACATGTGGATTTTATTGTATCACCATTAAAATATTTTTATACTTCATTGACATTTCACAGACTGTTACATCACATTCAGCTTTAGATCCATAAATATTCAAATTGAGAGCTAACACATTGAAGACAAGCTAGCAAAACGTCTGGAAGTCCCAAAATTTAATGCATATCACTTTATGAATTTTTATATGCTAGCAGAAAGGTAAAAATTTATGACTTTGGGGATATTTTAACCTAATTACTAGATAAGTCATAAAATAGTATTTCTTGCATGTGTGTTCCACTTGCAGTGTGAGAAATTTTATACGTTACTGCTTTTAAACCTATTAATCATTTTATCTCACAAAATCAGCAATGTTTTCATTCATTAATGCAAGTGATTAACAGTAGGGCCCTGGAGCAGGACAAAGGGTCAGAATCCAGCTCAACCACTGACTTGCTAGTCACTCCTGACCAAGTTTCTATTTCTCCATTTTCCCAGCCAGAAGTGATAACAGTTACCGCATTAACATCCTGCATTTTTTTAAGAGGGTTAAATGTAAAAATGTAGTGACAATAAGTGATAATTTTATCACTAGTCCTAATAGCATAATCAACAAACACTACACATTCCTCTTGTTTTGTTGGGATTGCTTATCTTGTTCTGCTTTCTAAGTCTTGACTGAAAAGAGAGCTGGAATTCCACTGGGATTTTTTTTGGGGGGGGCGGGGGTGGGGGTCAGTGACATTATGATGCAACACATGTAGCACAGGCTGCCACTAATGACACTGAAGAGCTGACCATGTCTTATCTTCCACAGTGAGCCATCTCTATGGATTTGGACTGATGGACGCAGAAGCCATGGTGATGGAGGCGGAGAAATGGACCACTGTTCCCCAGCAGCATGTGTGTGTGGAGAGCACAGATCGACAAATCAAGTAATTTTTTTGTGGCCACCAAATCACGTGACAGTGCCCCAAAAAGAGAGGCCAGTGCAAGTGCTCGCAATAGCTCTCTGCCTGCCGTCCTTGGAATGCGGAGGCTTCTGTGGCTTCTTTCTTATTAATGATAACATTATGATGGGATGTGTAAGAGCCTAAGCTTTTGAATTCTTGCTAGGATACCCCAAGGATCCTTAAAGGAAAGTGTCCTTTCAGAGGGGTCTTGGAGAGCCTCTTACCAAATGGATGTTCCAAACATTTTTATTCTGTTCATATCTTGATTTGATGGTATAAGTATTCTTCAGAAGCCAGTTTACTTCAAAAAAATGAACCACATGTTCTTGGAACTTAAATATGAACCATGAAGTTCTGCAGTGAATATTGCAAAATCTATGGCCGATGAGATTGCAGCTTACTCCAGAGTTGTAGGGACTGTTCTGCAGCATTAGCTTCACAGCCCAGCAAAGAGTGTTTACCAGGCAGTGTGTCAGGTCTCTCCTAGGTGTTGATCCAGCGGACAATGTCTCATCTCAGTGGCTTAGTAGTGTCTCGTTCTCGGCCTCCTTCTTAGTCACCTCTTTCTAAAAAGTATTTATAAACTTTAGTTTGTGATGATGCTAAGATCATTATGAATTCTTAAAGAAACTTGCTACTAAACAAAAAAAAAATTGATTCAAGGTGCATCTTCTCCCCTATTCTATTATTTTTGTGGCAAAGAATGAGGTGAAAAAAAAAAAAGGAGTGGAAAGTTAATCAGTATAGGTTGTGCCCTTCTTATGAACCAAGCCAACAGCTAGAAGCCTTCTATATAACTTTCTTCAGAAACCTTTCCAGCAACTTGAGTGTGATACCCATTGACAAATGGAAAAGTGGAACCAATAAGATTACCTGTTTCCTCATTTACAAACTCACTTTCCAACTCAGTAACTGCTTTTCTTACACTTCCCAGATATAAAACACTGTGCGAGACTATAGGGACAAAGTGAGGGAAAAAAATGCTTCCTGCCCCTGTGAAGTTTAAAGTCTAGAGAGGGAGTCAAGTAAAGCAGTGAAACCAGTTGATAACTACAAACTACAATTAAATGTTGAAAATCTTAAAAGATAAGAAGTTAACGACAGGACAAATTTTGCCTGCATCTCTGTGGAGATATCATAGAGGTGATATTTAAGGTTTGATCTCAAAGGAAACAGAAGAATTATCTGTGAATAAAAGAAGCACCTCAGGCAGAGTAGCAGGGGCAAAGCCCCATGGTGGGGAGAATGGGTTATCCCAGAAATGAAGCTGGAACCTGTTATTCAAGGACTATGATGCAACAAGGAGCAAGACAGGAAACTGTAGGCAAAAGGAGAGAGCGCCTGTGGGCGACAGGACAAATGCTGCTAGACGAGGGGCCTAGGGATATGAACCAAGGTGGAGCTAGTTCACACCCACCATACCACGGTTCTCAAAGTATATTCCATGGGTGAGCAGTAGCAGTGTCACTGGAGAACTTATTAAAAGGGAAAATCTACAGGACTTATTGCAGACCTGCACAGGCAGCCACTCTGGGCTGGTTCCTGCTGTCTGTTTTATTAACAAGGTCAATCCAACGCACACTCAAAAGGGCCATCCAGTTCACACTCAGGCATGCAACTCACTACTTGATCAGGGCAAAAGGACCTCAATTCCCCTTTTATTACCTGCTTCTTTCCTGCAATCTAACCATGAATTCCTTAAGGCAGGGATGGGGAGACTTTCTGCCCCATCGTTTACAGGCCATACTAAATTAGCAATTTACAAACTAGCCTGCTATATTTGGTAAAATATTTGATTTACTCACCCTTCATGTGATGGCTGACACGGCCTCTCTCTGATGAGGCCTTGGGTGCATTGGTCGAAGTAATCTTGGCCTACTGGCCAGACCCTCCACTCCCCGGCTTTAAGTGACCTGGTCACTTGGTTGGTGCCAGCACTGTTGTCATTTAACATCCATTGGCCAGGCCGTTTGCTTACCATGCATACGCCAAACCTCAGGATGACTCACTCAGCTGGACTCTGCCATGTAATCTGCTCAAACTCCCCCTCTCACCATGCAGGACGATTCGCCCCAATAGCGCGGTGCGCTCCATCTACAAGGCCTCAGGCTGCTCCGACAATCCCAACCACCACGTCAGCTACCTGGAGCATGTCGTTGTACGCATCACCATCACCCACCCCCGGAGGGGGGACCTGGCCATCTACCTGACCTCGCCCTCAGGGACCAGATCCCAGCTTTTGGCCAACAGGTAAGGGAGTGGCCGCAGTGCAACAGGGTGGGGTCACAGCAACGCTCAGCGCGAGGAAAGGAGCTGCTGCTCCTCACTCCTACCCTGAGAACCTAGAGGGCCCTTCGGCATTCTGATCTCATTGCTCGTAAGAGGGGAAAAGTATGGCGTTGAATAGTTGGATCATAAAAGGATGATGTGGAAAAACTGAAGGCCATGAAGGCCACTTGTTCTTTAGAAAAAAATTGTAATGCCCCCCATGAAACGTCTGCTAACATTTGTTACCAATTAACCAAATGCTCTTGCCCAGACACTTGCTTTCCAAAGTTAAAGGAAATTCTATTTTTTTAAAAGCTAACATTGGCAATTTGTTTCCTGCCAAAAGCCAGATAATAATATTTGGAGCTCAGTGGGCTATCTCTGTCCCAACTGCTCAGCTGTGCTGTCAGACTGCAGAAGCCACCGTGGGCATTAGAAATGAACAGGCGTGACTGTTCCAGAACAACTTTCTTACCCAGGCAGCAGTCCAGATTGGCCTACAAACTGTATTTTGTAGACCCCTGTGTTTAAGTTTGGTCCTTTCATCTCTTCTGCCCTTGGAAGTATCCAGCTTGGTTTTTGTTTGTTTGTTTTCCTCTTCTCTCTGCTTCCTTCCAAATGTTTTACCCTCAGGTAAGTGACTATATTTTGTGTACAGGATGAAATCCTGCTGAAAGAACAAGGCCAGGCTCTAGTTACATATTTTCTTTGGTCCCTTGACTTCTGGAGTAGTTGGGAACCTAACCCACCTGTCAGTAGGTGGGACAAGAGATGCCAGCTTCTCTTACACAGCTCACCTCCGTTGTGGTTGTAAAATACAAACCACAGACAGAAGTCTAAGAACTTTACTATGACATTTTTGTCTCCCAGAGGAACTTTTCTTTGAACCTAAATGTTAGCATCTGGGGCATGCATAGTCTAAATAAATGGCAATCTTTTACGCAGCCCCAATTCCCTGTCCCCTTTTGAGGTGACAGTCAGTGTGCGATCTTAGAATGTGAACACTAGGCTGGAGGAGCTGAGAGGCCAGGATTTTTGTGAGCCAGCAAAACCAAAAGCAAGAATGAACTTTTTGGTTTCTCTTGCTTTTAAAAATCCTCACCCTTCATCTTCCGCAGGACAGTGAGGAAAGGAGTGAGCAATAGAATTTCTAGGGAACAGGCACCAGGAATACAGAAACTGACGCCTTTAAGGGCACTTTAAATGCCTGGACTTCCTGTATTCTTTTCTTTTGCATGCTTTCTTTCTTTCTTTCTTTCTTTCTTTTTGAGACAGTGTCTCTTTATATAGTCAAAGCTGGTCCTAAACTCACTATATTGCCCAGGTTGGCCTCGAACTCACAGAAGTCCTCCTGCCTCCACCTCATGAGTGCTGGGATTGTAAGCATGTGCCACCATACCTGGCTTCTGTATTCTTCTTTCAAAGCTAACGTCTTCCATAATAGCATGGCACAACCAAGGTTTACTATGTGTGTATGAAGTGCAGCTTTTTTGAGTAACTGTGCAGGTTCAAGGAACATGAGGTGTTGTTGGCATCAGGTCCTTGGGCACTTCCTCTTTGCCCTCCACCCATGTCAGACAAGGAAGTCTCAGCTGCTCCCTGCCAGGTGGTCCTCGCTTGCTGCCAGACCCTTCTTTCCAGGAAGCAATTATATCATTAATAGACATCTCACCAGCTATTGGGACCCAAGCCGGAGAAGGCCATTATGTCTTACTTTCCTTTCTTTCTTTCTTTCTTTCTTCTTTCTTTCTTTCTTTCTTTCTTTCTTTCTTTCTTCTATCTCTCCTTTGTCATTATTCATCTGAGTTTAATCTAGGAGAGTTCCTGGTATAACAGCCTGAATCACCCAGGTTTGCTTTACGTGGCTCTTGTGCACTGATCCCCTCCCTCCTAGGAAAATAGTCCCTCTGCTACTGCTGTTGGCTTCGAAAACTCAAGTCTCTTCCTTCTGTCTTGTCTCTTTCTGCATATTTTGCTATTTATTGTTGGCTCCCCCCAAAATGACATCAGTGGGGAAACTTGCGAGGAGCGGAGCTGTATGTAGATTCCAAAATGGGCGTTTGGTGGTTTGCAAGGTCACGGGCTTCAGACTCACAAGCATTCCTCCACGTTTGACATTGACTTTGGTCTTTGCAAAATGCTAAACACGAGAGTGCTGCATGACTTGTGTCAGAGATAAGAAGGCATTTCAGACACTCGGTGGCCAGTGTTCCCAAGCCTTACTTCAGACTCTTTACTTAATTGCTTCTTATTAAGACCACCTTATTAAAAATAAGATTTTCCCAGGAACAGGGGTGCATACCTATAATTTCAGCTGCTCATGAGACTGAGGCAGGAGAATGACAAGTTATAAGCCAGCCTGGGCAACTTAGCAAGGCTTATCTCAAAATAAAATGAAAAGGGCTAGAAGTAGAGCTCAGTGGTGAAGCACCCCTGGGTTTCATCCCCAGTACTACAAAACAGCAACAAGAAAGTTTGCGTCTAGAGCACCCTGATCTGTACCAACTTCATAAAATGCTCTCTTTACGTCTTATCCGTTTCAATCATGACAATCTGTAGCCATCAAAAAGAGGTAGAAATTGGAGATCGAAGAAGCTAGAAGCACTGAGAGATGTAAAGAATGTTACGAATTCATTTATCTGCGGCTCCTCAAATACATTACTCTAAACAGCTGAATCTTTAAATGTGAAATGGCTGCACCTGGTCCCAAAAACCACTCGTGGCCACCTTCCAGGGCCAGGCTTCCTAGTTCTTGTGCTTGACAAAGGTAGTGTTATCCCTCCTAATGCAGCAGCTAACGAAAGATGATTTCTTTTAGCATTCTTTCCTTCTGGTGAGTTCTGAGATTCTGATTTTATTAAAGGAAAGTCTCTACACCCGAAGCCCGCAGCTCTGTCGGCAAGTAATCTTCATGTCCTCTTATCTTGATCTTGATTCAAAGCACAGTCCCATGATGGAGAGCTGGGAGCAGGGAACACAGAGGGATAGAGGGGAGGAGAAAACAGTTTTCCTACACCACCCTCCTCCGCCATGATGCTTCTACCTTGGAGCCAGCCAACAATGGACTAAAACCATGAGCCAAAATTAACTTTTCTCCTGCAATCCCTGTCTGTGTCAGGGATTTTGTCCAGCTACAGAAAGGTGACTAATACGTTCAGCTTTTTTACTTCAGAGAAGTCAAGGTTCCTAAGGAGGACTTTGTAAAGCAGAGAACATGATGAGAATGTAGGAAATGAGAAAAGTTGAAAGTAAAGTTTCTCTAACCAGTATAGGATGCTTTGAAATGAAGATGTGAGTTTCTCATGACACAGTCATTCCCGTATCATCTGTCTTTCCCTACAGGACTGTGTGACTCCTTTTTCCAGGTTTAGAATTCTCCATCTGCATGCCCTCTAGCCTGACAGTAGGTGTGAGGAACTCCCCCAGGCTGCCCGTGGTTAACTAACTCATTGCCGGTTGCAGAAGGCAAAGTGCTAAAAGTCAGCTGTGGCCCAGAACCTAGCTCCCTGGGCATTCCCTCCCTTCTGTGATAGAAAAACAAGACACACGCACCACAAGGATAAACCAGGGAGGATAGCCCAGCCATAGTAGCGGGCTGTTAGGACGTCCACTGCTCAGTATCCATACCTGTGCAGCTTTTCAGTACTGACAAGGTAACATGCTAGTTCTAATCACTATTCACAGTTGGCATTCCACAGGTCCCTATTTTTCTACACATTTCAGTGAGGAATTTCTTCAGAACTGTTTTATCTCCTCACCTTTGCAATTCCTTGACAGTCTCTTCAGCAAAATGCTGAGCCCTTATGCCACTTTGGACTGTCTGGAGCCCCTCAGTGGCTCCCTATGCTGCCTGAGGGGCACTTGCCAGGACTCCTGTGGAGAACAGCTACTGGGGAGAGAGTGGCTTACCCAAGCACCTGCAGATGCTAAGTTCTGGAAGATACTCAAAAGCATTCAGAACTCCAATCAGTCCTGCTTGAGCTTTGTGCCTCATTAGCCCAGCAGGCCCGCCCCCCTGGCAATCTGTTTAGGTAATTTAGTGGGTGGGAGTCAGGAACCCTGCAGTGGACAGATGATAGCTCCATTCTCCTCTTTGTCCTTCCCTTACCCTCCCTCCCTTTTAGTTCCCCTCTTGGCGTGTATATCCTGCCTAACAACAACAACAAAGCCACTAAACTTAATACTTGGAGCAAATGGTCAGCTTCTATGGAGAACTAGAAGTTAGGTGTGTGGGAGTAGCTGGTGGGCTGGGCAGTCTTTGAAAATATTTCTAGACAAGAGCAACTTACATTGAAACATTTTAAACTATGAGTTAAATTCTGCCTGTACAAACATTTTTCAAACGAAATGCTGTCCCGTCATGTTCTTCCACCGGCTACATTCGTTAGAATTTTGAGATACTAACTTTGCCCTGCCTCCCTCCCTCCTCTACTCCCAGTGCCTTGAGTCTTAAATTGAGTTTAGCTCTATTGGCTCTCTGTTCCAAATTTCAGCCTCTAATGGAAAGCTGAAACTTTACCTCCTTTCCTAAATTTGATTAGAGAAAAATATCTCTGCTTCTAATTATGATCTAAAGTGGAGAGCAGGTATACTTTTTAGTAAGTGAAACCTATAGGGTTCTGTAATTGACTGTTTAAAATGAATTGTTTATACTTAAATCATTTTTGTCACTGCCCTCTCGGAGTGTTCAGCAGCAGACTATTGACATGCATAAAGAGTCATGGTCTATAAAGGCATCTGAAGCTCGCAGTAAAAATGACTCTTTTGCAGTGAGAGATATTCCAGAAAGGCCAGGACAGCCTGCTTTCTTCATTACAAAAAGGTGCAGTCTTTGGAGTTAGACAAAACTTTTTATTGACAGCATCTGTGTTCGAATCTGAAGAAGTGAATTCTTCGTTTATAAAATAGTACCTGCCTCACTGGTTGATACAAGCTTAGACATAGAGTGCAGCTCCCAGCACATATGCTTAGTAACTGGGAATGCTGTTCATGCACTGCTTCTCAAAGTTCCGCATAAATGACTGTTCCAAACGCAGATGGCTGGGTGCCTTTTCCAGAGATTCGGACTCTAGTTCTGAGGTAAAGACCAAGGATTTGCTTCTCTAATCAGCTCTCGGGTGAGATTGAAGGTGGCCTGTCCGTGGAGCACGTACATCTTAGCTCCATTTTGAAAGGTCCTCAGCTTGTTCACACACGTTGCTATATTTATGTCATAGAAAGAGTTGGGAGTAATATGCAGGTAGATGCTGTGCAAGCAATTGACAACAGAGTGTATAATATAAAACAGATTGTCAGATAAGAGCCGTCGACTATAAAATGGAACACATCTTCGGGAAGATTAAGTATATCACATACCTTCATAAAGGAATGCATCTGGAGGTTAGTGAATGGCTTGAAATAATGTGCACGCTCAACTTCAAAGAATTCACCATTTTGGCATTCAAAACCTCTAGAACCACTAATCTCTTTCAACCTTTATTAAAGCAGCAATTTAGATTATAATAGTGTGTTTTAAATATCCCACAGCAAAAGCAAATGACATACATCTTACAGAAACCAAACCTTTAAAGAAAGCAAAAAACTCAATTACAGTTGAGCACAGTGAGTGTTCCAAGCATTCAATAACCTGCTATACCTTAAGTTGTGACAGGGTATTTTAGAAACTTAAAAAGAATAGAGCCATCTTATGGTCTAATGTCTGATTTTGTAGTAATAAATACTGTTTGAGTAGAAATGGGCAATTCTGAGGTTAAGATTCACTGGCAATTTTAGAAATCATTATATGACAATACCTAACTGTCACCACGTGTTGTTGTTTAGTTGCCACACCAATACAGAAGAAAGTGACAGCCTTGATAGGTTGGCTATACCCTTTAAAATGAAAGAGGAAAAGCTTTCAGTAATGATATGAGTTATTTCCTGAGCTATTCCTCAACAGAATATACTACACTTAATGGCAAGACTTTTTGCCAGACTCATCACAAGTAATTTATTTGAAAATCACTCTCAGGCCAGAGCTGTGGGGCACCACTTTAATAACTGGATGTGTAATTTGTGCCACTACATCCCTATATCACTTCATCAAGTGTATGATTATAAAGTCAATGCTGACAGAAGAGAGTTGCACTGAAGCAGGAAAAGTGCATATTGATACGAAGTTAATGTACTCCTCTGCTTTCAGCAGCCAGCATCTGTTTTAATAATATTTACCTGCACTAATAATATTGGTATGTGTCAGGTCTCTACTGTAATCACTGCACAGCAATTCAAATTCGGCATTTGACATTTGAGCTGAGAAATGGAGACCCCACAGTCTCTCCATAACAAATACCCTTGGTTCCACCTTGGATTGTCTGGATCAGGTGTGGTCTTTGCAACACATCTTTGTAACTCATCCATCAGCTACAGTTACCCTTTTTATACTCAGAAGATGCAATTTTTAAAAAGTGTTAAATGCCAAACATTAAATAATCCAATTATTGAATCAGAATCAAAACATAAAATCATACATTCCCATTTAAATCATGTGCACTTATAAAGGACAGGATGAGACAAGAAGTGTGAATGTCCTGTATCATTGTTTTGATCTTGAATGTCCACAGTAAGCCCCGTGTGTTTGGATAGTGCTGTGGTTGGATCTTGAGTGTCCCCCCCATAACCTCATGTGTTTGGATGTAGTGAGATAACTGAGGTACCATGTATTATTGGGAGGTAGAGCCTGGCTGGAAGGGACAGATGCTTGGGTTTGACCTGAAAGGATTGCGTCACTTTGCTAAAATTGGTTGTTGCTCAGGGCAGAGCTTTCAGGTTTGTGACACTGATTTATGGGCCAGGAAATGAGGGAGGGACACCCAGCCGATGGGAAGGAGGCCCAATCAGCAGCTTGAGCTGAGTAAAGGAAGGAGATACATGGTTACACCTTCTTCCTGTGAAGGCTCTGGCCTTGTCTGAGTCTCCAGACATTCCCAGTTCTGCTATACTTGATTTCTGTCAGCAGTGCCTTGAGCAGCTCTCCAGCCTCTGCCTTGTGCCTCCCTCGTTGCCAGCTGCCCATGAACAAACTGTGTGAGACCTTCTGAACTTAAAAGCTACAATAAATCTTTCTTTTCTTAAATTGTACCACAGCAATGAGAAAGTAACTAAGACAGATATTGTAGGTTATATATGAATTTCACATGCTGTTAAGAGGTGGGGCCTGATTAGAAGAGGCAGATCTCTGGAACTTGACTCAGAAGAGAAGGATCACTGGATCTTGACCTGAAAGAAGATGTGGAAACTCCTGTTTCTTTGTCCACTGGGCTTCCTGTTTACCTGAGACAAACAACTTCTGTCCAGCTAGGCCTCCACCCTATGCGCTCACCATTGCAGGCCACCCCATGAATGAACAGGGGTCTTCCTAAATTGTGAGCTAAAATAAATCTTTCTTCTCTAAATGTGCTTTATATTTCTGATAGCCACAAATATCAGATAGTTGGTCCCAGCAACAACAAAGTCACTAAGACAGCCAGCAAGTTGACAAAATCATCTGTGTCTGCATCTTTTGCCAGCAGCTCTTTCAGCGCAGTGTCATAGCTTGTTCACCTGCATGTTTATTCCTCTCCTCGACTTTTATATTCACATAAAACTAATGAATATCCAACTAAGTGTAACGTGAAGAGACAATGGGGTGGGAAACTCCTTAGTTACATGAATGTAGACAAACAGGCAAAGCCCAGTTATATCTGGGCTTTCAAACACTTAAAATTTGATTTACAGATATTCTTCTTGGCATCCAATTATTTGATTTTTGTTCCAAATATGATTTGAAGGAGATTGGTAGCCAGGAAATGATTTTCAAAGGTGCATGAGCAAGGGTGGAAGGGAAGAAACCCAGGACCTGTTAATCCAGCAAGCAAATAATTGACCGATGAGTAATTAAAAGTTGGCTGAGGTTGTGGAAACAAGACTGCTGCTCATGTGATGGCAGCCCCAAGTCTCCCTTGTGGTTTTGGGTTGGGAGGCAGTGAGCCAGAACTTGTGTCTAAACTGTTTGGGAGCTCTTTCTAAGTTTGGCACTCTTAGAGCCATTGTATGTGACAAGTTATTTCCTCAGTACCCTCCAGTGGCACAGTGGCCTCAGTGAACTAGAGTTCAGGTTAGGGCTGTGGAATGTGACAGAGGTAGATTCTAAGCTAAGTTTCTGTCTTCATCCATTTCCATGTTAACAACATCGAAGGGCAGCTTGAGAAAGTGCCTCTCCCTCAAACTGCGGGTTGCCTTTCTCCAGACATACACATGCCCCAGCTTTAAATGTGGGACTCTGTGGGTGTGAGTGAGTTGCATAATGGCCCAGCAATTCTCATTGGCCAAGCCCAGTTTTAAGCCATATACATGTGAAACAAGCCCTATTTTAATTGTGCAGTGAATTATAGGAGTTCCATAAATGTGCCATCTTTATTTCATGAAGGATCAATTACAATGTAAAATATCCTTGCAAGAAGATGCCATTTTTATCCTGTCATCATGGGGAAACAGGTCTGGATCCAACGTGGATATCATTGAGGTGCAACATAGCTGTGTTCACAGAGGTAACCTTCCTAGACAATACAGTGATGTTCTAAGGAGGGGCGGGGGGGGGCGGGGAATAAGGATGGAGAGGGAGAACAGGCATGTGGGGGCCTTACATGCATATTATGTTTGAAAATTGCAACCCACCATTAATTCTATTAATGGAGATTTTAAAGGGAGATTTTAAAAGCACATTTGTATAGTCTAAAGAGCAAAGTTGTCCTCCAATAAATTTAAGTTTGCCTACTTCAGAATTTTTGGCCACAGAATACTTTGAGAATGCTAATTAATAATTTTCATTTTTCTTTCTTGCCAGGGCTGAGGGACACTTACCAGGTGATTTTCCTGTGTATTGCCTTTCTCTGGGGATTATGGCTGAGTGACAGCCATTTAACACAATCCAGTCTCGTGCCACTGAACCTTTCAGCATTAGAATTTAGCTAGCATTTTATACAAAGCCTCAAACACAATGGTAAAAATATTGTTTTCCCATCAGATTCTAATATATTAAGTTTTAAGGAGATTAAATTGATTATTTTTAGTTTTAGGAGGGTATATTCCTGTCAAAGGGAAGATCTACCTAGAAAGTCAAACTATAACCAAAATTTAATTGGTCAAAATAAATTACAGGAAGAAAAGTTGATTGACTTTTCCGAGTAGTAGGCTTCTGTGTTTGTCTCTGCTGGACATAGTTGCTCCTAAGACAATTATCCACCCCAATTTAGCTCTCTTGAAATTCAATTTATTGTTTAGTTTTGCGATAAAGTAGTAGATGCACATAATTTTGAAAAGTAAGGTGCAAGAACATCAATCTCTGACCTCAACTTTTACTTCCCACAATGTAGATTTCATCCTTACAGAAAATGTCCTTGGCTGGGTATTTAGTTGGATAATCATGTATGTCTTAGGTGCCTACATTAAGTACGTGCCTATTTCTCAATGTACTAGTTACCGATTAATACTTCTTTATTCTTGATAATGGCTTCAAGTGTTTTATTTTCTTTCACACTTCAAATCCCCCAGGATTCCATCAGAAGAAGCAGAATAATGATGTAGTCATTTCAAGCAGAAAGATATTTCGTATGGGGGATTAAGAATTTAGAAAATCTTTTGAGAGCCCAGAAAAATAGGCTCTCAGCTGGGATTTCAGTTGTAACTACTAGAACTGAATTAAAGTAAGGTGTAGAGTCTTGCACTGACCCATAATTTATATATAGTTCAATTCACTTTTGTGTATATAGTGTGTGGTCAAACCCAAGGCCTTTATCCTAAGCTACGTCTTCAACTCCTTTTTATTTTTTCATTCTGATAAATGGTCTCACAATGTTGCTGAGTAGTCCAGGTTGGGCTCAAAATTTGGATCCTTCTGCCTCAGCTTCCCAGAGTGCTGAAATCACAGGCTTATGCTACCAAGCCTGACTTAATTCATGCTTTTAATAAGAATAATTCCGTGAGTTTTGACAAACCTATGGAACTGTGTAACTATATGCCATTATTTTCAAGACATAAAGCAATTCTGTCATCCTTTAAACTTTCTTCATGCTTCTTCCTCACTCCCCTCTCCAGTCCCTAACAACTAAACTACTGGTCAGTTTTTTATAGTTTGCCTTCTGTAGAATGTGACATAAATATAATCATGTATAGTCATGTGTGTCTGGCTTTTCTCACTTAGTACAGTGCTTCTAAAATTTATTTATATTGTTGTATATATTGGTAGTTAATTAATATTTTAGGACTGAATGGTGTTTCCTTGTATGGATATACCATAATTTGTTTTCACATTCTCCAGTTGGTGATCATTTGAATTGTTTACCTGCAGTTGTGACATTCATGTGAAATTATTTCTTGGCATTTGTTTCTTTTGATAAAAGTATAGAAAAGAAATTGGGATTTATGGTAAAGTTCATTAAGTTTTTAAGAATTCTCTGGGGTAGAAGTATGATATAGTGGCCCTGCATTCAGTTTCCCACAACTGAGGAGGTTGAGGCAGGAGAATTACTGTGAGTTCAAAGCCAGCCTGGGCTACATAGTAAGTTCATCATGGACTATACGGCATGACTTTGTCTCAAAAAAAATTTAAAATTTAAAAAGGACCTCTCATCCTGTCTTCAAGAGCCCTTCTCATATTTTCCATTCCTGTATGCAGTGCAAAGGTACTGAAATTGCTCCGCGTCTTCAGCACCTTACTGTCAGCTTTGTAGGTAGGCTCTTAGCCTTTTCCCCTCCTTCCCAAATGGTTATCCATTGCAGATTTGGTTTTGCATTGCCAAAACCAGGCCTGTTTGCGTATGGTAGGTATAATAGGTATGGGGATCTCCTGCCTCGTGATGTCTGAGTTAAAACCAAGCCCTGGTGTGTAGCTGAACACACTGACAGATACATCTTATGGACCCCCTCACTGGATCTTAAGTAGCACACAAGACAATGTATTCTGATTCTCTTTTAGGCTCTTTGACCATTCCATGGAAGGATTTAAAAACTGGGAGTTCATGACCATTCATTGCTGGGGAGAACAAGCTGCTGGTGACTGGGTCCTTGAAGTTTATGATACTCCCTCTCAATTGAGGAACTTCAAGACTCCAGGTGAGGTCTCTCTTTATAATAAGATTATCACGTACAAGAAATTGATGAAAAGTATTCTGCAAAAGAATGTTTATCATTTGTCTTAGTCTGTTTTGGGAGGCTATAACAAAATACTTGAGGCTGAATGCTTTATAAAGTAAAGAAGGTTATGTAGCCCACAGTTGTGGAAGTTCAGGAGCATAAGAATGGGATTTTTTTTTTTTTGGCTCTCTTGACAGCCTCATCACAACAGTAAGAACGCATGTGAGAGTGGACAAACTGTTTAAAAAGAGACCAAGTACTTGTGATGACCAAGTACTTGCTTTACAACAACCCTTTCTCTCAAGAACCAGCTCTCGCCTATGAAAGCTCAACCCACTCTGGTAGACTAGCATCGGTCTGTTCATAAGGGTGGAGTCCTTAATTATCTTCCATGCAGCCTTGACGTTTTAGCTCCTCACTGTTACCACGTTGAGGACTAAGCCTCCTACACGTGAACCTACAAAGGTAGACCATAGTAAGACTCATGTAGCAGCATCCTTTTTTAAGTATTTTGAATTGCCCGCACATATTTCAGTTCTTGAGATTACTACTGGATAGATAATAATGTAGGGATAAGAAATAAAAGAAAATTATGTAGATGACAAACATGACAGGTGATGATTGATTATACTAGTCAGCTCTATGTCACTTTGACCAAACACCTGAGAACAACTTAAAGGAAAGGGTTTTATTTTGGCTCATGATTTCAGAGGTTTCAGTCTATGGTCTATGAGTCTCATGACTTCTGGCCTCAAGTGAGATAGAACATCATGCAGAAGCATGTGGTAGAGGAATGCTACTTACCTCAAGGCAGCCGTGAAGCAGAAAGAGAACGAGAGGATCAAAGAGGAAGGAGCTAGGAACAAGATAGAATCCCTGAAGTTTCAGCCCCTGAACAGCTCCCGTCACTTAACCTCCCCGTCACTTAATTTCCATTACCTCCTCATATCACCACTAGATAATTAATCTTTCAGTGCATTAATACACTGATAAAGTTAGAACCAGCACCTTCTGAAAGCCCCACATCAGAACACATGAGCCTTTTGGGAGACATTTTATAAAAACCCTAACGATAATACTGATGTTTCCAAATATATGATCAATCCACAGGTCTTACCTACCTCTCAGTTAGTAAACAAACTAGCCTTGCCCATCCCTAGTGCCTTGAATTGCAAGGTCATAATTTCTTCACTAGAGGATTTAGGTTTCCTTGTTATCCCATTCTTTTTTAGTTTTCTCTAAATCTAATTTTCACTGTAGGCAAGACATCGAACTGAGCCTGTGCTAGCTAATGTAGCTGCCACCAAAGAAAATAAATGATTATAATCTGCCCTGCATCAGATCAAGAGCCAAGGAAAATGAAAACCTTGATATGCAAAGGATGGAAATTTGAATGTTCACTAAGATCTTTTCAGGTAGTCTCAGATCAGTAGCTGC
This sequence comes from Ctenodactylus gundi, assembly GCA_004027205.1. Taxonomy (NCBI): domain Eukaryota; kingdom Metazoa; phylum Chordata; class Mammalia; order Rodentia; family Ctenodactylidae; genus Ctenodactylus; species Ctenodactylus gundi. The sequence continues at coordinate 200,470 of PVKB01002826.1, read as the reverse complement.
ATATGGCCTATTTCCTTCTTCATATGAATATATGAAGCTTATTTGTAGCAGGAAATAAGAGACCTAGAATTGCAGTGTGGGCAGTTGTATTGCCTTTGCAAAGGCCTACGTAGCATTCTGCTCAGAAATGAGAGATCTGTTGGGTAACTGCCCAGTTTCTCACTGTCCACAGACACATCTTCAACCAATTGTTAGGTAAATTCCCCCTTCTGCGGACTTTGTTCAGTCCACCTGCAGAAGAACAAAGCCTAAGAGAAATTTTAAGACTGGCATCGAATTTCAGCCCTCTGCTGATACAGAATAATTTAAGGCAGACATTCTGTAATTGTAAGCATATGGACTATTCCAGTTCAGCCTGCTGCGTAGGGAGGAGGGAGTACTAAGCAGAATCCACAGCCAGGCATGGGGTGACCAGCATTTTGCCTACGCATCCATGAAAGTCACTTACTTGGACAGATCCATTTAGGTTTTTTGTTTGTTTTTGTTTTATTGTTGTTGTTGCTGTAGTTTTTGAGACAGGGTTTCTCTCCGTGGCTCAGGCTGCTCCTGAACATGCTATGGAGCCCAGGCTGGCCTTGGATTCACAGCAATCCTCTTGCCTCAGCCTCTTGAGTGCTGGGATTACAGGAGTGCACCACCACACCCAGCTTATGTAGTGCTGGGGAATCAAACTCGGATACTTAGTGCTTGACTTAGCACTTGCAAGGCAAGAGCTTTAACCACTGAGCAATTCCTGCAGCCCCAGCTTCATTTTTGACTGTACATTTTGGTTAACCCTTTGCCCAGTTCTGAGTTGTCATTCATCTGTCCTGCCACAGTAGTTTCATAATCAGGAAGGTCAAAACTTGAGTGGTGAATCAGGATAAAAGCTTTGTTAAAGAGCACCTGTGTTCATTTGACCTCCAGCATACAGCATACAGATGGGATGGTGGCCAAAATGTTGTCCAGAAACTAAATATCTGTCACCAAGGCAGGCTGATCAAGAAGAGAGATTATAGGCCAGGGTTTCTAGACTTTCACTTAGTCTACCTTTTAGGCTACATTTACTGCCCTTGCCACAGGGATGGACAGGACCATGGCACTTAGGAACAGAGGCAGCCTGGTGACTAGGCCATGCCACATTCTCCAAAAGGCAGCTCCCAGCTGATCTATCAGCAAGGCTCACTGCAGGGCTGTTCTACTTCAGGAGACCCTATAGAAATCAGTACTGTCAAAGTGCAGCTGCTGTGGATCAAGGGAGGTACACACCGGAGGGGTGAATTATCTACTGAAAATTGCAAACAGTTGTAAGACTAAAAGTGACTTTACTCTTTATTAGCACCACTCTGACCAGAGCAGACTGCCCCTAGGGAGCAGGGTACTGTTTCACCTGTCACTGCGTCCAAGGATCAAGGGTGCTGAGTCTAAGTTCCTTTGCTCATCAGGGGGTCAGAATCTATCCAGAGCTTATTATGACTATCTGCATTACGACCTTTCTGCAGTAGCTCAGATAATCTAGTGTTACCTGTTTCGTAGCACTGACTCCTCCATATCCAAAGATTTTGCTTGTTCTTGTTCTGCATTCCTACAGTCAACAAACTTTGGATTACAAAAAAAAAAAAAATTTCAAGAAAAAGTATGTCTATCATGAACAGGTGCAGACTTTTTTCTTGTTGTCATGGCATTTCCAGGGTTTTAGGTATCATAAGTAACCCAGAAACAGTTAAGTGTGTGGGAAGATGTACATAGGTTATATGCAAATACTGTGTCATGCCGTGATTGATTTGGATATCGTGGTTCACAGTTTGTCTCTCATTGTGTCTGCAGTACATACATCAGTATGCACGCACATGAGGTACTCAACACTTTATCATAGGGTAGGCCTTGTGTTTGGTGGTTTTGCCCAACTGAAGGCTCATTTAGGGTGAAATAGGCTAAGCTATGATGTTCAGTAGATTAGGTATATTCAATGCATCTTGAGTCACCGAATTTTCCATTTGTATTGGGTTTGTCAGGACTGAACATCATCATTATGCCAAGGGTCATCTATTTTGTTTCTAAATGACAGATTTCTGAAGTCCTGTGAATGAACAGGAGATAGTATTGTCACATGGTGTTTAAGAACTCAGAATTTAGATTCAGAATGATTTTAAATATTAAAATGTCCTCTTACTGCTGTTGGGGAAGTCATCAACCCCTGTGATTCAGTTTCCCTATCTATATATCGGGAGTACTCCCTCAGGGTAGCTGGGCACATTGGCCAGGATAAAACAAAGCATTTAAGCCTGTGCTTATTATTAGCATATAGTTAGTACTTAGAAATATCGGTCATCTGTGTGATAGTGGTTCTAGGTGGTAAGAGTTAAAGGACCTTTAGCGGCAGGTTATCACTCTCAAGCTGGCTCTAGCCTGAGCCTTGACCATACCCAGGATGCTGTGTGGTAAGCCAGGGTAAGAGGAGTCTCCAAGGGATCCTGGCTTCCTACTAGAACATCCCTGTTTGAAATAGTCTTATTTTAAATCACTTCTTATGGTTAATTTTTTATATGAATCGTATTAAGCCTGGTGGCTTGGAGGCAGTTTTCCCTTTTTTTCTTTTTAATTTGCCTTGAAATCTTTAATTTTATGAAATTAAGAACTATCAATAAGGAACTAAGCTTATTTATCAATAAGGACTTAACTAAAGCAGAATGTTCCCTAGAAGCCATCCAGAGCATGCCAAGCACATGACATCATGCCTTCCTTGACTAGGAAATGCTACTTTGTAGCAATGGCTGGGAGAACATCCTGTAGGCATGGCAATGCTGTGGTGGTGCTGCCCAGTGGTGTGACGCATAGCCATCTAGTAGCTGTGGGGTGCTTGAAATGTGGCTTCTAATTGAGAAACCAAATTTTTAATTTGAGTTTATATTGATTAATTTAAATAGCCATCTGTATCTAATGATTATCATATTGGACAGTGCAGTCTTCAAGGTGGTCTATAAGATAGTATATCTACTGATTTCTTAATATTGAATGACAGATTAGCCAAGTACGTAGAATAAAGAATTGTTTTGTTTACTTACTAATAAACCTAACAATGTTCAAACTTTTTAAAGCTCAAATAAGATCTTTATACCTAGAAAAATAAAACCTTTTGAAAAAATTTAAGATTCTTTTAAATATTAATAATAATTTCAGCCCTTGACCCAATGATATAAGATGTGTTCCCAGTTTTTTCTATTACTATTGATTAAATAAAGGCCTATCTAGCAGTGGGTGCTAAGTGAATCTGTGGCGTATGAATTTTAAAGAGCTGATCCACAGAGGGTGAGAAGTGTGCATTTCTAGCTTGTGTCTGGTTCAGTGATTCCCATCAGTTTGCTCCCATGGTTCTTCTGTGGTTGCTTTTTTATCATTTTATTTTATGAGGACTTGAAGCTCTGTATCTACAGAATGGATGTTTAGTAATACTGTGGTTTCATATTATTTCCCAAGGTAAATTGAAAGAATGGTCTTTGGTCCTCTATGGCACATCCGTGCAGCCATACTCCCCAACCAACGAGTTCCCTAAGGTGGAACGTTTTCGCTATAGCCGAGTGGAAGACCCTACAGAGGACTACGGTGCAGAGGATTATGCAGGTGAGTGAGTGACTGGCTTGCTTTCTCATTGCTGGCTCAGAGCAACTTTAGGGAGGAATGACTTATCTTGGCTCAAAGTGTCAGACAGTCACAGTGCATTCCTAGGTGGGTGAGTGCAAGTCGTAGAACCACATAGCAGGGTGGGAGCTAGAGAACAGCTCCTCATAGCAGAACAGAGCCAGGTCTGACAGGAAAGGATGAACGAGCACACACCCTCCAGGCCACCCCAAGCATCCACCCTTCTGACCAGGCCCCCTTCCCAGTGGTGCACAGTACCCATATGTACGTGAGACTTTAAGGGGACACTCAAGACGGAAACCACAGCGGTGTGTTTCCAACGGTGCGCAGCCTCAGAAAGTTCATGTGTCACCCCTCAGAGTGCATCATATCATATAATTGAAGTAAGACCTGACATGACAGTAGACTATCCATGTTGTGATATACTCTTCTCCATCTCTCCAAGTATTTATGTGTGCAGATCGGTTTGGTTATTATTCATATACTCCTATAGTTGTCTAAAGAGCTCATAACCCATACTTCACTAGAGTGAAGGCCTGGGGTGCCAGAAACTGAACTTACAATCCCATGATGCTAGCACACTTTCTACCACTGAGCTATACCCTCTGCGCTCATGATGTATTTTAATATTTATAGGACATCTGCTTCCCATTTTCATAGCATTTATTTCCCTGCTATTCTTCAGACAAAAGTTTTTAATTGTTTATTAAGTCTCTCTTTAGAAGCACCATCAGAATTTAATTTGAATTTATATGCAGTCTCATGGGAAGAGTTATTTTTACAATATAGAGTCTTTTCATGTAAAACATATCCCATGACCCATTTTAGTGAAATCTTTAATTGTATGTCGTTTTCTTTTTGTTTGTGCTCCATTTAAGTATTTTGGGTCTTGTTCCTCCTGTGATGAAAAAATACTCCATTCTTTCTAACTGCTATGTGCTAGCATGTAGGAACGAATGTCGGTTGTCTCATTTTTAACCTTATATTTAGCCTCATTGGTTAACTCTGTTATGACCCCAAGGGCCCTCAGACTCATGTAGAGTTATTTTGTGGGTCATTTAGTCACTATGGCCATATCATATGCAATTTTGTGTTTTCTTATTATTTTTCTGACTCCTCTCTCTCTCTCTCTCTCTCTCTCTCTCTCTCTCTCTCTCTCTGTGTGTGTGTGTGTGTGTGTGTGTGTGTGTGCATGCGCGCGCATGCGCGTGCACACTATCTTTTGTTTAATTGTGGTGCAGGGATTGAACCCAGAGCTTGCACAAGCCCTGTGCCACTCAGCTTGGCCCTAACTCCTGTATTTTTGTATTGGGTGCAGCTTCTAGGATCTTTGAATCCTTCTGCGATATATGTAACACTTAATGAAAAATTTTTTCTAATGTAAATTGAAGTGTAGTGTACCTTCAGGCAAGAAATATTTGTTACTGACATTCTGAGGCTTTTCTCTGGATACTAAGATAAATGTATTTCATTAATCACCTAATTGAGTATCTTAAATATGCTTGTACTTCCTTTTACTCTAAACCAATAGTATCCCAGAGTCTGTAACATGCTGGAATAATTAAGGACCAACTAAGCTAACCAGAACAAGATTGCCTTAGATTTTGTCCTGGTTTGCTTGGAACTTATGACTATTTATATTATGAATATCAATAATTATGTTACCTCTGATATGAGAATGTATAACCAAACTCTTAAGTGGAATGCAAACAGTAACCCTCTACTCTTTGCCTTATTCAAATTTTAGTGTTATTTCTAGCTCAAATTTTGGTTAAGGTTCTAAACACAGTTACGTATCTTTGTGATTTTTCTGGTTACATCATTGCAACATTGATATTGGCAATTTTGAAAGAACAAGAACTACTGTTTCATTATTAGCCTGCAATCTGCAATGCCAGACTGACTCTGGGACAGTGTAAGATAAATAAAAGAAACAATATAGCACCTGAACCTGCCATCCAGAGCCCTTTGGCTCTGATGGTTAATTCTTGAAAGCACCTGGCTAAAATTTAGGGCTACCCTGAACTCTTTCCTTGGGAGCTGTGATGTCTGACCTGAATGTGGAAATCAGCTTGACTGGAGGCACACATGACATTAGCATGGCCAGATTCTGTTCTGTTTCATCAAAACGCAGGGATGGTGAGAGGCAAAGCTGGCTGAACCTCAGCCCTTTACCCAGCACAATCACTGCTGCCCTGGTGGTCAGAGGTAGACAGCCCAATTGTCCCAAGTTGTACTCACTGTGAAGTTTAATTTAGAGATTGACTTAAGGCTTTTAGGAAAATAGAAATAAGCAATGCTATCAGGTGCCTCTTGCCATTAATGTATTTTGATTCTGCGGCACTTCAAGATGACTTATTTCCATTCAGATCAAAAGACCTTTGGTACACCTGATTTGCTACCTGTAAGCAGAAACCTGGACTAGACATTAAGACACATGTTGATCTCAGCTCTCCTAGTTGTGTGACAATTGCCAAGCCACCGTAACACTTGGAAAATCAGTTTTCTCATCAAAGTGAGGATGTTTGACGATCATATTTTTTTCAGCACTCCACCCCAGTTATAAGATTTTATGCTTCTGTGATCCAGTAATTGTAAGACATAGTTCCCTAATGACTTAGGGAAACGGTCGCTCAACAGGACGTCCTTTTGGTTAAAGTAAATAGGAATCAAACATGTCTGGTATCCTCAACTTAACTATTTGTACATTTCACACAATTATTAATTGCTAGTTAAAATCACATGCACTTTTAGTGGGAAGAGCTTAAAGATTAAGAGACAATCTATCCAAAAATATGAAATTAAAGAAAAAGAAGTAATCACTTCTATACGTAGCCCATGCCATTAAAAGTTTTTTTTTTTTAACACTCACAAAATAACTCCATCTTTCTGGCATTATTTTTCTTCTTTTGTGCATTCTCTCTACTTCGACACCAAAGAATAAGTAGCCAAAGAAATTAGGAACTTTCCTCCCTGGTCTTTTAGCTAGCTTTCATTTTTAATTAATATGTCATTGTCTTGTTCTGAGTTTACTGTTGGCCCGTGGGTAGGTTGCAATGTTGATTGAATGTGTTATCTGTAAAGTACCTACTCTGTAACCCAAGACCAGATGTTGATAAGCTTGTGCCAGAGGCCATATGATGTTTCATGCTAACCACAGTACTTTGCAAATATTCAGTGGCTTTTTTTTTTTTTTTCAGACAAGGTCTCATTCTGTAATCCAGGATGTCCTGAACTCACTATGTAGCTTAGTGGTCTTGAACACATGACAATCCTCCTGCCTTAGCTTCTTAAGTTCTGGGATTACAAGTGTGCACCACCATACCCAGCTTATGTGGTGCTGGGGAATCCAATTCAAGACCTTATGCTTTCTAGACAAGCACTTTAACCTCAGAGTTAAGCCCCCAACCTGTATTTAGTAGTTTGCATGAACTTGAAAGTTATAAATAAGAAGTACCCAAGCATTGAATAAATACCTTTCTGTCAACAATTAACTTCTCATTTTTCTGTAAATTTGGCTTTTTATTGTTGTGTATATTAATTTTAGTTACTGCAGTAGCATTGTTCATTTGAATTTCGAGACATTTGTTAGCTCTCTCAGGCAGCTCTGTGTGTTCCAAAGATCAGGCCATGCCTGGTCTTTATATTCTTGATACATAAGTGATTTAGGTTTTTGTAATAAAAGAGAAGAGTTCATCTCTGGGCTTATAGTCATGTTAATCATTAGACCTTCATCTTAAAGAAACTGTCACTGTATAAGAGAAAAGAAGAAATTATGTATCAAATTCAAGATAAAACTAACCTGTTAAAGTCATGTTTTTTTTTTTTCATATTCTGTACAAATCTCTATTGGAAAGGACCCTGTGATGCTGAGTGCAGCGAGGTTGGCTGTGACGGGCCAGGTCCAGACCACTGCAATGACTGTTTGCACTATTACTACAAGCTGAAAAATAATACCAGGTAAGAGAGACCATGTCACCTCCCTGTGGCGTGTCCCTGGTGTCTCGGGAGTTCCCTTAGGGCCAGCATCACAGGGCATACCATGTTCCCCCACCAGGCTCTACGCTCAGACAAGACATAGCTGTCAGGCCCACTGCCATGTGGGTAACTCCCAGTGGTGAAATTACACTGAGTTAGCCAGTACACAGTGGGCATGCATGCTACGAGACTACAAATGTCTTCCCGTGTTTACAGTGATAGTAAGGAAAGAACAGCTAAGTGCATGCCTAGTCTTCTTGCATTTCTTTATTTTTTGTCTTTGTTTGAATTATCAAGTAAAAGTTACCTATATTGATAGCATACAGTTCATATCTTAAGACATGTATATGTTGCAGAATGGGAAAATCAGCCTATCTGACATTAGTATCCCCTCACATACTTATTTCTTGTGGTGTTACCGTTTTAAAATCTACTGTCCTCAGTATTTTCAAGTATGTAATTTATTGTTACAAGCTCTAATAACTGTGATGTACAGTAGCCTCTTGAACTTGACCATCTTGGGAAGCTCTCTGCCCTTCCCATCCCAGTGATGTGTTGCCGTCTGATGGCATTTGTTGTTTATGAAGATAACCAGCACACTCCACGTTCTCCAGTGTGCTGCACACACGTGTGGCAAAGGGGTCTGCCTGCTCTTTGACTCTGTGCCTCTGTGCCCTTGACCTTGGCCTAGAGCTATACAGGGTATGCCCCTGGGGCCTGACTGTGGACCAAGGACTGCCCCACCCAGAGCCCACCCTCCCTTCCCCATGTCCCTCATGCCCTGCCCATATTCTATCCTCTCTTTAAGGCAGAAACTCACTCTGAGGAGCTACCTTGTGGTTCTTCCAACTTCCAGGCACCCAGATAGACTGGCATGCTCGTAGCCTTGTTTGAGTCTATTCTGGAATTTTAATCCCTCAAGGAAAAAATCCTTGGCCATCTCAGTGTCCTTCTTACCTCTTGTATTCAACAAAATGCCTGATGGTCAGTAAATATTTGTTTAAGGAATAAATAAACCAGGCCCCATCTTTCAGTAATGGGCAAAGTTATTTAAAAATAAAACACCACCTCATAACAAACATCAATTTAAATATAGTTATATTAATTTAGACATCAGCACACATCCGTGACCACCTCTCACATGTACACACACAAGAGCCAGATGGTGCACAACAAACAAGAGAAGGAACCCCTTACTGGAATGATCTTTTGGCGTAACATCAGGGTTCACGTGTATTCTGCCTCTGACTGACATCTCTGGAGACTCAGTGTCTAGCCATTATTCCTGTAAAGCTGGACCTGACCCAGGAGGTGGCTGGGACCAAGAGATGCCTCTTTTGGTGCCCTGTAAGGGTGTCGCTCCTTAGCAAACGGTGCTTTAGCCTTTGGGTTTGGCATTGCTGTCCTAGTTTAAAACTGATGTGCAGGCCACACAAAGCTAACTGTTTTCTCAGCTCCTCCAAGAGGATGCTGAGGACAGAGTCGCTGGGGTCATCGCCTCCTTTCTCCCCGTTCCACAACTTGGCAGGATCTGCGTCTCCAGCTGTCCCCCTGGCCACTACCACGCCGACAAGAAGCGATGCAGGAAGTGTGCACCCAGCTGCGAGTCCTGCTTTGGGAGCCATGGTGACCAGTGCCTGTCCTGTAAATACGGACACTTCTTGAACGAACAGTCCAATAACTGTGTGACTCACTGCCCTGACGGATTCTATCAGGACTCCAGTGAGTTAATTTCACATATTTGCATTTTCAGAGAAGACATGGGGGTTTGTTTGAATGACTCTGAGAGAGCTGTTTGTCCTTTATGAAACTTGCACATTGTATAATATCCAGCATATTCTAGCCAGATTTCTGTAAGGAACAGTTGAGAAGCATTATATGGAAATGCCCATAATTGTGTCCAGGATTCCCCAAGACCACCCCTGATTCTGTGATGCACTGGGAGTGTGCATGAGGCTCGAGGTGTGGTCGTGCTCTTGTATGCAGCAGTGGGGTGCAAAGTGAAAGCTGTGAGAGAGCCAGCAAAGTCCGGAGGAGATGGGCCACAGGCTTCCAGAGTGCCCGTCTAGTGGTCATTCAGGACATGTTTAATTCCACCAGCAAAACTTTGTGAGGAACCCATGAAATGGTGTCCACCAAGTCTCACAGGGACTGAGTTCCCAGGCTCATTACTGTGAGATGGTCAGGTACCTGGCATGCAGCAGACTTCCAGGGCTTCGGGTGTTCACCATAAGCCATAGTGTCTGCACACAGTTTCTTCCACCTGAGCCACTCATCAGAGTGGCATAACCCCACACCATAACCCACTTCCCAGTGCCCCCAGCCAGAGCTGCAAAAGATGGCAGCCAGCGTGCTCTTTTCTGCGTATCTACCAAACAGGCACCAGGCCTGGATGGTACCAGAGTAGACTTTTTTAAAAGCTTAAAAAGCTTGACTTTCTTCTAAATGTAGAATCAACGTGTGTCAAGACATTTAACTTATTAACAAGAGAACATGCAAAGTGGCAAATGGATTCAAAGATGATCTAGTATAGCTCACCAGGAAAGGCAAAACGAAATCTTTGTCCTGAGTTAGAATTAAAACTGAATAGTTTCCTACAGGGCACAACTAAAATGGAGTAGGAGGAATTTTTTTCTAGTGGACTAAACTCATTTGCAATGTTACCACATAAAAATCTGTGTATTAATATATAACTTCATGGAGTTTGGGCCCTAATTAGAAAACAAAGCTATATTGTCTTAGAGAATTAAATAATCTTTGGGCATATCTATTAGGCCAGACTTGTCCAATCTGCAGCCCAACACTAATTTGTAAGCTTTCTTAGAAATTATGCCGCTTGTGAGCTTTTTCTCATGTGTGGCTTGATGCAGTAATTTCACAAAAACAAGCTCAAACATCCCACTCATTTTATATTTATGTTGCCTTCTTTTTAAATGTGATTTTAAAAAAAGATTGCCTATATACGTAAACTAGATTAGATTATTTTTCCTTCCTGCCGTTTGTATATTCTATTCTTGAGAAATGAGGTCTTGCTGTGTTGCGCAGGCTGGCCCCACTCCTGAGACCACATGATCCTTGAGTAATAGCGGGGAGGATCAGCACTGCTACCATTTTCATGTCCTTTATTTAGGACAGCCTTCTCATGCAGATTTCCCCCCTTACAAACATACTGACCTTATCTGAACAGAGATGAATGAGAGAAGTAAGAACAGAGTTTAGGAGTGGGTCTGGGATCCGAGGCCTCACACAGTCTACCTGTATCTCGCCGTTCCAGTCTTCTCCCCACCACTCCTCCACCCATCATAAACTCATCTCATCAGTCTACAGATGAGCCCAGACTTGTCTGGCTGGTGCACTCCTTCTGCCAAGCTGTCACCCCACCACTGTCCTCTCAGCCATGTTAGTCTTCAGTTGGTTGCATCTTACACGTTTGAGAGACAAACGAAAGAAGTGCAGGATCCTCAGGTTGCCTTTCCTGAAGTCTCTGGCCTCTAGGAAGTAACAAGGACTCAGGTATTTTATATGCAGCCCAGTGATAATTCTTCACTCAGACATTCAAGTATTAAACAATGCTCCAAGTGGTCTCAGAGGGGCTGGGAGTATCTTTTACTTCATTTCTGAGTCTGGATAATTTGTCCTAACGAGGGTATCATACCATTGTATGTAGGGACACAGAAGTAGTGCTTTTCTGCACAATTTCAAAAGTAAGAAAATCCAAATTTAATTGGACCAGATTTGTTTTTAAAAGATCAGGCAAGAAGTCTAAAATGAATACTCTGGCTTCGTTAGAAGTGAATTTTTCTGGGGCTGGAGGAATAACATAGTGGTTTGAACACTTGCCTGATGTGCACAAGGCCCTGAGTTTGATTCCCCAGCACCACATAAACCAGGAATGGTGGTGTACTTCTATAATCCCAGCACTTGAAAGGCTAGAGCAAGAGGACTGCCATAAGCTCAAGGACAGCCTCGGCTCCATAGTGAGTTCAGGACCAACCTGGGCTAGAAAGCAGGACCCTGTCTCAAAAATGAAAATTCTCTGAACAACAACAGGTGTTTCTCTGTGTAGCAGAGGGGCAGTCTAATCACACCGCCTTGGAGTAGTGAGTTGGGACCCTCTAGTTCTTACTTGTCCCCAGAATTTGGAGCATGAGCTCCAATAAAGAAAAGAAAAACTTGGGTAGAAGAAAGGCCTTAAGGGCGCCACAGAAACACTCAGTAGTCCTTGAGGAATAAACCCAAGATTTTATTAAGAAGTCTGAATCTCAGGGAAAAAAAAAAGCTGGCTCTAGAATATTCTGTGAAAAATTTAAGACAATTGAGAGATCTCGTGTGTGTGTGTGTGTCTGTGTCTCTGTCTGTGTGTGCTAAGTATTGAACCCAGGGCTTTGCTCATACATCAACATGGTAATCACATATGATCATGGCTGGTACTACCTGCTGCCAGCACATGTACAGTTTATATTGTTTCCTTTGATAATTTAATTAACTTCTCCAGACAGGCTGAGAAGTGGATATTCTAGTAATTTCCACTTACCTAGTGAGAGACCCTGAATCTGCTCACTGAAAGTCTTAAAAGTAGAAGACAAATGTAGGACCTCTGACTCTACAGAGACTCACTTTGTATTCCAAGCTGATAATGAACTCATTATATAGACTGAGCTAGCGTCAAACTCACAGCAATCCTCTTGCATCAGCCTTCCACACCCAGCTTATGTGTTGCTGGGAAATCAAACCTAGGGCCTTGCACTTGCTAAGCAAGTGCTTTAACCCCTGAGCTACACTCCCAGCCCACTGATGTAGTAGATTCTTTTAGGAATCTGTTAAAGCAGTACTCCTCTGTGGAACCTTATAAAACACTAACATTCAAACATCAAGTACTAAAAGCCTATAAACAAAATTTCTTTCAGTTCTACATATATATGTGAATATATTGTGCTTACATGTCAGAGAAGATACCAAGTTCCACCAAAATGTTGTTTGGGGTAAAATGGCTTCCTTAATATGCCAGATCTTTTTTTTTATAATCAAACAATCATTCACTTGCCTTTTTTTCCAATAAAGACATGGGCTTGTATACAACAGGAAAACCATTGAACTTGTCGAACCAGTACATCTCTACTCTACACAACGTAGACATTACCTGAAATATTGTATTTCCGTCAATTCCACAGTAGCTGCACAGTGCAAGACACTGTTTCAGACGGTGCAAAGAGTGGGCAACAGTTTACCTCACAATCTTCAGCGCAGGCTCCCCTTGCCAGTACAGCTCGTCAGAGGGCCCTGAAAGCTGTGGCATGGAGACTTCCATTCCACTGTCATGGCACCTGTGTTGCATCGTGACATGATGGGGCTGCCTGGCTTCAAGAGTGAGAATTTTAGTGGGGGAACTTAGGAAACTCTGCATGGGAAAGATTCGAATAGGAAAAGGAGTCACGCTTGTGAGCTATTCACCTAAGAACCAAGTGGGCCATAGTTCTCTTGCCTACAGGACAGCAGACAAGTGTAAGATGGGTTTCCCAGCATAGCAACCCATTCATGCCGTATTTGATTTGCTGAAAAGTGATTACAAATGGTGGCACTGGGGCTTTTCCTACAATTTCCTCATCAAGGTCAAGGGTATTATAATTAGCAAAACATTAGAACATCTCCACGTGCTTTTATACAATCCAATAGCCCAGCTGATTTGCAACTTTCTTTCTTTTCTTTTAACAGAGAAAAATCTTTGCCAGAAATGCAGTGAAAACTGCAAGACATGTACTGCATCCCACAATTGTACAGAATGCAGGGATGGGCTAAGGTAAGCGCGTGTTCGTCCTGTAACAGCCCACAAGCATCATGAGGCAAAATGGGGAAAAAGTAAGAATAAGCAAGGACATAAGTGCCGCTCCTACCCTCTACCCTTGGCTTGACTCCCACTGAAAAACCTGAGTGCTGTTTACACTATCTGTGCTATTAGATGTGAAAAATTGGGCGCCATCTTGTTTAAGGAGGGGTTATAGATTGAATAAATTATCTGTATCCTGGTGGCTCAGATACAGGTCAATTAAGATGACCATTTGAGAGGCATCCTTCACGGTTTTTGCCTGCGTTGTGCTAGTCAGGAATCACTGTGCAGGCAATACCAATGAATTGTGTTTAATCTGCCTGATTAATTCCTTGGCTGGTGGAAAGTTATTTTCTTATCTTTATTATTTCTCTGTGCATAGCCAGTCATTCTCTTATCTTAAGTAGCTCAGGCTTGGCTCCATTATGCAATGGTATGCAGTTAGATTTAACACCAGGAGAGGTTTGCTTTGAATGGATGACATGTTCGTTGCTAAAGCCTGATACAGTAGATGGTAGACCCTAGAAGACAGTGGTGTGCAATGCAAAGGAACCTTATAGGCTCTTGACCTCAGTAGAGAGATGAGATTCCTCTACGATGTGCAGGACTTTACACACAGTTACAGTTCTCCCTCACTAGGTTCCTTTTAAGTATCAATAGTGCCTTTACTTCTGCTTTCAGTCTGAGGTAAAATAGAGTCCAGGCCGATAATTCTTCAGACTTACCAGTATGGAACATTGTTTTCATTTAGATTTGTTATTTGTTGACTTTTTAAATTCATAAATATGTTAGGCACTAGTTTGCTTATACATCCCTTGCATCTCAAGACTTGATAAGTGTTCATCTGTTCAGCGTAACAATTCTTGGACAAGCAGCAGAGTGGTGTACTAGAAAGGAAAGAGAGGTGGGGGGCTAAAATCCTCCTGCTGTTTACTAGCCACGTGATCTTGGCAAATCACCTAACTGCTCTGAAATTTCATTTTCTCATCTATAAAATGGTGGTAATAGCTCCTATTTGCAGGATTATATGAAAAGATAAACTGTTTCAGCATTTATGAAGCTCTTGTTCCAATAGCTGATACATAATTGGCCTATGAGAAATAAAAGAATGCTGAAATATTTTCTTTATTTCTTAGGGAATATTATTCAAAGTAAGTTAAATAAATTCACTCTGCTAGAAATATGAAGGTCACTCATGTAATTTTAAATATTCCAATAGTCATATTAAAAGAAGTAAAAAATAACAGGAATCAATTTTAATAAAACATGTTATAGAGCCTCATATAACCAAAATATTACCACTCCAACATGTGACCAGTATAAACAATAATAATGAGATCCCTTACATTCTTTTTGTTTTCATGGTATGTCCCCAAAATCTGGTGTGCTTGCTCGCAAAGTGCATCTCAATTCTGAAAATAATTTTTGTGAGAAATATTTGTATTTAGGATTTTTTTAATCTAGTTCCAAAAGTGGGTTTTATAAAGTCGGGATATCCCAAGTGAACTCAAAAGTTTACTGATAACTGAACCTAGTGCAATTTTTTTCAAATGTAGGAAAATTAATGAGAATTAAATTTCTTTTTAAATGTGAAACTCAGTTTCTTGGATGCATTAGCCTTGGCTCAGGGACTCAACAGCCACAGTGGCCAGCCCAGGTCTGGCCCGGCCACTTCAGCAGATAAGGGAAAGAGTGGTCATGGTACCAGGCCCCAGGGCCCTACAGGGGTGTGTTTAGGAGGCAGCAGAAAGCCTCAGGCCAGTGACCCCACCCTATGGCATGTCCCCTTCATTCATTCCTGTCCCCACAGTGTAACTTCTGCCTCTGGATAGACAGATGCCAGTTCAGAAGTCTGTCCATTCTTGGGAAGACTCGGCACCTTTCTGAAACTTCTGAGAAAATTTTCAGTGGGCCTTCCTTCTCCAAACAAGAGGATCCATTGGATACCATGTCCTTTTTCTAACGTTTCCAAAGGGGAAAGGACTTCCTTTAATTGGCTTTTCAGGTGACTGTTCTTGGGCCAGTAAAATATGTGGGGATGAAGCACAGTTTCAGTAAAGCTGACCCTCATCGGGAGGCCCCTTGCATTTTTTCTAGGATTGACCATCTGGCCTGAAGAGACCTAAAAATTCTTCAGCAGAGGCTAAGAACAAATGGGGAAATGTGTATACATAGTATCTAGGAAGATCGTGAATGGCTACAGAAACTGTTGGGCATTTTTTGTCCATTTTTTCGTACTTTCCTACTTTCTCTAATAAGCATAGAGAAAAATAAATTTTAATTTTTAAAATTAGTATTATTTGTCCAAAGCAATCAAAGAAGATGCCAGCTGAAGCAACATTGGCTGTGTTCCTTGGGTATGATCTTGTTGGCATGTCATTGATTTGGTGCTGATAGGAGACTAGATTTCCTCTCTCTGTTTCCAAACATGCTACTTACTCAGTATTTAATATTTTTATTCTGTTATAAATTCTGTGTATTTGTTTTACATTTTAAGAGTCAAATGTAGGCTTTGAGAAATACCAGAGCTGATGGAAATCAGGAGAAAGAGAAAACTAAGCATTCCTCATTTGCCATTCTGGCAACTTGTTAGATGCTGTCTGATAGTACAAGATAGAGCAACAGAAATTACAGAAATTTAACTAAGTTATGAATTATTTTATGTGTTAGACCTAACTTCTAGAAGCATTATAAAAAATAAAGGTCAGGATGTGTGAGAAAGTGGAATTATAAATGTTAATTTTGCTAAATTATTACTCACTAGAGTGTTTTAAATTCATCAATCAAGAAACCAAAATGTACTACAGAGAGAGAGAGAGAGAGAGAGAGAGAGAGAGAGAGAGAGAGAGAGAGTGTGTGTGTGTGGGTGTGTGTGTGTGTGTGTACGCGCACGCGTGCTTGCGCATGACATTGGGATTGAGCTCTGGGTGTGAGGATGCAGAGTGCATATTTTACCTTTACCTCAGAGCTGCATCCTAATCCCAAGAATTTTGTAGTTTTGTTGGAAGTAATAAAAGTTTAAAACTCAAAAACACATGCAAACCTGAAAAGCTGCCCCAGGGACTCTGGGCTGGAGTCTGGGTGGGGCCAGGTATCGCAACTTTTATTTTAGTTGTAGTTCATTTTATCATGTGTTCCTAGTGCATTGAGAAATATAAAACAACTTTTAAATTTACCATTGATTAGATCCAGATATTAGGAGCTCACAGGACATATTGTCAGTCAATGTGATTGTTTTCTCATATTTTTAAGACCTCTGGCTCTTACGCTATTCTCCAAAGCAGGACTGTATCTGCCAGTCTCACAAAATTTAAGAGGATGTCCCTGATGCTCAGCTGCGTGTGTAGATGCTACAGACCTCATTATAGGAACCAAGAGGGAAAAAGAGGGCACAAGGCCATTTCCCTTGCTTTGAAGCTTTTCCAAACCCCCCGACCTCAGAGGGGACTGTGTGTGTTACACGCAGGATCTGGGGAATCGTTATGGCTTTTCCTGGATCGCAGCAAGCTGTGTAGAGCTCTGTTTCTGTGTCTCCCAGTCTACAGGGGACCCGGTGTTCTGTCACCTGCAAGAACGGATGGTACTTCAACGGCCAGGACTGCCAACCCTGCCACCGCTTCTGTGCCACCTGTGCTGGTACCCTCTCCTGCTCTTCTCTCATTTAGTTCCCTGTTTCCAATTCTGGTGTTGTTTGTCCGGCCCCAGCTGTCCCTCATGGCACCCACTCAATGTGTTTAAAGGACGCATGGGAAATCTGTTTCTCTTTTTATGATCATTAATGAATTATTATGGAAAGCCCTTCAACACCATCCTCCCCTTACTGAGAAACTTAAATATTTCAGTGGCATCTCCTTCTCTTTCCAAAGGCAGCCAATGTTTTTGGCAAATAGGTTCAGTCTGAGATAGAAGGGCTTCCCCTCCATGGAAGAAAAGTAAGAAAAATCATGCATATTAAATTATGACGCTGACAAATATGTCAGGCGAATGCCATTTTCATGATCATGCAATCTCTCCTGAGGCTGTGTCTCCCCGCTCTCTTGCATTGCAGGGGCAGGCACCGACGGGTGCGTTACCTGTGCAGAGAGCTACTTCATGGAGGAGGGGAGGTGTGTGCAGAGCTGTAGCATCGGCTACTACCTGGACCACGCTGCAGAGCACGGATCCAGATCCTGCAAAAGGTGAGTGCCCCAGCCCCACAGCTATAGCATGCAGTACCTGGCTCCTGTGGGACTGCCCTCATCAACAGTGGTAAAACCTGGAAATTTTAATGACAAAATGAAGTTCAGTCATTTGCCTCCAGATACTTCCCTACAGCTTTCACCCGAGTTATCTGATCTTTCTGGCCTCAGTAGCACCTTGAGGCTTTTAAAGTAATATTTCTGCTTCAAATACATGCTGTAATCTCTTTGACATCAGTGTCTCCTGCTAGTTTTCTTTTATGTTAGCAAACCTGGAAATTTTTATAAGAAAAGATCTCTGGGTCAACTTCCAAAAGAGATTTAAGCTTCAGACATTAAGAGGTTGGTGGTAAACACACCTTCTCCCACGTACGAAAGGATTAAAAATTTGTAACATCTTCTTGTAGATGTGACAACAGTTGTTTGACATGCAATGGCCCAGGGTTCAAGAACTGCACCAGCTGCCCCAGCGGGTACCTCTTAGATGTAGGAATGTGTCAGATGGGAGCCGTCTGCAAGGATGGTGAGTACAGCTGTGCACTCCACTCTTCTGAGCAATGTCTCACTCAGCTCAATGGGTTGAGGTCTAGCATATTTCCATTTTTAAAAGAAACTAACGGGCGTGCATCAGCTAGCACATGCCCTATATTTTGTTTGCATTTATTCATCTTGAAGTTATGTCCTTATGGGTTTACTTTTTGTATTATTTTAGTTGCAAAAAGAGATAAATCAACTGTATAGTTCCACTGACAGAGATGGCTCTACTTTTTAAATTAATATTTAATTAGTATCTAATGTTTTCATTAATGTTTACTTTTTCTAGTAGTATTAGATGCACAGAAAAATTGACCAAAAAAGTACAAAGATCTCCCTTATGTTTCCTGTCTGACCTCATGCATAGCCTCCTCCTGATGTCTGACATCACAGTGATGTATTTGTCGCAGTATCAGAGCCTACACTGTCACATCATTTTTATCCAAAGGTCATAGTTTGCATTAGGCCTGGTCTTGGTGCTGTACAGTCTATAGACTTGGACAAATAAACCCACCATTTCAGAGAGCAATTCACTGCCCAGAAAACCTTCTTTGCTGCCTCTGGTCCTCCCTTCCCCCCAGCCCCGGAAATCACTATGACTCCATAGATTTCCCCTTCACAAAGTACCATATATTTAGTATCCTAGTATACAACCTTTTCTGGATAATTTTTGGTAATATTTTTTAGGGTCCTTTTCCACACATACTGAAATATCATGGACATAGAATTTTATATCCTGCTTTTTGTACCAAGAATTATGCATAAAATGTCCTATTGTCCTGTATTTTTATAGACTCTTAGGAAACAACATTTTTAATAACAGCTTAAAGTTCAGTGATGTGAGCATAACCTAGTTTATTGTACTCTCCATAATTTGTTTATAGTTTTGCTACACAAATCTTTGGTGAAGGCTTGGAGCTAGGAATTAATACCCCCACCTTACAGAAGAGAAAGCCCAGGGTGCAATACCGGAAAGTGATTTGACCGAAGTTTGGAGCTTAGAACTTCTAAAGTTTAGTCCACTTTTCTATTCTTTAAACCCCACACCTTCCTCAAAGATTACTGTTGAATTGGCCTGGGGTGTGGGCTGAACATGGACCTTTAGGAACATCTTAAGCATTTCTAAAGGGATTGAGGGCCACAACATTTCCCCATTCTCCCGACAGTTTGAGAAATTCACTTACTAATCTGGCCTCCTTTTCCCCACCTATAAAATGAATGAATGGAAACTGTGCAAGTCCAACATTATGTAATTCATACCGAGAGGGTCTGAAAATCTGTGCCTAACCTTGTGATATGGAAAGAAAATACATGGTTAGGAAGTGTGCACTTAGAGCAGTCTCGGTGACAGGGCGTTGGCTTAGGGTTCTTCCCTTCTTTTGGATGTTTCCTCCTGTGGAAATTTCAAGGGAGGCAGAACAGTACTGTGGCTGGCAGAGTGTAAATGTGGGTATCAGAATGCTGTCCTGCTGTCTGGGGTCTAGATCCTGGGACACATTCTGCACGTGTCTGGACCTCATTTCCCTCATCTGCACAAAATGAAAAAGATAGTACTACTGACCTTGCATGGATACTCCGCACCTCCATGTTAGGCATCTCAAGGCATCTGGAAGAACGGGGCAGCTGAGGGCATCGCTATAACATTGAGCATGGTCTCTTGCATGGGTACCACAGCTGAGTGCCCGCCCCTTGGTGACTTCGCTGAGGTATGTCTGGTCTGACAGGGGTAGGCTAGATCCCCTGAGGCTCTGGGTTCTCAGGCCATCTTGGCTGGGGCTGCATTACACTGGTGTGAAGTGTCTGCACCTATGGCACTTCAAGGATGTGTAAGTATTACTTCTTAGTTACTACAAAAAGCCTCCTTACTTTTAAAAACATCGTTCCCATGGATCTCAATATAACTATAATTCTTTGTGAGTCAATAACCAAAAAACTAAGAAGAATTCTTCAGGGATTGACACAAGAGACCTACTGCAACTTGAAGTTTTTGTTTGACATGTGATAGCAGGCATCTTGAGGTTTGCAATCTTTAACGATTAGTATGTTTGCCCAGCCATGGTGAACATGGACTCAGTTGTGCACAGCAGGACGCTGATACAAGAGGAGCATCCAGAGTGTGAGCCAAAGTGGGAAAGGGAGAATCATAATTTTCAATGAATCTCTTTGGATCAGTTAAAGAAATGGATCGTGTGTGGTGCAATCATGTGGCAACCTCTTTCAAGGAGGTGAAGTTTGCTCCCTTTCAACTGTCCTATTCCCATGATTCTAAGACATACCTTTATTTTTTTAACATCCTGACGTCTCTGAAACTAAGATGCATCTTGTAATTCATGAGAGTTTACAACTGCTCTTGACTAAAAGGTCAACAGAACGTAAGTTTCCTTGCCTGGATAGGAGACAGAAGCGTAGAGATGTCTGTTCTGCCGAATTAAGCAGCTGGCTACTACTTCTTATGTACATTTAACAGTACTCAAGAGAGCTTCAAAAAGTTAAATTACTGTTCAGTAATCAACAGAAATATTATGGCACAAGCATAGAAATAAAACAATGTTATATAAAACCTACGTACAAAATTAAAAATTTAATTGATAGGAGTCAGTTTAACAGGAGCACTGTTTTCTTTATGATACTTAATGGTGCATGCTAAATCCTGTGTCTTGGATTCAATGAAATATGGTATGAATGACTGTACATTCTCTGTTTGAGGAATTCTGAAGAGAAAAATTTCTTGCTTGTGTTATGATTAATTTCTAATTTATTCTTTTCCGATCTTTTTTTTTTTCCTTTCACAAATGGATACCAATCACATTTACCATTGGACTGCAATCTCTCTCCTTGAAAAACAATGCTGTTGACTGAAATCACTTTGGGTGGACCAAATTTCTTCCTTGTTGACTGCTCCTGAATGACCTCCTCCAATCCCCCAATCTGCCTCTCTGGCCAATCACATCTCCTTCCGTGTGTGTGCATCGTGCTGCTCTCAACCTCCACTCCCCTCTCTCTTGCTGACTTCCGGAAAAGCAACGGAAGAGTCCTGGGCGGAAGGAGGCTTCTGTATGCTTGTGAAAAAGAATAATCTGTGCCAACGGAAGGTTCTTCAACAACTCTGCTGCAAAACATGTACATTCCAAGGCTGAGCAGCCATCTTAGATTTCTTTGTTCCTGTAGACTTATAGATTATTCCATATAATTAAAAGAAAAAAAAGCCAAAAAAGCAAGCCACCTCTCTTTTTCTTGCTATCTTTTTTTCTCTCTCTCAAGTTTGTGCAGGGAGATGGTGAACTGTTTTGTCAGAACTTAAATGGAAAAAAAAAATAAACTTACAACAAGCCTACCTTTTAGAACTGGGTGTTTAGAGCTGAACAGCCAGAACTACAGAGACGGTATTGTATGACCAAAGTATTTCATGCCAAAATTTGACGTTAAAGTAATGATTTGATTTACTGCCCTGGGTTTGAAGGACCATTTTTTTTTTCCTTTTGCATTTATTTGCTTGTTTCCCCTTTGAGATGCCTCAAAAGTATTTTTCCAAAACAGCATAGGACCTCATAGATCAGAATGAAACAGAGAGCTCTTGCATCAGTATTTTTCATGCTTGAGCTCACAGTCAGGGCGGATGATGGAAAATGGGACCAGAGGGCATTAAGAACAGTCTACAGAGTTGTGCTCCGTGTCTTCTGTCATAGTATTTCTGTGTTAAACATTAATACCTTCCACAACACATAATTTACTTCGTGCATTATGTACTGGCTTTTGCATTTTACTCACTTGATGAGTCTGCTCCACTGGTTTCATCAGATGGACTTGCTGCTACTGGCTTTTCCATTGTGGACTAGGCGATTTTACACAAAGTCAGAGGGGATTGTTCTGTAGAGTCAGATTGGTGATGGAAGAATGCAGAGATGTGGAAAAGGGATGAGTCAGACTCAGATCCCCCAAATTCCTGAGTGTTAGTGCTGTAGGCCCTGCACAATCTCTTGGTGCTATCTAGCCAATATCCCCATAGTGTTTCTTTAATTTTGTTAAGATCATCAGAAATTCCATTTGTCATGGTAGGAAGCATTTTGTACATGATGCAGGAAGCAGTTTCTTCCTGAAGTCAAAGTTTCTAAGAGGTCCTGTATTTTTTAAGAAATGGAATTTATTTAAGTAATATTTAAGCTCATGCTCATGTTTGATGGGCGATGTTTTTCAATGGTGCTTATTAGGAGTTCTTTTTTTTTTTTCATCTTGTCATTTTAAGAAAATAAAACTGGAAATTGAATATGGGTGGCACAATTGTACCCTCCTGGCTCTGTATGTTCTCACTCTTTCTCCCTCTGTAGCTAGACCATGCTGTTACACACTTGTCTGTTGAATGTCACTGAGATCATCTGAGAGGGTTTAGTTTTGTTTTTGTTTTGGGTTTTTTTTTTTTTGTATTTTTGTTAAGAATCTTCTCACTGACTTCTGTAATTCCATAAACATTTCATGGAATCTAGCAGTATGAATTATAGCAAAAGTCTTTTAAGGAAGCCTGATAGAAACTATAGTTTCCCATTTGGTAGAGAAGAGACTTACGTCAGGATTCTCTGTTTTTCATACTGAAGCTTCATAGTGACCTCATTGGCTTTGGTAGTGACAAGCCATCTTGCAGGCTTGAAGCTCTTGAGAGCTTTAATTCCAAAATGTGACTGAGAAGAGAAAGGATTGTAATGTAGACCACCCTGAGTAAAGCTGGTGTGTGGATGTTAAGGTCCCACCCATGTAGCAAGCTGGGAAAAAGCCTATCTTGCAAATATTTCTAGATGTCAAAGTGAATGTCGAACTCTAGGTGAGTAATAATTAAATAATCTTATGACCCTCTTAATAGGATTGTAATATTATTGATTTGTACTGATTCATACATAACTGGGAACCAACTGATTTTGCTCAACAACTTCCATCTTTATAACCCTGCAGGCCCAGCACAAAGAACCAAAGTTATTCTAGATATGGAATGCAGTCTTTACACTTAAATGCATAGTCTTTAAATAGAGAAATGTAACCCAAAGCCTGAAGCAAGCTCAAGCAGATGGCATATCTGATTTTGCCTGCAAAGGAATCTGATTATTCGATCCAGCCCATAATATTTGAGGCTTAACGTCACTATGATGTGAAAACTAAAAATTATGTCTGTGTTCTCAGACAAGTAACCATCAAAGTAACAACCAGATTGGCTGGGGGCTGCCAATGTGTGTCCCATCACCCCCTGGCCTTGCAGGTCCACGTCACAGAAATACCGGTGTTACTACTTATGTGTTACTGCCTCACTTATCTACATAACATTATTAACTAGGACATAATGCTTTCAAAGTTTAAGTTAATGTTATATATTATGTATAAATATATATATTCATAATGAGATATATGTGATAGTACAGAGTTTGGAGATGTGACCAATGCTCTAACCTTCTAGAGACAAAAAACTATCTTCTGTTCTATTCTGTCTTTTCGGTTTTAATTCGCTAATTAAAAGTGACCCATTGTTAAATCCAAATCCACTTTACGGAAAAAAAATACTGTACATGTGTAAAATGTTCAGTTGTTTTTTTGTAAAATATAGTAGAACGGTTGTAATTGATACTGGCCAAAATCAATGTTATTCCATATTTTATTTTTTCTATTAAATTAACCTAAGTTCCTGTTTATTTGATCTGTTCACACCCATGTGTAAAATCCCTAAAAAAGTCAGGTCATGAGAAACTTCTGTTTTCATGTAGAAATGAAATACGAATGGAAGAGTGGAAATGAATGTAGCATCCAAACGAAGTTAGAAAAAAAGAGAGTCAGCTGAAGAGGGTGAAGAAGCAGCCACAGGAAGACCAAGGGGCGGGCAGAAGTTGGGCTTGAATGTATGTTAAGTCCAGTTTCTAGAGAGCAGTGGAAAGAAATTCTAAAAGCTTGGCATGAATTTTCTCAGAGTGTACAAATGTTAGTCCTCAGTTTGTGGACCATCTAGGCTACCCTTTCCTGTCCCCATCAGTGTCATAGGTAGGGGTGGGGACCATGGGTTGAGGCAAGGAAGTGGGGAGATGGACCCTCTTAAAGAGAAAGATGGCTATGTCTTAACTTACAACCTTTTGTGTGAGGTTGACTGTATCCATAGATGACTGGAAGGTGGCTTTCTCTAAAAGAAATCTCCAGGACATGCTATAGGGGGAGAGTGGATGGTAAGCTTTAAAAAAAAAAAAAAAAAAAGTCACTATTCTGGAAGTCTTGCTACCTTTTAAAGAGAAAAGAAATGAAAAGTCAGCCAAAGCAGTCAACAAATTAAGCCCTGACTACCTTTTTAAGATCTGGATATTCACAAAGGTATAAGAAACAGCCTCTACAGACACAAAGTCCCAACTGAGGGAGGGAGAGAAATTAACTTTATTGACCAGCTAGCTACTCTGTGCTACACAACGGGAGAATATAGAGTATGTGTATTCATACATGCTGATGTAAATATCTTCTCTGTAGCTTCTCAAGCTCTGGAGCAAAGCTGCATGTTGACCCTCTTTGCACATGTAGGAGCACAGAAGCACATAGACCTGTAACAAGTTGGCTGAGATAGCACACTCAGGCACCTAATGAGATTGCACAGGCAACAGTAAGTAGTGAGTTCCAGCCATAAACTTGTGGGAGACTTGGGTTGTCGAGTTTGAACAAGCAGAAATTCCCCCTGACTCACACTGGTCAGGGTGTATTCCTAGGAGCAGGTGGAAATTTGTAGCCTGAGACATTCTGGGCAGCAAGATATCTCCGTATTTCTATGCCAGTGAGTACATCACTACCAAGAGCAGTGGTTCAACATATGATCGTTCAAGAACAAGTCCACATCTTTGAACTTCAGAAGACAGAGCATGTGTTGTTGTCAACTGCCACCTTGAGGAAGGCCCCTGCTAATCAGCGCTCCCCAGCTGCACATGGATCAGAACTTTGCCACCCATCTCCATGCCAGTCTCAGCAGCTTTCACCGTCACGCTGCTGGGCTCCTGTTCATTATTTCCCATCTGACCATCTGCCCTTCAGTTTGAGAAACTTACTAACTCCTCCAGAGAAGGAGAGAATTAGTTTAGTGACTTTGAAGTTAAAGTTTCTCAGTGCAAGTGACGGACACTATGTCCAGCGGAGTAGGAAAGCGTGGAGATCCTCAGTCTCCCTCACAGAGTCATGCTGATGAAGCATGTAAATGGGCTTTCTCCACAGCTGTTATGTTATCCTTCAGCCTTCCACAGAGACCAGTGGCAGGCAGTGGCATGAGGAAAAGAAACAATCTATTGGAAGCAGTTTTCAGCTGTGGCCTGGCCAATTTGATATGACCTGCCGCTATTCTCTAATACAGAATGGCAGAGGGGAGCAAAGGCCAGCTGCAGCTTGACTTGATCCAAGCTGGGCTGGGCCCTGGGCCCTACATGTCAGTCTGGACAGGTGACAGCAAACATCGACCTGCCTTTCTCCTCTGGTCAATATCAATTCCCACGTTATTTTTGTTGCCAGCCCATAAAACTTGAAGGCCTTGACAGAGCGCTGTAGTGCCTTTGACCTATTCAGCAGAGTAGAGCCAAGGTGGACTGCATTTCACTGTGGTTCACTGGAGCTACTTGGCTCCTAGCCGTGAGCTGCCATCCACGGAGCCCTGTCTCCACTCATCACAAAGGGTGGCACTCTGACCCAGACCCAGATCTTTAGCAAAAAGGATGAACTCACATAGCATCACTGGCTCTCAGGGGCCAGAATGTGACCAGGAACAGCAGCATCTCCTCTCGTCTCCCCCAAGAGACTTCGAAGGATGGTTTGATTGGGTTAGTATTTTCTTAGAAGACAGTCAATTTGGGGATGTCATTTTTCCTCCCCAAGGCCAGGTTTCAGATAACAAAAGATACTTTTAATCTTACTTTCTAGAACATTCCTGAAACATTCTCTGAAGGCTTAAATTGTATGTTCTTAAGCTTTTTAAATATAGAAAGTATGTAGTATTTTAAGATAAACTGACCAGCTTTATACCAAAAGAATCTTACCTAATTGACCTACACAAGCATTAAGCCTATAAAAATTAATTTTTTGATATAAGATTCATAACTAGTAAGGGGTGTGACCAAGTCTCAAACCTACTACTTCAACCTTGTTCATATACTTCCTCCTTTCTAAGAAGTGCCAGAGAAAATCACAGCCATGGTGCACATGTTGTGAGGCAGAGGATGATAGAAAGGATACTGTCTCCCTGACCTTGGCTTTTTAAAATTATTCACTTCCACAAATAAACTTTGAGTCCCTGTCACACAGTAAACTCTGGGGCTCTTACCTCATTCAAGCTCATGGCTAATGAGGCAACACAGATGTAAAAACACATGTCTATAGTAGTTAAGTGGCTTTAAAGGTACCTAAATTATTATTGGGAGTCCAGAGGAGTGAGCTCACCTTACCAATAAAGTGTTGAGGTCTCAGGGCCTTGCACTACAGCTGGCCAAGCGCATCCAAAAATAACATGGAAACTACAAGGAGTTAGCTCTGAAGTACACAGAGGTCCAAATCAAATGATGTCTTCAATACCTACAACATGTCAAACTTGTCAACTGTAACTCCATTTTTAAGGAATCACATAATGGCTACAGGATGAAGGTGAGTTCCCATCAATTTATGTGATGTGCAATGCTTGGCGCAGGTAGGACCCAGGTGACTCTAGCCCTGCAAAGAGGGGAGTCCTGGAGGGCATGGAGGTGGGGGTGTGAGGGTGGTTCACCTTGACAGCAAGGAATGGGTCCTCTTCTCCTTGCCTGCTATACTCTGTATGGAAACCTCCTTCAGTCTCGTTGCCTTAAATGCCATCTGTGTTGGTCTGTTTTCCATCGCAGTAGCAAAATACCTGAAACTGGGTACTTTATAAATCAGAGATTTATTTAGTTTTGGAGAATGAAATCCAAACATCTTGGCCATCATGTTGCAAGCCACCCCCACCTGCATGTGGAGGGCCTTCTAGAGAGAAAGCTCACACTGCAAGACAAGACAAGAGAGCCAGTCTTGCTCTTCCTTGCTTTTTTTTTTTTTTTAATAACAGCACTGTTACCTGAGTCTCTTGAAAAATACCTTAATCTTGTAAAGGGCAATGATCTGCTAATAAGCTCCACCTCTTAAAAGCTCCACCTCTTGACATCACCACACTGCAAACCATTATTTTCTCCCTGATTTTCCTTCAGATTCATACCTGTACGCCTTTTCCTTCAAATATCTAGTAGTACCTCTAAATACGTCCAAGACAGGCATTAGGTACCCAACCTCCCAACCATCCATCTTTACTCCCATCTCAGGAAAGGCAGTACGACACACTCACTCATTTTCTCAGGACGTGTTTGGAGAAGGAGCACATCTGGGGTTTAATCCCGAGAGTTCGCGCTGAGTTATATCCTCTTTTCTAAACTTTGAGACGGGGTTTCTCCAAGATGATAATTGCCTGAGTTGGGCTTGAACTTGCTATCCTCCTGCCTCAGCTTCCCAGGGGGAGTGTGCCAACATGGCCAGCTCCTGTCCTTTTTTAACTCAATCCAATTCATCAGCAAACTATCATTAGCTGTTCCTGCAGAATGCTCCTGTGAATGGTCGACTCCCGCTTGCCCACCACTGCTGCCCAGGCCGGATGCCATCATCTCACCGGGTGCAGCAGCAGGCGCCTCGCGGCTGGCTGCTCCGCCCCTTTCCCTTTCCTTTTCTCCACTTTTTTCTTTCCCCTTCTCCTCTCCATCCAATCATATGACAGTATGCCATTATGAATGTGAAATCAATGTTTTTCCCAATCACCCAGAAGAAAATCTAACCTGGCTGAGATCGCTACGCTCTCCTCTCAGGTGGCCTTCCTGGTCCCTCATCGGGGCCTTGTTGCCTCCTGATTCGTAGTGGCAAACTACCAAAACAAGTATGCACTTTATTATACATCTGAAAGTGTGATTTATGAATTATTTACAAGAAGAGCCACAAGTATGTAGTCACCAGGAGTCACCTTGGCCATCTTCTGAGCCATCAGTGAGTCAATATATTTCCACATCCAAGTTATATCTTGGGTTCTGCTTCAGTTCTTCACCCTGATGCTCACGCCTCTCTGGGCCAGCTGTTTCAGCCCGGGACTATTGGGACACCCTCCTGTCAGCCTTAGTAAGTGCCGCCCGCCCGTGTCCGCAGTCCTCCATTCGTGCTCAGATCTTTCCTCTTCTCCTTTCTCTCCAACTGTCCAAATCCCCTTTTTAGCAATTCGTAGCTCAGTGCAAGACTCCTCTCTCCTGTGGCTTCTCATCACCTTAGGGTAACATGGAAATTCTTCCCATGGCCGTGAGGGCCACAGCCTGCCTGACCTGCCCCACCTCTAAACTCATCTCATACCTTTCTTGCCCTCTTTTCATCTTTCCCAGCCTTACTGACCCTCCCTGGTGTTCTGCCCTGCACCTCAGAATTTTCCACATGGCCTTTCCCATACTTTATACCTCCCATCCTGCCCTAATCATCCATCCCAGGCCAAGGTACATTATCCTGGCGTCAGTTTGGATGGCACCGTTTCATTTCCTGACCCTGGCTAAATGTGCCTGTCACACACTTTCTTGGGAACACCCTCAAAATCATCATCAGAGGCATTGCTAGCACTTCAGGCCTGGCTAAAGGTGAGCCAGCAGCAGCATAGGGGGCCAAGCACTGGTTAGTGCGGCTGCAGAATTCTGAGCACGCGCCCCTCAGATCTCCATTCCCTGGTGGTTCACCTCTGTGAAAGACTTTGCAGAAGAAAGTTAAGGTTAATCGCAGCTGACCTTAAGATAGGGAGATGGCCCGAATTTTCCCGATGCGCCCAAGGCCAAGTCGGTGGGAGAGATCTGGTGGAAGAGGAGGCAGAGGTTAGAGAGATGGGAGGCAAGAGAAGGATTTGGCCCACAGGGGCGGAACTGGAGATGCTGGAGGTTGAAGAAGCCAGGAAGTGCAGGCAGCTCTGGAAACAGAACCTGCCCCCCACAGTCAGCAAGGAAACAGGAACCAACCCAAATTTGCCAAAATCTTGAAGGAACTTGGAGCAGATTCATGCTCAAAGGCCTCCAGAAAGAATGCAACCTGGCTTCACCTTGGTTCCAACCTTCTAAATCCCAGAGCAGAGAATTGTCCCTGAAATGGCCCAGGCTTCTGTCCTACAGAACTGTAAGATGATAAACAAGTGCTTTCTTTTGAACCATAAAATTTACACCAATTAAGGATTTTAGAACTAAAAAGCAATACAATTAGATCAGATCTACCCTGTACTTTTGCCAATCCCAAGGTAATCTATGAGCATGCCACAGTTCCAGTTATACTACTATGGGTGCTAGGATGTAGCGAAGTGCTTAGAGCACTTACCTAGCATGCAGAAAACCCTAGGGTCAATTCCCTGGACCACATTCCAAAGGGGAAAAAAAAAGATGTACTGGGCTAAGGGGCTACGGTGTGTTGCTCAGTGGTTAGAAAAGTTATCTAGTAGGCACAAGGCCCTCATTTCAGTTCCCCATAAGCTGGTCATGGTAGTACTTGCCTGTAATCCCAGCACTCAGGAGGTTGAGGCAGGAGGATTGCTGTGAGTTCAAGGCCAGCACGGGCTCCATAGTGAATTCAGGACCAGCCTGGACAAGAGAGAGACACTGCCTCAAATATATATATTGTTATGAATGAAACTTCTTTCCCAAGTGGGAGATGCCTAGATTTGACTTCCTGAAAGCCACTACTGCAACCTTCAGGATCATAAATGATGTGCATGAGGAATTGGGCAGCTGGGTATCAGTTCCCGCCTACCGATGGACTGCAGAGCTGAGGCAGATTAGCGGCTTTTCAGATCACAGAAATGACTACTGAGCAGTTACAGCGCTCTGATCTGCAGCCAGCGAACCTGGTGCACCTGTGCCATTTGGCTGACTGGTTGGCTTGGAAACTTGTTAACGAGTGACTTCAACTCGAGCCTCCCTGCAGGCTCCCACCACTGGCTCTCGGCAGTTGATCAAGCAATAGTCTGCCCACAGCCACCTTAGCCACCAGCCCAGCACCCCCACTAAGCTCTGCCTTGGTGTCATTCTCCCCCACTGAGACGAGGTCCTGGTGGCTGTTTTCCACACCTGTCCTCTTAATGAGACTCATTTTTGGCAGACTAAGTGTGAACTGTATCCATCACTTCCTCCTTCACCACACACTAGATTGCCTCACTTGCTTCCTGGCCCCCTACTTCGACCATGTACTGAGCTTGTTCCTTCTACATTCGTTGCTTAGTGACACGGAATGACATCTGGGGTTCAAGGTGGGAAGATCAACATCAAGGTCACATCATCAGCCATATCTTCCCAGGCCCTTCACGGGGGCAGCAGAATGCAGAGGCAGAGCACCCTCCTCCAGCATCTCGCTCAGTCCATCCCTCTCCCATTCTCTGATGTGTGTTCTCTAGGCTTCGGGTCACCAAAGTCCCATCTTCCTGTCTTATAACTGCTGAAAAGGTAGTGACTCTGGCTAATACTGAATTCCAGATGCCGCAGGTCTGTGAAGGCTGTGGCTTGACTGAATGGGGACCAGCAGAGACAACATCAATCTCCTTTTGTCATCTTAGGCTAATTTTTAGACACCCAAAAAATGAAGAAATGATCTATACCTTATTGTTTCATTTCAAATTCACCGTCCAGGCCATTGGAGGATTGCTAGACCCCTCCTGCGCGTCTCTCTTCAGCCCTCCATCAGCCAGTATCACGGCCAGTCCCTGTGAGAACACTTGCACGCTCCTGCCCACAGAAACAGTAACCAGCTGAGTGTGGGATGGCTGCTCTCTTCACGGTGCCCAAGAGCATGGCCTGACTCTTCTCCTTATGGATGGTACCCTGCTAGTTTTTGCCTGGAACTAAGATAGTAGATGACTTATCTGAAACTACACAGTCCGTAGTGGCAGAGCTCAGGAGTTAGAGCAGCGCATCTGCTGGCTCTGCCGTGTCAACCTGCTCTTAGAATCCCACTGTGTTGATTCCTACAGCTACTGCAGCAAATAGCCACAATTTAGTAACTCGACACAGTCCATGATGTTGTCATCCCATTCTGGAGGTGGGAAGCTGGCCATGGGTCAATTGAAGGAGGTTAGACTCATGATGTTGGCAGGGTCGTTCTCCCAGATGGTCCAAAGAGAGCCCACTTCCTTATCTCTTCCAGCTTCTGGTGCTGTAAGCCAGGACCGTGGCCTCTTTCTCCTTCTCCAAAACCAGCAGTAGTGTTTGTAAATGTCTCTCCACTGAGATCAGTCCGTCACTCTCCTGTGTACTAAAATCTCCCTCCATTTCTTCTTCCAAGGGTTTCTGTGATTGCACTGATCCAACCTGATGATCCGGTATACTCTCCCATTGCAAAGCCTTTAATGTAATCACATCTCACAATCCCTATTTTGTGTACAGTACCACTTACAGTTTCCAGGGATCAGAACCTGGATGGCTTTGGGGTGATTTTTCAGCCTAATACACGTGGATAGATCTTTTAACCCTCTACGTCATTACTCTTTCATCAGTGAAATGGAAATAATAATATATCCTTAGGAGAATGTTTCTGCTGTCAACCACTAATTCACTAAAGAAATGTCCTCTGGGACTAGGGGCATAGCTCAGTGGTTAAAGTGTTCACCTAGTGTTCAACTCCCCAGCACCACATAAACTGGGTGTGATGACACACACCTGTAATCCCAGCACTCAGGAGACTGAGGTGGGAGGATTGCCATGAGTTTGAAGCCAGCCTGGGCTACATAGTAAGTTCAGGACCAGCCTGGACTATAGAGTGAGACCCTGTCTCAGAAAAAAGAAATTCCCATTGGCTACCACCTGCTTCCTACTATAATGTTTTATGTTTATCTCACATTAGTTCAGCAAATCTTTTTACTTACCTAGCTTTAATGCACGTATGTGAGTGTGCATATGTGTGTGCACGTGTGTGTGTGCGTGCACGTGTGCCCTTGCGTGTGCACTCTGAGAGGTAAGCCCAGGGGTCTTCACACTGAGTGACATCCCATACCTATTTTTGGTGCTGAGACAAGGTCTCCCTAAGTTGCCCAGGCTGGGCTCAAGCTTGCATTCTTCTGCCTCGGCCTCCCATCATGCTAGGATTGCAGTCCTGTGCCGGTGGCCTGGTTTCACTTAAATTTTATGGACAACTTACCATGTGCTAGCACAGGGATACAATATAACGATGACTGGAATATAGTCTCCGTCTCAGTCACTTTCTCACAGCTGGGACACAATCCTTGACATCCAAATCTTAAAGGAGGAGAGGTTTATGTAGCTCACTGTTTCAGAACGTCCATGCATGACCCACTGACAAGGGCACAAAGGCATGGTCAGGGGCCCTGACCATCACCCGAACAGAAAGCCACTCTAGGCATCTCACCAGGAAGCTTGCAATGGCCGTGCCCTCTGACCTCCCCTCCTGATTAGAGCCCCACCTTTAACAGCCCTGGAAATCAACCCTTTAGCCCCCATAATCCAGTCACTTTCCAAATACATGAGGTTTGGGGGGAAATTCCAGATCTAAGTCATAACATTCCCTGTCTTTATGAATTTATACTGCAGTTGAGAGAGATAACTAGGAAAGATGCCCACCGGTATTAACATGCACTGTAAAAGGAAATTGGGCAGGAAATGCTTTACGAATGCTCCAGAGGAGTATGGGGCAGTGGGGTGCAGTCCCCTGGGCAGGAGCTAGGAGAAGGCTGAGACACGAGGCAGAGACACGAGGAAGAATCAAGAAGGCAAGAAACAGCTTGACGCACCTGGGAAATGCCAGGAGTCTTTCCCTGCCTCCGCCTTGGTGTGAGGAGCCCTAGGGACATAGACAGGCTGCTTGCCAAGGCCTCAGGGTTTTGTAAAGGCATCTGGATCGTGGTCGGTGCCCCAGGGGGCTGCCAAAAGCTGGAAGCTGCCCCTCTGAGCAGCCCATCCCCGCAGTGATTTGTAGCTCCTTGCAGGGAGCATGGAGCGCTCCTGCTTACTAATATGTAACCACTAGACTCACGCAGATGTCTCTGCGAAGCGGCTCTGGTTTCTCTAAGTGGCTCTTGCCTTCCTTCTTCATTGAGATCTGTGTGATTTATATTTTCAGATTTTATTTTTAGAGCCTCCCATGATAGTGAGCCATCATCTTCCTTAGAATTTCTGTCAAGTTCATTTTTTTCAATCATTCGCTCTTAAAACATTCTTATATCCCTGGATCGCACCTCACCCCTACTCTTTGCAGTTCTTTTTATATGAGGATGCTTAAAATGTAAATGTGATATATTAACTGTTAGAATGTTAAACACTAATTCTGATTGTTCACGTAGCAGAGTTTTGCTGAATGTGGACTGCTGGCAGCTGAGACGTGACTTCAGGAGATTATCTGCTTTCCTGGATGTGTAATTCCTGGTCTGTTTCTTTTTTTCACTTTACCTTCTGAAACCTAGTGGCCCTCTCTACTGTGACTTGGTCAGTTTATAGCACTCTCCATGAACTTCAATGAATTGGCTGTGAACTTCTGTGTCGGAGAGATATTTTGCATTCAAAATTGGATTCCCAGCAGGCAGTCTGCCTGGGGACCACATGTCCTAGGAACGCATTCATTTTTAACTAAAGATATTTCAGGCCTGGCTAGAATGAAACCGATGTGCGCAGAAGCCACAAACGTCAGCCTTCTAGAAGTGAGAACTCGGCACGGCATGCCGGCAGCTCACCTTGTCTACTAATTCGCAGAACAACTTTAGCATAAGGCACTCGGGTTCCATTCCCGTGGTCCCTGAATTCCATCGCAGCCTACTTACGGCCTGCATTCCCACCACTGCCCCGCTTCAGCACTTCTGGGTTGCTTGACATGCCCAACTTTTAGGTCCAAAGCATTTAGGACCTGCTAACTGTACTGACCCTGCAATGCATTGCTAGTATTATGTTTGCGACGTACTGTATTTCTCCTATGCTATGGTGCAGCTCCATTGTGGAAAGAACTGAGTCCCACCTACTGTTATCTGCCAAGTGCCTGTAGTACCTGTAGTACTAGGTTCTCACTAATTATGTGTTGGGTAAATTAGTGATCTTTTACATGGAGCTTCCAGCTACTAGGTAGCCTCTGTTTGCATTCTTAACTCCCAACAGGTCAACTTACTTATTTGCCAAAATGTTTTGTTCACATCATAACATGGTAATTAGTAAGCCACATCCGTGGAAATTATTCCTGAGCATAAGAGCAGTTCGTCCCATATGAAGACCCATCTGAGCAGAATCACCAGCTGGGATATAGGACAAATCAAAATCTGAGCAGAACACTTGGGAGCACAGGAAGGATCAGCCCATGGTTCAGTGATGGGTAGGAAAGATGAAGGGAAGGCTTCATAGAGGAGGCTAGCTTGAGTTGTAAAACAAATGTGTAGAATTTGGGGGGGAAGAGAAAAAGGAATAGGCACAAACCAAACAGACACTCAACGTAAGAGACCATGTGAGGGACTCGGGGACAGGGAAGTTTGTTGGAACACGGCGACTTGTTTAGGGTCAGCCTTCAAGAACCTGACAGCGAGACAAAGAGTCAAGGGGAAAGGAAGGAAAGTGCCAGAGGTGGAGTGTGTTGGCAAGACAGGGTGGGGACAGCGAGGGCCACTTTGTCAAGGCAGAGGGCAAGCCGACTGGGCTCAGTGCTGTGCATGAACTCTGGAAAATGGCCCAAAATACAGAACTCACAGATATCCTACTGGAGGGACAACGGAGCTATAGTATTCACATCCTAAATCCTTGTCATGTGTTGGGGATGCTCCTGGGCACAGTTCTTCTGGTCTGCCCTGTTTACCTGACAGCAGCCTTCTGAGGATCTGGAGAAAGCCTCGGGCAAGTGCTGGTGGACACTGTGCCCAGAGTGGGGCACCAACGTGCTGAGGCAGGGGACATGTGTGGGCATCTAAAATGCCTGTGTCATTTGTAAGGAGAGTAGCAAGGCTAGAAATTGAGGCCAGAGCCACATTTTGAAGCCCTTTGCGCATCACTCCTCAGGGCTTTGTTCACTGGAGGTAGCAGTCCTGAAAGATTGTAGGTAGGAATCAATTTGAATTTGAGAAAGACCATTGTAGCTGAGAGAAAGAAGTGGGTAAGGGGGAGGCGGTGGGATGGGGGGGTGGGGGGTGTTAAAGAGTCTGAGGAACCAATCAGGAAGATAAATTCACCATGTGGTATAGGAGTGATGGGTCTAGAAGTCACAGGATGGTGCTGGGGACAGGAGTGAGCTGAGAGAATGGAGAGATGATGCTCAGGAGATAGCTGACAGGTTGGCTTAAGTTGTGAGGGATTCGATGTGGGCCTAGGGGGATAGAAGATTGTTTCCTTGGGCTGGCTTCCCCCACTGGACGGTGATAGAAAACACAGGAGGAATGAAAGTACTAGGTGAGTCTGGGTGGACATGGTGAGTTAGAGGCACCTGGACAGTATCTAAGGACAGAGTTCTGTGGACAACGGATGCAGGATTATGGCACCCATGAAAAACGTCTGAACTGAGCAGGTGTTAGGAATCACCGCTTAGTAGAAGACATCTGAGATGAGTGACACATAGGAAAACCCAGAAAACAACAAGTTGGCCATGTGGGCAGGGTTGCTTTGATGTCATTGCCAATGTTGTCCTCAGGTCAACTCCTTTGCCCTGGCCTCTGCCATCTCTAGATACCACTTTGCCTTCATGTCTCTATCTATCTGAAATTATTTTTTTCACTCACAATATTTGAATATAGAAAGGGAATAAGACTTGGGCTACAGAGAGAGACCCTGCCTCAAAAAAATTAAGACAGATTGAGGGATTTGAGGCAATTTATGTGAATTCAAATGATCACTTCTTCACTTGAAAACTATAAGTGAAGATAAGCTTAATCTGGTAGCCAGTTGAAGACATTTTCTTAAGAGACACAATTTGCAAAGTTCACTCCCTCCTGACCACAAAGGATCAAACCTATGCTCTTACTTTAAAGGCCCTTAGTGTGGTTGGTAGAAGGCCACTAGCCCCAGCCAGTGTCAGTTTGCTGGGACTGTGCCTTTAACCAGATAACCCACATTCTGGTTCATCTCTCTC
Source organism: Ctenodactylus gundi (assembly GCA_004027205.1). Lineage (NCBI taxonomy): Eukaryota > Metazoa > Chordata > Mammalia > Rodentia > Ctenodactylidae > Ctenodactylus > Ctenodactylus gundi. Next base: position 164,257 of record PVKB01002826.1, on the reverse strand, counting down.
TCTCTCTCTCTTTTTTTTTTAACTAGGACTTGTTCACTAAAAAGAAGCTGCCCTTGGGATTATCATTTAAAATAGTCACGTAACTGATGTGGCTGAAATCACAGTGCTAACAGCCTGAACGCTTTTTTAGCAATTTACTTTCCCTCTAAGCGGGTTTTGCTCTGATTACAGATGTAGTTTTTCTGCCAATGGCCAAGGACAGGCCAGCCCCTCCACAGGAATGTGTCAGTGATGATGTTTGTTCCACCGTCTTGGCATCTGAATGTAGCACTGTATCTAATGACAATGAGCTCCTCACGGGTCAAGCCTGGCTGTAGGCAGAATGGCAGAATGGCTGTCAACACCACACTGTATTTCACTCCTTAAGCTCTGGTTATATGTACATCAGGGACAGATCACAGCTGCACAATGTAGAGCAGGTCCTCAAGACATCCACTGTCAAAATCCTATGTGAAAGTATGTGCCCGTCGATGTGACCCCGCTTCCCCTGGCGATGCTACCCTGCTTCTTTACTCGCCCAAGTCCAAGTCTATGAATCTGGCTCTTCCTTCTCCACTTGTGTGCTATATACGAGTCATTATATTTATCAATAATGATAACATTTACCACTCATTAAATGCTAAACACATCCCATGCATGTGCTTTTCAACCTGTGTCCAACTTAGTCATTAAACAATTTTCCGAGCTGTGACTATACCACAATATAATGTGGACCCTAAGTGTTCTTCGAAGGCCTGTGTGTTAAGGCATGTTTGCCAGCCTCTGCACTACAGAGAGGGGGTGGAATGTTAAGAGTAGGGAAGAGCCGAGGCCACTGCGAGTGTGTCATTGAAGGGGACACTGAGGCCCTGGCTGCGGCTTCTTTCTTTCCTTCCTGGCCACCATGAAAGTGAAGAGTTCCTTGTACCACATACACCCACTACCCAAAACAACAGGCCATGTGACCACGGACTCGCGCATTGAAACCAGGTCCAAAACAAACATTTTCTCTTTGTAAGTTGTTTATGCCAGATATTTTGTCCCAGTGACAGAAAGCTGACTCATATTTCTTTTAATCTTACTTTACAGCTCTGGGAGTATTACCAGAAGTTAAATAGCTAGCCCAAAAATTACTCAGAAAATGACAGAACATAGATCTGGCTTTTTCTACCACTGTCCTTTGTCACATTTCTTAGTGTGGGGCATTAATAATCTCACCTGCCACTCCTTCAAGTGCCATTTTGAAGTTTCCAAGCATTGTCACAAAGCATATTTGGTCATCCGAATTGCAGGGAAATCAGGCAGAGTGTGCACCACTCCCGTTCAAAGCCACTCTACTGAGCATTGGGCACAGATCTTGTGTCACTCTTCACTATTCTCATAAGCACAGCTGTCGCCCTGAACAGCTGTTTCTCATGAAATGATAATGTATGAAATTTCCTCAGTTGCCAATTTTGCCTATAACAAAGACATTTCTGTGGTTTTCTAAACATGGAAGAGGAGGGAGTGTTCATTTGGACACTGAGCAGCAGTTCCAGGACTAGAAAAATCACTGAGGTAATTCAGCCTGATGCCAGGGGTAGGAGAAATGGAGGCAGCTAGAGTAGGTGAGCAGATTTTCTTTTTAGCCCCACATTCTTACACACACACACACACACACACACACACACGCCTGAGCACACATAGAATTTTTAGTATATCAGACAAGGAATGGCTCTGGAAGTTAAAAATCCCATTTCCACTACTTTCTCAGAATTAAGGTGTGGAAAAAAATCCTAGTTAAAAGAAAAGAGTTTAAAGACTTGAACCCTTAGCTGGCAACAACAGGTGGGCGACCTTGATAGGTCACTTATTATCTCATTGCTTTGGTTTTCTCAACAGAAAAATGAGAACAATAAACAGTCGTGGTAAAGAGAGTCCTCCTCCCAACAGGGTTATTGGTGTAAGGATCAAGTGAGTTAGTACATGTGGGTCATAAGGACAATTCTCAGCATGTAGCAATCATTAAATAAATAGCAGATATCTCTATTAACAGTCAATAACCTTGGACAGATTGCTTAAATTTCCTGGCCTCAGTTTCCTCGTATTTAAAGTGAGACCAGTACTAATTTCCATAAACTGGCTTTGAGAATTAAAAGGGAAAAAATGTTAAGAGAGCTTTCCACAGAAAATCTTTCCTATGACCCCTGGCCACAGCCCCAACAACACGCCCACCTCTTCTCCTTCTCTCTTAACCAGTCCCCGTGCCTACCATTCATGCTCCTGTAGGAAGCTGTTTGTATTTATTACATAGAAAATGCTGGCCTCTTATAAATTCATCTGTAGAAGATTACAACCTAAATTATATCAGCCTGCTGCATAAGCCAAAGGTGGTTCAAGTTCCCGGAGCCTGCAGGCAGCTTTTCCTTAGCTGGTGCCTGCCCCTGTTGGCTGACTTTGAACCAGCCAGCAATGCTGTCCCTGTCCGGGGGAGGTCAGGCCCCACGCACCTCACACTATGTAAAACTGGTTGAGATGAATATCAAGAGCAGCCTTGAAAGCCACAAGGGGTCAGAGCAGGTCAGAGGACAGCCAGAGGGAATTTGGGAGGGGGAGGAGGAGACCCGAGTCCCCAGCTCTGCCTGAGGGCAGGATAGCAAGGCTTTAACAAGCAGCAGCAGGCTGCCTCGCCCTGGACACGGAGCCCCAGCTCTGCCTGCTGCTGGTTGCTACTGACCTAAGTCCCCGGCTGGGCTCTGGTAGCCCTGCACCTGGAAAACAGGCCTCAAACTAATGGTCCTCAAAAGGACAGCTATGTGGCCATGTCCAGAAGGTGCAGAGGGTGCCAAGGAAGATTAGAGTGCCTGTGTAGTGAATTTGGTAATGGTGAGAGTGGGATCAGATGCAAGGAAGGAAAGCTCAAATGCACCTCAGATACCGGCTCACCTACCTTCTGGTCAAGTTGGCTCTTCTACAAAGAAGGAGAGTTGTTCTGGAAGCTCATGTTAACTTTCTAGACCTCTTTTTCCTTCTGATGAAGTCAGAAGTATTTTGCAAGATCCTCTGGTGGTACCTTTATGCCTCTGTGTGGCTCTCTCCATTATTGGGCTGGAATGTTCCGTCCAGTGGAAGGAGGTAGTGATGACAATTTCACTGGCAGAACTAGGGTCTCTATACCATGAGTGAAGTGGTGAACAAAGAACACCTACAGGAGACATCAAGGGGAGATCAGAGTAAGAGCACAGTGAGCTACACCGCTCTGAAATGTTTGGATGAGTCCAGAATCCTCTTACAGTAGTACTAATGACTAAAACAAATGATTTATTTGGTTTACATTGAGTTTCTAAATTATCTCATAACCAATTCCTGACCACTGGATTAAGAGCTGAATGATCAAAGTTAAATTTTTCTGTTATTCCTAAAGATCTAGCTCCAGGGCAACAAGAAGAATAATAGTGAGCAATAGGGGAATAGAGCTGACTCACCTTTCTATCACGTGTCGGTTGAGGGTACACAGTTGTTTAGCAAGGTAATAGTTCTAGAATTGTGCAGTCAGGGTGGAGGGGTGAAAGGGGTTACATAAATCATCCAAGATTGCATGATTAGCCAAGGCAGGGAGTCATACATAGGACGTCTGGTTCCAGAAATAACTTCCCTATCTTACCTCTCTCCTGACTTTCAGAGTAAGCCATGACTCTCTGAACAGGAAGAAGGAACAGAACAGGTTACATGAACATACAGTAAAAATAAGAGGAAACTCAAAAGGAGGCATGGCATTTCCTAAATATTGAGGCTACACTAGCTTCTAGCCCAGGCAACAGACTCTAGACTAGTGGAAAACCAGGAACACCAGGAATCCATGTAGTTGAGGACCATTTTCCTAAGGACGCGGGAGGGGGCATAATATGCAATAGGTTGTTGGAGGATAGCCTGGGCTACAGAGTGGGACCCTATTTCAAAGAAAGGAAGAGAGAAAGAAAGAGGAAAGAAAGGAAGGGAGGAAGGAAGGAAGGAAGGAAGGAAGGAAGGAAGGAAGGAAGGAAGGAAAGAGAGGGAAAAAGAAAAAAGAAAAAGAAGAAAAAAGAAATGGCCAGCAGTAACAGGAGGGAAGCTAGGATCCAAGCTCCACCTCCTGTGAGATCAGCATCGACATTAGAACCTAACAGGAGCGCGCTGATAGGAGATGCGCTTCGCTCCCTGCTCACCTCCTGCTCACAGCTCATCTGTGCTGGTGGCCTGGTCCTTCGAAGGACTTCTAGACTGTCTGAAGCTCTGGTAAGATGTAAACCATGGACTAGAACACTGGGTAAACGGCAGAACTACCTGAGACTCTGATACCCAGAGATTCTGAGATCTCCTATCCCACGATACAACCTTTCCCTCTATTCCCTGCTACACATGACAAGCACACATACAGACACACACAGGCGAGCACACACACACGCACTGCCCTCCCTTTCATATTTAGCTGTTTGTGTGCTCCAATCCCACTAAGAGAGAACTGTTGCATTTGTAGCATCCATCCACATGGGGAAGAAAATTCCATACCCATGTATTCACCTAAGGAAACAGAGGGTGACCCGAGCAGTGATAATCCCATGTTCTAAGTCTGGCTTGGTGAGACTGTGCTGGGAATAAGCCCCATCTAACAGAGGTGCACCCATTTCTGACAGACCTTGACCTCCGCAGCCTGAGAAGGACACTCCCCTGGCTCTGGAATTTTCCACAGCAAATTTCAGGAAGAGCTGTTTTCACTGCGGTGCAGGGAGCTTGTCTCCAAGGGGCTGCTGGTAATAAAAAAATAACTGAGTATGTTGCATCTTGCAGCTCAGTTGCTTTCAGAGGTCATTGTTCTTGGTCTGCAGGGTCATTAATTTTAGTTGCCTCATTGCTGCCCACATACACAACCAATACATTCCTCAGTCCCCTCAGGAGCAGTACAAAAAGTGGTTTGGAATCTAGTCTGACCAGGGTTCCAATGATATGCGGAGATTTAACGTTCCGATGCTTAGATTTCATAGTTGATCGAGTAAAGCTAATAGTTCCCATACATCCTACATTGTTATCAGAGATTTAATGACATAAGGTGAGGATGCAATGTTTGGGACTACATGTTTGCCACCCCTTGCATGAGGGGCTTTAAGGCTGCTTTCTCCTTGGAATCCCACCACATCCTGAGAGATTGTTATCCACATTTTACAGAAGAGGAATGTCAGGAAAATATATATTTGATTAATTTTGGACAGCTAGAGATTTTGGACAGCCTCAGATGGAAGTGTGTTTACCTGACAGAGTGCTTCCTTCTGTAATGCTGGCACACAACGTGCACTTTGGTTCCATTCTTTACTTAAACATTTAGGCTTTTTGAAAAGCACAGTTTGGTCATTCCCAATAAAACATAAGGCAGCTTGGCCAATGAAATCCTTCCTCGGTGATCAAAAGACTGAGGTATTCTGGGAGTCGTGTACTCTGTCAACCTGTCACTGCATGTACCAGCAGAGCGCTAGAAGGTGGCATCTATGGCCTGTGTGTGGACCAGAAGAATGATGACCTCCCTGAAGACCGAATTATCATTTACCAGAGCTGGGACCAGCTACCATGCAGCCAGGGCCCTAGAACATGGGAAATGATTCCTCCTCTTTCCCTCCACTTCTCTTATCTCTGAATTAGAAATTAGGCTGAAATCTTTGAGCACATGAAGGCAGGACTTAAAGGCAGCCAGACTGCCAGAGAGAAAAATGAAGCCCCAAGTTTCTTGGGTGTTGACACAGACAGAGAAGGAGGGTAATTTGAGGATATTTCTTCCTGAGGGGCAGCTAAGTAGGGCATAGTCACCCAGGCTGAACCCTGAAAGGGCTTCAGGCAAGTTATAACAGCTGTTAGGGAGGGTCTTTGAGTCACCACTGGGGAAAAAAAAAAAAGGGTGATTACACCCATGGGTTTCAGGACCAAGGCCACAACAAAGAACTGTGTGTGTGTGTGTGTGTGTGTGTGTGTGTGTGTGGTCAGGGCCTTCACACTGAGCTACATCCCGGCCCATTTTTTTTTTGTTTGTTTGTTTGTTTGTGTATTTATTTGCTTGGTTGAGACAAGAGCTTACTCTGCAGCCCCGGTTTGTCCTGAACTCAATATGTATGTAGCCAAGGCTGACCTCAAACTCTTGGCAATCCTCCTGTCTCAGCCTCCTAAGTGCAGAGATCAAGGAAAAGCACCACTGTGCCCAACAAGTGTGAATGTGGTGCAGCTGGGTGGAACCTGAGGCCTTGCACTTGCTAGGCAAGTGCTTGACCTTCTGAGCTCCTTCCCAGTCCCCTACCCAGCTCATTTTTCAGTTTTCAACTTCAACACAGGGTACCACTTAGTCACTAAATTGCACAGGCTGGGCTTGAATTTGCAATCCTCCTGCCTCGCCTCCCAGAATTCTGAGAAGGACAGGCCTGTGCCACTGGGCCCCGCCCGAGGATCAAATCTTAATTCTGCCCCTTGAGCAGCATGAAAGTGGAAGGAAACAGAATGTTTGTGCATTAGCTCCACAACACATGACCGTCTCTGCCAGGACAGCAATGCTGGGAGTCAGAGGAGAGGGCAGGGCATCTGCACACCCCACACCGGTGCCTGAGAGGGCGAGCCAGTGGGACCAGGGAGAGCACATCGATCAGAAGAACCCATGTGGGGAACACACAGGCATGTGCTGAGGAGATGGAATAGGGTGGTGGCGGGCGCGGATGCCTCGTTCCCCTTCCCTGGTAGCCGTGGACGCTCACTCTGCCTACAGAGGATCTGAAAGCAGGACGGCAGCGCTTTCCACCTGCCGCGCATCTCCCACATGACAAGTTGTATCTGTGCTTCCTACAAGTCGCATTACCAAAGGAGGCTGCCCTAGCCTCGGCTCAGTGGCCTGGCACCCCCAGAAAACTGACGCTATTGTACCCACGTGTAGCCATTCCTAAACAGCAGACAATCTTGACTATGTTAATTTGGTTTGGTTTGGTTTGGTTTCGGTTAATACTAAGTAACTTCCTGTTAAGGGACAATCTCACAGGATAGACGTTTTTTAATTTTTGGTGAAGCATGCATAGCATAACATGTCTTATTTTGACTGTTTTACTACTGTGCGTGCCCTCAGTGTCCTCGAGCACATGCACTTTTTCGTGCAGTGTCACAGCCATCCGTCTCCAGAACTGTTTTATCTGTCCCGGCTGAAGTTCTGTACCCATACAATATTGGTCCGCCTCCCCTTTCCCTGGCCCCTGGAAACCCCCTTCCCACTTCGTCCTTATGACTTCTGCCCCTCTAGGGGACTTCATAAAATAGTTGTCCTTTTCTGATGGCTTCCGTTGCTTAGTACGGTGCCTTCCAGTGTTATCCCTGCTGACTTATATGTCAGAATCTCTGCCCTGTGTCAGGCTGAGTGATTGGCCAGATTTAAAGATGCTGCAGTCCCAGGTGATGGACTCATATTTTGAGCCTTCCTATAAAACTTTATGCTTGACGAAGCCTTAAAAACTGACTTATTTCACTAGCATATAATTAGTTGAAAGTGTTGCTGAGCTCCTGTTGTAGCTGGTGGAAAGTAATAAATGTATGGGATTTCTTTCAAGAAAATTGTCTTCACATAGTGGTATATTAAGTTGGAAGCTACATATTGGCATCTTTGCAAAGAGATGGTACTCTATAATTAGCATTTATGATTTTAGAATTAGTCAATAAAGTCACTTGCTCTATGATTCTTGTGTGACAAGGTGCCTCAGGGGGCTTTATACAGAGGTCTATAGATAATTTAGTAGCCGCAGTAGAAATAACCAAATCATAAACAAAGCAGCTGATCTTCACCAATTTTGTTCTCTCCCTCTCTCACCAGCGATCTGAGTCAAAAGTCACTTTAAGTTCCATCACAACCAATTTGTATGTGCTTATTAATTTGCTAGGATATACATTTATTTGCATAAATTCTATAATACATTTGGCTCTAATCAATAAAGAAAAGTTATACAGTGTAAAAGATAGTGTAGCATTTCTTTGTTATTATGATAAATATTAACTTCTATTGATTGTACATTTATTTGTTTTTATGTTTTGTTTTGTTTTCTTTTGTTTTTGTTTATGACACTAGAGATGAAACCCAGGGCCTTTGCACTAAGCTATATCCCCAACCAGTGTTTTGGTTTTGACTAAGTATTAATTTTTGAGTTGCGTCTTCAACTTCCAAGGCATCATTCCTCCCCATTGTGATGCTATTTCCTCAGTGTCCTTGGCACCATTTCAAGATAGAACAGCAGGGAAATAAAAAAGATCTAGAAAAACTTTCCATCACAGGGGGAAGATGATTTGGACATGTTAATAATGGACAGAGAAGAGCTTTAGGATGAGGTGGAGAGCAAAATACTGGCTCTTGAAGTTGTTGCTAAAAGTGACTTTTTCTAAGAATTTTGTATACATGCCTTTCGTAGACATTCAACATCATCGTGTGATTAATACAGATGACAAGAATTAGCTGCTCCAACAAGCAAAAAACCAACCAAACAAAAAATCACCAGTGTGCGTGGAATCTGACTTCCCCAGTTCCCACGAAAGCTTGGACCTGTAAGGGGAGAGCAATTGTTCATGTAACTGCTTGGATATCTACATAAATATGAGAGTGGGGTAGGCCCCTCTCTGCTCATCTGTCCCAAAGCCAGGGCTTGCTCCCAAGTGAGGAGGCATGCAGACGGTTGAGGTGAGCAGCCTCACGGACCTTTGCTGACTCTCTTAGATGAGCTTCCAGGTCACGACACAGTCTCCATTTTGTTCCCAAGGAGCAGGAAGAAAAAAGTTTTCAGAATCAATCGCTTTTCAGGGTCAGAAAAAGATTAGGAGGCTTTGAGGTGAGAGGCAAAATGTTGTTGATCCCACAACAGTTAGGGATGTGAAAATGAGTTTGTGGACCAGGGAATGAGAAGAAATATTCTGAGGAATGAAGATAACATCTTAGACAGACAGCTGATGAGTATATAAGTTCCTGAAAGCTGAGATAAGTGACAGTTGAGGAGAAGATAGAAAGGAAGTGCGACATTGAGAAAAGAAGCTGAGGGAGCTAAAGTATCTTGTCAGTGACCAAGGACGGGTCTCCTGAGCAAGAATGGTTTTAGCAAGGGTATGGTCCAACCCAAGTGCAGACCACAGGAGGAGGTTAAAGAAAGGAGGAGAGGAGGTCATGGAGCTTTGATGCTGTGTTAGGATTTTGTGTCTTGGAGTTGGGCAATCCCCAGTGGTCACGCCTAACGAGGAAGGAGGCACTGTGTGAGTGCTAATGGAGGCCATTATGATTAGGCAAATCAAGAAAATACACAGTCAAGGTGTGAATACCACCTGCTGGTTTATTGAAGCCAATGAGGAAGCAAATGAAGAGAATTTTAAGTTTCCCCAGGAAGACCTAATCACCCTTGCCTGACCTAGCAATGAACCATGAAGAAGACTTTGACTGTAGATATGGTATAGTTGTCAGGATTACCTCATCAGCTTTTGGTCAACAGAACAATGTCTTTTTAGTATAAACTCCTATCCTAGCATTAATGGAGAATACACTATCATAGCATGGCTGCATGACAGAGATTAGGGTGGATGTGTGGAAGGAGGTAAAGGAACCAGGTCACTATGCAGGTGCCTGCAAGCACTGAGGCTCAAGCATAGAAATGATCTTTGCCTCCAGGTCTACAAAAGTCCAGGAGAGTGTAATGTATGCATAGCGTTAGTGTTGGACTGTGGGAGGAAGTAGGAAGGGACCTCTTGGGTAGCATTTGGGTTATGACCATTTCCTTATAAATCATTCTACTAAAAATCTTTGAAGAGCAGGACCAGTTAAATTCATGTGTCTTTAAATCTCATCTAGTATCCTGGAATGTAGGCAGAAGTAGGTGTCCAAAAACATCCATGGTGTGAATAAATGGGGAAGCTGTGCTCCCTACGATCCCACTTTGCTTGAGAATATACTTTCCACGGGTCTTAAGGTCTCTGTGACTTTCTGCCATTCCTGCTCCACTCATCTTGTATCTTTTTGTTATTGTTGCTTTGGTTTTTGAGGCAGGGTCCCAATTGGTAGTCCAGGCTGATCCTGAACTCTCTATGTAGCCCCAGCTAGCCGCTAGCCTCAAACACATGGCAATCCTCCTGTCCCAGCCTGCCAAGTGATGGGATTACAAGTGTGTGCCATCACACCAGGTTTCTGTGGTGCTAGGAAATTGAACCAGAGCTATCTGCTTGCTAGACGAGTGCTTTAACAGGTGGGCTATGCCCCAGCCTCCTATGCATGTGTCTTTTGAAAGATGCATGAATACAACTGCTTCTTTAAACACAAATTGTTGCCACTGATCCTCAGCAGGGAGATCTACTTCGTACCAGATCTGCCCTGATTTGCCACAACCAATTATCTGGTTCCTGTGCTGACATTCATACCACTCATTGGTTGTGCCTCCTCTTGTGGCGGAGGAGGCTACAGCCTGGGCAATAGGTAAAGAGACTGGCCAGCCCAGAGAAGCACACAGAAGGCTACGTGCAGGTGTGGCCTGCATACAGGAGACAGCCTGACCTTGAAGCCACCATGCCTACAGTTGGTTTCTGCTTCAGGACCGCTGACTATCAGGAAGACACAGTTCATTCTACACCTTCATGTGAACCAAGAAAAGGTGTCCCCTATAGAGGCAGAGGCAGAAAACCAGATCACAGACATGAGGAGAATAGCACGGGCCAGATCCCATTGCCACGTGGCCATGTGAGCAGCAACGTGGGCAGTGACCAACCTGCATACTGCTGCTCTTTCACTCTGATGCTATTGCTCCATCTTTGACCTGGCAGCTCTGATATGGTTGGCCTCTCTCCTGCACCTTTGCTGTTGGAATAATTTCTAAAATGTTCAAAGGACATCAGTAAACTGGCCTTAAGTTCTGTGGAAAGGCCTCCTGTGTGAAGACAAGCATTTCAGTAGAAAAAAGAATTAGCTAGCTGTCTCCTGACAGAATGAGATGTTACTCATACACATCTGCCAGTCACAACTCAACTTCCATTCTTGACCAGTAACCACAGTCCCTCCCAGTCCATGTGTTCAGACATGAGTGGGTCTTGCTTATTACTTGACTTGAACCACAACTCTGACAATCTCTGTAGGCCCACGGCTTCAGCTTTCATTGAGAAAGTCAAGAAGAGCTCAGTAACAGAGTCCAATGGGAAATCCCCTTTGGCCTCCTCTACTTACAAAATCTGTAACACATTCTGACTAGATTCAAAATCGTGGCATTGCCTCAAAAGGTTTTTAAGGTACGAATTTCCAGGGCCATTTGGAGATGAGAAGTTGTTACCTTAGATCGGGATTTAGCAGCATCCACTGACACCATGCAGAGCCTCTCTCTTTGTGTTGTCACCATTGCTGTGATCTGGTGGCTCTCAGATTGACAGCCCAGGCAGCCCTGCTGTGTAGTGTAAAGTAAACAAGAAGCTTTGTTTTCCAGGAGAATATATTGACGAGCAAGGCCACTGCCGGGTTTGTGATGCTTCGTGTGCCAAGTGCTGGGGTCCAACCCAGGAAGACTGCATCAGCTGTACCACCACAAGGTAAGCGGACTCTCTCTGTCTCTTGGGGGTGGAAGTCATAGACTGCAGGTGGAGAGAGGAGGTGCTAACCACCTTAGAGGCACCGTGTGGGCCTTCAGGCAACAGAACCAAACACTTTTTCATAATATGGATGTTCTTCTTGGTCTAGCCATGATCCACTTCTGAGGCTTCCTCCCCTGTGACTCTCCACCATGACCACTTCCCCAGACACTGGGGGACTTTCTCATCAATAAAGTCGGTGTCTTTTGTGACAATTTTGATGCTTGGAATCTCCATCTCTTCTGTATACCCATCTCTCAAGCATCACTTCCAACTCCTGGCTAAGTGTCTATTCATGTCTAGTGTCAAGTCAAGGGTGACCTGTCCTATGAAGATGGTTCTGAGCTCTTTCCAATAGAACTAACCTTCCTCTTTATGCCCTTAGCACCATATAAACTTTCATCAGACTACCTAAAACCTTCAAAGACACTTGCCCACAAATACATCTCTTCATAAGAGTGCAAGCAACTTGAGATGGCCCCCTTCATTTCCTCAGTACCAACAACCATGCTTGTAAACCAGTGGGTACACAACAAATGCTGAGTTGTTGAGTAAGTGTGGGAATAACGAGTGTGTGAGTGAGATGAGCGAGTCTGCTAACACACTGGGCATTTCTAATGAAGAGCCTCGTGTAATTTTGGTCAGTGCTCTTTTGATCCTAGCTCCAGATATTTGACGGCTGCCCACTGTTTGAATAAATGGCCTTGGCCCGGCTTGGCTGAATTTGTGGGAAGTGGGTCTCTGCCCAACGCAGTGGGATGAGGCTGCTCCAGGGACAAGAGCTTAGCATTTCTATTCCTGCTGCTTTACACAATAGTAATTTTTTATCCTAATTCTTCCTCAGAATTGTCATATCCTTTTGAGGAGCTCTGGCTTGGGCTACAGAGCGAGACCTTGTCTCAAAAAAACAAAACAACAACAAAAAAGCACTATGCTGTGCTTGTCCTTCCGTTTCCCCACAGTAATGTGTGTTCTTTATTTGATAGTGTATACTGAATATAATAGGTTTAACTCTCCAAGTAGCTCTCTCAGAAATAGAGAGAACAATAAAGGACCAATAGTGAAAACAGAAAGGAAGAAAAGAGGGAAGGAAGAAGACCCCAAATACTCTAGAATTCTCAATCCTAACCATGAGAACACGTGCCTAGCACACTAGCTAGACCTCTAAATATTGGATTTACCGTACAGCCACCTCCAAGTCTACTTTAAGACACAGACAACACTGCCAAAGTGAAGTCTTGTTTCTTCCCGTACTCCTCACTGTATCCACAGTCAAAGCCTACCACATGCTCAGGCATCTGTTGAATGAGAGGGACGTTTTGGTAACTGTTGTTTAAGGCAGCTATTCTCCTCCAGTATCCATTGAAGAATAATGTTCATCCCTGGCTCACCAGAAATGAGACAGGAGGAAAAAATCTACCACCATAAATGATCATTTAAAAAAGGCAAAGGTCACAGGTACACGACCAGAGGTACACCAGGGGCAGGTTGTGATTTCAGTAGTTCTGTGAAGTAGCATGTGGTTTTCGCCTTTGAAGAAAGAAAATCACATGCATGGATCTTCTTAGTCTTATTCCCCAGGGACAATTTTCTTCTTATCCCTCTAAGCATTCCATCTTCCCCTATCTCTGTCTTTGATGTTTGTTAAAAATGTCCAAGAAATGGTATCACTGCATGGCTATAGATTATCTGACAATTTTTCTTATTTTTCCTGTATTTTCCCTGAAAGGGATTGGGAAGATAAAAAGAAAGAAACTACCTTGAAAGATGATGACATTGACTTATTTGCTCCTGAAGGGATGACAAATACTGTCTAACAATCATCATTTTGTGCTACTATAACAGAATACATGAGACTGTATGATGTTTAAACAGTAGAAGTTTGACTGCCCCTGCTGAGAGCTGGAAACTCTAAGGAATTGTGGCACCTGTACCGGGTGAGGGCCTTTGTGCTGTGTCATATCCAGCAGAAAGTAGAAGGGTGACAGAGAGTGGATATGATGGCAGCAGAAGAAGAAATTAGCCTTTGTAATGAACCCACTCTCATGATCACAACACTAATTCACTCATGGTAGCAGATTCCTCATGACCTAATCGTCTGTTATTAGACCCCATCTTCCAACACTGGTGAATTGTGGGTTAAGTTTCTAACACAGGAGCTTTGGAGGTTACATTCACACCATAGCAAGTGGAGCCAGGTCCTCCTGAGGCAAGTCAGAAGCCCCTGCTTTGTGTCAAGCTCTGAGCTACATGCAGAGTCCAGGAGTTCTTTAAGATACCCTCTCTGCCCTTGAAATTACAGTCGAGGGAGGTGTCACTGTCAGGGACAAGCGATGGTAGAGAACTTTGATATTCTGTATCTGAAGGAAGAGCTGAACCCATGAAAGAGGGGGCACTTTGCAGAAGTGGGAGCTATGGGAGGACACAGCCTCTACCCCACCTGGATGGAGGAAGCAATGTTGTGGGGGAGGAATCAACACCCCAACCTCTCTCTCCTCCTGCCCTCATGTCTCCCACTGATGCTTCTCCTTGTCTGAAACTAGTGGGAGACCATGGGGAGATACACCATACAGAGCGTAACTGAGCTCCTCCTCCGTATACAGCGGTGGTGAGCTCGCTTCCAGGACGCACCATACAGCAGGACAGACGGAGGCAGAAAATGAGCCTGGGCTGGGAAAGAGGGGAGGTGACAAATAATCGGGGCAGTTGGGCTCTGATCTTCTCGTTCTTAAGCCTCTCTGTAGCGCTAGTCTCGCTAAAGTCATCTTCAAGGAGTTTCGTCAGGGAGGTCAGTGTTAACATTTATCTTGCAGGTGGATTTCTAAACCGTTCGGGAGGAAGGCAAATTGTGGGGGAGAGATGAAATCAGGTTATCCGGGGGTGGTTCATGATTAGAGCTAAGTGATGAACACTCTGGGGGAGGAGGGAGACTGCTGAGTCCTTTATATGTGTTTATTGTATGATTTCGTATGTTTTCCTTTGCATACATTTATATTGTTCCATAAAAAAAAATTTTAAAAATAAGAACATTTACCCCTGAAGCTGTTTCAGAGGAAATCAACATGTTAGAAGTCATTTCCACATCCTATAGATTCCCCTTACATTTCTATAAGCCTATGAGATTAACCTCTCCAAGATACTTGTCCACGTGGAGGCACCAGATACCCCCTTCATCATCATATTTAACACACAGAGTTATGAAATGTCATGATTCTTGCTGCCCAAGTTCATTTTCCAACTAAGTCTTGAAGGAGGCACAGAGTCGATATGCTATTTAAAAGCATTTAAAAATGACCTCTGTTCTTACTCAGGTCTCAACATTTTATTTGATCTTCTTCGGTGAATGTAGAGAAGAAAAAAAATCAAGACTTTGTACCAGGTTTTACTCAGAACATTAAAGCTCCGAGGAGTTCCATTAAGTGCCTTTGTTGATTACTCTAATTATATCAAGCCGACTGTAGGCACAGAGGAACAGCCAGCTCTGAGTTGCTATGTCTTGCATTATAGTTCATGTCACACACACACACACACACACACACACACACACACACACACACACACACTGGAGACTTCTAGTAATACTTCTAGTATTCAACACCAATGTTGACGTCATCTCTGTCCAGTTCTTCAGCATTTGGCTGTACTACCGTATTCCTTATGGTGACCTCTGCTGGACCTGGGACAAGTCCCTGACCGTGGAAAGATCAAGAACAGTCATGAGGTTAGAAAAGCAGTTCTTCTGTAGAGACCAGCCTGCCTTCATGGCTCAGGAATCTGTATGTCAAATGATGGCAGTCGCCTTGACATTTATTTATTTTTTTGTTTGTTTGTTTGTTTATTGAGACCAGGTCTCATTCTGTAATCCAGGTTGGTCTTGAATTCACTCTATAGCCCAGGCTGGCTTCAAATTCTTGGCAATCCTCCCACCTCAGCCTCCTGAATGCTGGGGTTATAGGCATATGCCACCATGTCCTGTTCATTTTGAAGTGGTGCTGAGGGGATCTAACCCAGGGCCCTGGGCACACTAGGCAAGTACCCTAACCCACTGAGGTATGCCCCCAGCACTCTTCACATTTTAAAGAATAATTCATCAATCCTACTTTTGAATTTCAGAAAGAGTCTACTTTCCTTCATTTTGGGAGAATTTGTTGGTGTCCACAGAAAACAGTGGCCATTGGAAACAGAACTGTTCTTCAAGTATCTTAACAATTTTCCTTGAGGAGGCTGGTGTGTGCGGGGGGGACAGACACAAGACTGTGACTGGCTTGGCCATTCTTGCTTTGTCCATATCTCTTTAAAGAGAACTGTATTCTAAAAAAATAAAGGGGGCGATAGGGGTATGTCAATTTTCCTAAGGGTGCAGAAGGAGGGCAGTATCTAAAACACAATTACATGGCTGATACCTTCTTACAATCAAGTCAGAAAAGTGGCCTTTTTCTTAATAAACATGGAGATGCAATGCCCTGTGCCTCCTCCCATGTGTCTGGATGAGTTTAACCAGTTTCAGTGAAAGGATTAGGTTACCTCCCCTAAGGGAAACAATTTCCCCCAAACACATCTCTCATCTCATCCTAAAAAGGGCACAGTGCTGTAGACATCACATCCGTTTGTTGACTGGCTTAGCTGGAACGAGAACACTTCTCACAAATTCGCCCCTTTTCTACAGGGTATTGAGTAACTTCCGTGTTTCAAATCCAGATCTTGGGGATTTTATTGTGATAGAAAGGTTTTTGACTTTTGTTGTTGATCTTTTTTTTTTTAAACTAGCCTCTGCCCAAATGCTTTGAAAAACATCCCAACTCAGAAACTAGGCAGGGTTCTTCTCCACTAACCCTAATGCCAAAAACTAAGCATCTCGGCCAGAAGTGCAGGCATCTTAAACTACACCACAGTGGAACCTCTCACGTGTCCAGCTTTGATTTGGACAACCAGATATGTAAGAGGCAGTGTATAACTGAGACCCTAAGCCAGGCAAGGGGCCAAAAGGATTGCACGCTCCAGTGAGCTGGTTCTACTCACCAGAGTCTGGAGAACAGGGAATGCAAGAAAAGGTACCTTGTGTGTTAGGTCAGGGGTCTTCAACCCCAGGGCTATGACTTGGACAGGACAGGCCACCAGGACAGATGGATAGCCAGCAGGACATGAATGGCAGGCGAAGCTCCACCCCCGTCAGTGTGCTCCTATCAGGTTCTAATGCTGCTGCTGATCCGACAGGGGGCGGAGCTTTGCTCCCGCTCTCCCCTTGCTGTGTTTTCAAAGCCTTCCTCCTGCAACCTAGTACTTAACAAGTACTTCTGGTCAACTAAATTGGTCCCTAGTGTTATATATGTTGGGTGGTGAACACGGTGTTAGGATGTTGACTTGAATCCTTTTCTTTTTCCATACTGATGAAAGTGACTCTGACCTTCAGGATGTGGGAAAATCAAAATGGAAGGCCACAATTCAGGATGCCTCTGCCCTGATCCCTCCACATACCTACATTTCTCCAACCCCAGGAATGACGTGCTCTCCCCTTCCAGTTCCAGCAGGGTAGCTTTAACTTCAGACACAGCCAGTGCCCCCCTGGAAGGTGCTGCTGTAGGTCTTGACCCGGATTTCTGGGCCAAGGAGGCAATACAAAGAGAAGGAAGCTTTCGCTTCCCCTTGTAGGACTGATGCAATAGCTGCTACTCTATGGAAGCTCTAAGAGACACCCACCTGACATCACCAGCGTCACCTGGGAATCACTGGACAAACTCCACAGTAAGCCAGGCTGCCACTGAGCCATAGTTCTTAAAGTGTGCCCTCTGTATGGTCCAGCTGTGTCACCGATGGGTATATGGGTACATAGCCAAAGGCAATGAAATCAGCATGCCAAAAACACCCACACATCGGAGACTATTCACAATCACCAAGATATGGAATCTAGCCAGGTGCCTATCAACAGGTGAATGGATAAAGGAAATATTATAAACAGAGAGAGAGAGAGAGAGAGAGAGAGAGAGAGAGAGAGAGAGAGAGAGAGAGAGAGAATAGAGTACTATTCAACCGTGAAGAGTAAGAAAGTCCTGTCTTGCTGCAAAGTGAATGAAAATAGAAGCCATATTTAATGAAATAAGCAAGATGCAGAAAAGCAAATACTGCATTTTTTCATATGTAGTATATTTTTTAAAAGACCCAGACGTGGAATATTTCTCACTAGAAGATAGGAAGGCTGAGGAGAGAGGGGACAGAGACAGGTCGGATGCAGGTGCCGAGACACAGCAGGAGTAAGCTCCGGTGTTCTCCAGCTGGTGAGTGACTGTAGTTCGCAATGAAGTATTGTGTATGGTGTGACCATCCAAAGGAGAGCCGCTTGAAGGCTCTAAAGAACAGGCCGTGATAAGAGGCCATGCTGACGTGTCCAGTCTGTGCTGTCATGAGCTGACGTGATGTACCCCACTAACACGTGCAATTTGAGACATGTTATTAAAAATGAAATTTAAGTAGTGAGTAACAGATAGCACAAGAGTGCTCTGAGCCAGCAGCATTGATGTCCCCTTCTAACTGGTGAGATGTGAAGGTGTCCGTCTGTCCGTCCCAGCCCTCGCCGCCAGGCCTACTCACTCTGAGTGGCAGGAGGCAGAGCCCAGCCACTTAATCTAGCTACAGGTTCTGCCCGACTCCTCCGTTTAGTTGATCAACAGTGTGTGAACTTTTTTGAGCAGTATATCGACTTTCACACATTGACCTATAAGTGCTTTGTGAGGAGAAATGAGGCCCAGGCACAAACACATTAGCCATGACATTAGGACCTGTGTTGTATAAACACAAGACCACAGCTTTGGGAAGCTTGCGCACGGACTGATCAGCAGTGTTCCCGTGGGCGTTCTGAAAATAGAGACCGCAGTGCCCCAAATTAGGAGGAAATGCTTGCAGAGAACCGTATTCAAAGTCCGAGTTGCCTCGTTGCTTCCAAGCTGCAGAGGCTGAGCTCCTGAGTAGCAGAGCCGAGCTGAGAATAACGCTTTCTCTCCCCTCCAAGCCTGAGCCCTTGAAGCTGCACTCCCCCGCCAGGTTGGGAAAGTCATGGCTACAGAGGAGAACTTTTCCTCCAAGGCCTCTGAATTCAGGGGCCTGTGTGGCATCTTGAAAGTGCAAGGCCCTCCCTTGACTACAGCCTGGCTCTGGCTGGAGTCTACCATGGGCCCGAATCCCTGTGGGGCCGAGTTAGGTTTTTCTGGAACCAGTGTCAGGATCGGATCTCCAGCCAGGCTCTGGCATCATGGCGGCTGTCAGAGCCAGGCTGGGGCCAACGATGGGTACGTGAGTAATACTCCACGTGCTCTGAGATGATCAGTTCCAGGCATGCCTCGCATTTCTGGAACAATGACATCATATCTGTACAAGGAAACATGAATACCACATGTTCTGATACTTGGGACGGCTCTGAGAAATCACTCTGTTAAATTTGAACCGGCTGCTTTTCCTTTAGGGTTTTTGATGATGGTCGCTGCATTCTGAGCTGCCCCTCTGGGAAATTTGAACTTAGGAACCAATGTCATCCATGTCACCACAACTGCGAGAGATGTCGGGGAAGTGGGCCTTCCAACTGCACCTCCTGCAGAGCAGGTGAGCCTGCGTGTCCTCTCCGTCCTCCCCAGACAGGTCCTGCTGGTCTCTGGGTTGAGTGGACCCTCCTCTCAGGGTGGAGGGTTAAGATCAGACAGCTGCTCATCAGTGGGCCTGTGCAGCCTGGGTGTCCCCACCCGGTCGGCATGCCGAAACCTTGCTCCTTACTGTGGGTGCTGACTCATGGCCCCTGAGGAGATGACGGGGAGACTGGGTGACGTCTTCCCAGAGAAGAAGGGAACAACAGTACAGGCGAAGTCTAGCATGAGACAGGCCCCAAAGCTGGAGTTCACATCTGGGGACTGGGACATAGCTCAGCGTCTCCTAGAGTGTGTGAGGCTCTGGGTTCAACATGTTCAAAAGAGAAAACAGGTAAGAGGTGGTATGAGGGTCTCCTCAGACCTGAGCTAGGCCATTCAGAAGCGGTCAGAGCCCTGCAGGACCAAGGTGATCCCTTCAACTCATGACCCAGCCTTGTGCTGCCAGTGGTCAGAGAGTCCTCTGCCACTTGGCCTCTGACCCCTCGCTAGCCTCATCTCAGGTTCTTAACCTCTATTTGGCCTCATGTGAGCCACAGTCAGGTTTTATTTGGCCTAAATTTTAAATTTCAGTGCTTTCAAGTGAAAACACGCTACTTTGTTTCTCATGAAATCATGAAAGATTTGGCAGTCAGGGGCCTAAGTTTCCCTGAGAGTTAGCTGGAGGCCTACCAAAGTTGCTAGCCATTCCTCCACAGTCCCCGCCATTCCCAGCCATCTCACTGAACTGGAGCCAATTACTACCATCGTCATACTAATATTTTTTTCTGGTGGAAGAGAATTTTTTTATCATTTTGCTCCCAATAAAACCAAGAAAAAAAATAACAAATTGAAACTATCGCAGTCTTGTAGGAATAAAAGATATAATACATTTTGCTATGTAAATTGTTTAAATTTGCTATGTGTTTTGTAGGGAAACAAAGTATCACTATGTCCTATTTTATCTCTAGAATGTCTCATTCTGTTTTCTTCCTTACCTGTAAGACAGTGGTAATGGTCACCCCTTTCAGAGTTGTGAAAATTCAATGAGATAGAATAGTAAAACATGGAGAGCAGAGTTGGGCACATAGTAAGCATTCAATGATAGTAACTGTTCTCATGTTACTTCTACTATGTCGTTATTGTTACTGTCACTGTTTGTACATGCTTGCCCTGAGGGACATTTGAGCTTCTCTAGCCCCAGAGACTGTGCTTGAAATGTTTCCAAGGATTGGTTGACTTCTTCGTGTCCCATCACGGTTTGCATGTCATCTCTGAAGGGAGGACCACCCTCGTCATGTAAGGCTGGCCACCCTCACACAGGCACTGTTAGGGTCCCCACTTTCCATCGTCTTGTCCCCAAGCCTTGATGCTGTATAAGAGTGTGACTGTTCCTGCCTTGTTTTCTGCTACCATCTGACCACACAGGAGGCATCTGGCTTCTAGAAGGTACCCCACAAATAACTACTGAAACTAATGTCTGTTACATACTATTGTGTTCAGAGTAATTTAAATTTGAAGACATGAGCAAATAGCCAAAAATTAGGCATGGAATTTAAATCTCTGCTCTTCCCAAGGTGAACTGGCAAACTAGTCAGATGGTCAGAAACAAGAGTAAGCCAGGTCTAGTGGTAGTCACCTGCAATCCTAGCAGTATGGGGTGCTGAAGCAGGAGAATTAAAAATTTGAGCTCATCCTAAGAAACTTAACAGTGTAAGTGAAACTCTGTCTCAAAATCAAAAAAGAGGGGAAGGGGCTGAAATACTGAGATATAGCTTAGTGCAAAGGCCCTGTTCTCAATCCACAGTACCACACAAAAATAAATAAATAAATAAATAAATCTTCATATGATCCCTCCAGCAAGTCTGAGCAAACCTGATCACAGTCAAGACATTTATAAGACCTCTCTTTGCAAGGTTTGTGTTTTAAGAACTGAGGCCCTTCAAATCTCTGTCCTTCTAACTCTCAGTCATAATCCTAATAATCCCCAAAAGGGTCCAAATAATAAAGCCAAGTCCAAACAAAAAAGTGGGATTAAAAAAACATTTCTTTTGCAATTTGAGCCTATCATTATTAATTTTTATTTCAAAACTATTGATCCAATTGGCTGTATGAAGGAAATTGAATATTGCCAAATACAAATTTACTTTCTCATTCATTCTATCATTTGGCAAATATATATTTAGAGCCTTCTGGATGCCAGGTCATCATTGGTCTCTGGATCCTGAGTTGCTGTCTTGTGGAGGTGTCGGGGCAGGAGAGCACCCCTGGGTAGGGCAGAGGTAGGCTTTCTAATGCTGCCCCGCAGATCTTCCCAATTCTATCAGAGAAGTCACGGTGCTCTGAAAACCAGGATCATTTGTGAGGGAGTCAGAGTGAAAATTGGGCTTATTAGTCCTTCTTTCAGGGACTGGTAAGAGGGAAACTTGGAAGGATGACCATCTTGTGGCCTCCTGAGACCCCAGATCCCACCACATCAGAGTCCTGTGCTTCACAGCAATGCTCTGCTGCTGTGTCACCACCACCCATGGGCTCCCACGCTTGCCTTCTAAGTCCATCTGGGAACAGTGGACACTTCTCCTTCCACTTCTATGGGAAGCTCTCTTTTTTGTCTTGGCCCTGCAGGAACTGATAAGAAATAACAGTAAAAAAGAAGTAACTTGAGAGCCCATAGTTCAACTTTTTAAAATGAAGGCCCATAAGCCAACCGTGTGTGTTTCAAATTGTATTTGAGCTGAGGCCTTGATTAAGTAAGAAATATTAGGACAAACCACTTAAAGGCCTATGTTTACAGGCAAAACATAGTGAGGTATCAGCCACTTCCCACAGTCCAGTCCATTGTGCTGGCTTTACTTTGCTATGGCAGGGGTGAATATTCTCTTTATTCACAAATTCAATAGTCTTCGAGGTCAGTAGTCAAGGATCTCCATGTGGAGAATCACATGGCAGGGAGATAGGCCTGTCATTCTGAGCAACCCAGATCAGCTGCTCTTCAGAGGCAGGGAAATCTGATTCAGCACCAGTGGATGCCTCAAGCACAAAAACTGCAGGAGGTTGGGAGCAGGAGAACTCTAAATTTGTATTTTGCCCAGCATGATGACACATGTGTGCAATCCTGGCACTCTGGGAGGCCAAGGCAGTAAGATTATAAGTTTGAACCCAGACTATACAATGTAGCAACATAATGATACTCTCTCAATATTAATAATATAATAAAATCGGGCTGAGGATGTAATTCAGTATGAAGGCCTGAGGGGAAAAAAAAATAAATGAATAAATAAATAGGTACCTGGTGATAGTCTTTTGTCAGTAATTCTGATATTGGAAAACTGACAGATTTCCAATTTCCTTCAGGAACAGATCCTCATAGTCTGCTACGCTGCAGGTATTGCCTATTCCTCCGGTCTTAATTACTTTTTCAATGCTGTGACTCAGTACCAGACATACACAAATTAGAGGAGGAAAAGTTTATTTTACCTCACAGTTTCAGAAGGTCAAAGTTCATTCATGGGTGGTTGGCAACAGTGGAAAGAAGGTGGAGGTGGAGGTGGAGGTAGCTCCTCACAGCATTGCAAACAGGAAACCAAGTCCCAAAAGAACAAAGGAAGTAACATATGCCCTTCCAGGACCTATCCCAGGGATCTACCCTGTCTAGGTCCAACCTCACTGTTCTACCTCTTCCAGGCTTAAGCCCCTAATCTAGCATAACCTCATAAACTATGATCTGTAACACCATGTCTTCTACCACACACCTATAATCTACCACTTGACCATAATCCACCCCTCCAGCCCAGGCTTCCATCTCCTAACAACACAGGGTTCCATAGACAATCCACAACATCCAACTCCATGAGGCTTTTGGGGGACACTCCAGATCCAAACCACAATACCCTTCCTTCCAGAGCCCAGGGTGGCCAAGGTCAAGAGCTCTCAGAAATGCATGGATAGGAGTTGCCTCAGTCACTTTCTCACTGCTGGGACACAATATGCAACACTCACAACTTAAGGGAGCAAAGGTATTTTTAGCTCCGACCGTCGGGCAGTCTCAATCCATTAACGGGTGGCTGGCACTGGTGGGAGGGCCAGGCAGGGAACAGATGCTCACAGCATCTCAACAGCATGTGACGTCCATAGATAAACCACAGCATCCAACAGCATGAGGTTTTTGTGAGGCATTTCACATCCAAACCATAACAGGAGTCCACAAGGTGTGTTTGGTCTAGTCCTTTTATAAAACATAAAAATTCGTAGCCCTGTAAAAATTCAGATCTTAGTTAATATAAGCATGAACATGTGATTTTGACAACAATTCCAAACCATTTTTTAAGAGAGTAATTTTGGGGCTGGAGGAATAGAATACCAAGTAGAGCACCTGCCTAGCAAGAACAAGGCCCTGGTTTCAATTTCTCAGTACCACATAAGCCAGATGTGGTAGGGCATGCCTGTAAACCCAATACTTGGGAGACTGGGGCAGGAAGATTGCTATGATTTTGAAGCCAGCCTGGGCCACACAGTGAGTTTAGTGCCATCCTGGACTATAGAGCATGACACTGTCTCAAAAAAGAAAAGAGGGCATTTTTATAAAGCCTATCTGTCAAAGCATGTGTTTATTCTTAGGGGAATCGCAGTGACCTCAAAATATGAGAAGTTTTATAGATACCAAAAGAAACCCCTGGGAACATTAAGCATTTTTTGAATTCTAGTTCTTCACAGAGCGTGGTTTGTGGTTTTGTGGTGATATCCCAGACAATACTTGCTGTTCACTGAAATATATGGAATATTGAAAAGTGATTCCCTGCAAGGAAAACTTTTCAATGACAGGGATATAGATATTGCACTTTTCATTAAATCTATTCTTACACTCCTGGTCCCCAAGGAACAAAAGCACTCAGTTGTTTCTTTTTTTAATAAAATGTCTTGCATTATATTAGTTTCATGGCTGATTTTGTGCATCTTCTCTCTCCCTCTGGCTGATCAGACAAGCACGGCAGAGAGCGCTTCTTGTACCAGGGGGAGTGTGGAGCGGGCTGTCCAGCGGGCCACGCCCCGGCCGAGGGACACACCTGCCTGCCCTGCCCAGACAACTGCGAGCTCTGCCACAGTCCACATGTCTGCGCCACGTGCACAAGGGGCTACTTCCTAGTCCCCACCAACCACACCTGCCGGAAGCAGGAGTGTGGGCAAGGTGAGGCTGCCCTGGGCCTGCCCAGAACCAGGAGTGGGGATGTGAGGCTGTGCTTACTCCCAAGTGTCCTGGAGGCTTGAATTCCCTAGCTTGAAAATCAGCACTTGAGATGGCTTTGGATGACTCTGTGTGTCTGGCGAGGATGCCGGTTGCTGTCCCTCCTGTTCCCTGACTTCCCCAGACATAGGAGTGCGGCCGATCACACAGATAGTGCTTGTCTCCGGGAGAGGTGGGGGCGGGAGAGGGGAGAGAAAATGAAACTGGAATCTGAAAGTCATGACCTCCCGGTGATTAGATATGAGACCCAGGGCAAAAGCAATCTCACTTCTCCACACCTTGGTGTCTTGATCTGTGGAAAGAGAATGGAGCACCGAGAGACAGTCGCTGGGAGAAGCCAGTGGCAATCGGCCTGCCAGAGTCAAACCTGCTTTAAAATATTAAAATGAGTTGGCCAGAGGCTTTAGGCCTGTAATCTCAGCACTCTGGGAGGCTGTGGTAGGAGGTTCATAAGTTCAAGCCTAACCGGAACAACTTAGCGACTTAGTGAGAGCCTGTCTGGGGGAAAAACAAAAAAGAGGGAGGTGTGCTGAGGTTATCACTCAATATGGAGACCCTGGACATGATCCCCAACTGTAAAAGAAAACTCAAATGGCCTGTGGATTGCCTGTGTTATCACTGTTTTCCAGTTTATCCCATGAGAAGAGGGAAATGACAGCCACCGAGCAAGGGAGAGTTCCAAGGCGTTCGCAGAATAACAGCATCCTACTTCTCTTGCATGTTAACAAATGCAGTAAAAGACTTAAAACGTTTTTTAAAATATAATTAGTAGGATAAATAAAAAGAGAGATGGCGCTTGCTCACTTACGTGCCCACGGCCATTTGCTCGTAAGCAGAAATGATTTTGTTAGTAAACAAACTCCACCAGCTGGATTTCAAAAGTAGCTCCACGACATAGAGTCCACCTGTGTTCTGTGGGTCCCCTGGGAAGGGAAGGTGGCCTGGTGTATTAATTGCTACAAAGAGGTAAAAGCACAATGTGAGTTTTGGTTGGGCGATCCCTCCGAGGCTCGCTGAGGAATCGCCACACACCGACCAATGACCGACGCCTGGCCACAGCGGTGGGTGTGCCTCTGCTGAGTGGGTGTCCCCTTTGCTCGCTCTACAGGGCAAGTCCAGGACGCAGACTACGAGGAGTGCTTGCCCTGTGAAGAGGGCTGCCTGGGGTGCAGCTTGGGTATGTCACCTCCCATCCTTTCTTAAGGACTTGAAACCGCGGCGTCTGTTTTTACACAGGTCCATCCGGCCGCTGCTTCAGCGGGAGAGCAGCCGCGGGCAGCAGCACTGTCCCCAGCCGCACCCCCAGCAGGGGCTGACTCGGCTACAGGCTTGGCCAGGGGGTTCTCCCTTCAGAAGCACGGGATGGGCCTCTGCACTTGTGAAAGTAGAGCTTCGGAAAGAATGGTGGAATCAGAACTGGTGGTGCAGGCTGGGAATCCCGGCACTGTGGGAGGCTGAGGCAGGAGGACCGCAAGCTCGAGCTCAGGTTGGGCAACTTAGTGACTTAGTGAGACCCTGTCTGAAAGTCAAAAATACAATTGGTCTGGGAATGTAGCTCAGTATGAAGGCCCTGGGCTCAATCCCCAGTGCCACAAAATTAGGAGGTGGGGGGAGAGGGGGAGGAAGGGAGGGGCGGGACTTCCCTCTGGCTGTTAGGGAGTTGGTAGGAGAAAAGGGGAGAAAGGGACAGAAAGAGGGAGGGGAGAGGAAGGAAAGAAGGAAGGAAGGGAAGTGGAGGGAGAGAGGGGAGGAATGGAGGGAGAGAAGGAAGAAAGGAAGGCAGAAAGAAAGAGTAGGACATAGGATCTCTGAAAGGAAAGCCTCGTGGGATGATTTAAGTTCTGTACACGGAGCCTCTGTGAAGGCCCAGAGTACTTCCACAACTTTAATGTCCGCGCAGATCACGTGGGAGACTGGCTAAAATGCAGATTCTGATTCACCAGTGCCAGGTGAGCTCAGGAGTGCTTTTCCAACAGGCTGCTTGGTGAGATCACTACTGTCGTTCCACAGAGCACCCAGCCTGGGCCACAGGGACGTAGGCTGCTTGCTGGCCATGCCCGATGGACGTCCTTAATCCCTAAGTATCACCCATGGGCTGTCATTGACCTTGTGCCTGCTACATGCTTTAAGTGGAAGGGCTGTATCTTTCTGCAATTTATCTGTAGCTACATGCTAGAGTTTGTAGGAGTTTCAACATCGTTCCCTCATCACCTGCCACGGTGAGCAGAGGCCTCACATCACAGAGCGATGAAATATAGTAAGAAAGTGACCCTTCGGCAGGGGAAACATTCAGATTCGGAGGTTTGAGGCAAGATGCTGACTGTCTAGGAAGCAGAAGGCGCCTAAGCACCTTTGGCTTGTAGGTATTTTACTATATTTTTATACTATCATGTATTGATTTTGCTTATAGAGACACATAGAAGCAAATGCCAGCATCTCTTCTACAGTGATAGGTGACTTTTCAGGAAACAATGATAAAAGTTTTTACTCTCTCAAATTCACTTTCAGCCCACTTCAGACTCTGTGTTCCCCTTAGTTCCCACACCCCAGCTGCCTTCTGTGATTCGTACCTTTGCTATTTTGTGTTATGTGTCCATGCTAACATCTTTGTGCACCGTGATGAGGTGTGTGTGTGTGTGTGTGTGTGTGTGTGTGCACGCGCGCATGTGTGTGTGTTTGTGTGTGATCTTAAACTTGAGGTTCTGGCTTTCCTGACTGCTCAGGGATGGCAGAGGTGAGTAAGTCCACTCAGCAAGTTGAACGTAAATAAGAACGTATTCCTTCTGTTTTATAAAACACCTCAAAAGACACGTGCAAATGTGTGTGAACTCATTCAAGGTCAGGGAGTATTTAGCGTGGTGTGGGAAGAGTGACAAGACAGCCCCAACCCCCCGAGACCCGCAGTGTGCCCACACTCCTCTGAGCTGACACAGGTCCAGATGAGACCAAGGAGAAGCCGCTGGAAAGTGAGCCTCATCCCCAACATTGTCCGTCCACGCATGCAGAATCCAAAAGAACCGCCTTGCATGGGAGGGTAGATCAGAGTCTGATTTACAAGATGCCTGCTGAAACACGAGCATGCGGGCTCTGTGAGAAGCGTCAGCAGTCTGCTGTGTGCAGAGTGCGCCCCTTGGCCTGGAAGGTCAGGGCGGTACAGCTAGAGCCCTGCAGTAAGTCACAGGGGCGTCCCTGGAATAGAGGGGCACACAGCACAATGAGACCAGAGTGTGACAACAGCTTTCTGAATGCTGCCCATTCTCACATCCTAAATTCTAAGATTTCTCCCTGTCCGTACAGTCTCTCCCTACTGAGCCTGGTGTACTCAGAGACTGACTCGGTGAGCTCACGTGACCGTGTTTCTGAACCCTCTGTGAGATGTCCAGGAGGGCGAATTCTCCCCACTCCTGCTCCCCTCTTTGTGGCACGTGATGGTAACTGTCAGGGCTGGCTGGGGTACTCTTAGGCACACACACGTCTTCCTGTCCAGATGCTAAGGGACTCGAGAATGGTCTGTGGCACGTAGCTTCTGTTCCCACGAGAGCTAGCAGCACACCCAGCACATGATAAGTGCACAAGTAATGTGCAATGTCCCTGGCTTCCAATGGTATGACTTACAATGTTTTGACTTTACTGTGGTGTGAAAATAACACATGTGGAGAAGGAGGATTTTGAATTTTGTTTTTCTCCTGAGCTAGCAAGAGAAATCTTTTAAAGGGGGTAAAGGAACAGCTCAGAGGTAGTGCACTTGCCTAGAAAAGGCAAGGTCCTGGCTTTGATTAAATTGTCATGGTGCCTCATGCCTGTAATCCTAGCACTCAAAAGGCTGGGACAGGAGGATTGCTGTGAGCCTGTGGCCAGCCTGGGCTATGTAGTAAGTTCATAACCAGCCTGAACTACATACAGACCCTATCTCTTTTCTTTTCTTTTCTTTTCTTTTCTTTTCTTTTCTTTCTTTCTTTCTTTCTTTCTTTCTTTCTTTCTTTCTTTTTTTTTGAGACAGGGTCTTGTTCTATAGCCCAGGCTGGTCTTGGACTCAACAGCAATCCTCCTGTCTCAGCCTTCCTGAGGGCTGGGATTATAGGCGTGTGCCACCATGCCCAGTTTATGTGGTATTAGGGAATCAAACTCAGGTACTTAGCCTTTACCTAAGTCTTTTTTTTTTTACTTTTCTCCTTTTTTCTTTTCTTTTTTTCTTTCCTTTTTTCTCTCCTTTTTTTTGAGATAGGGTTTGAGACAGGGTCTTTCTCTGTAGTCCAGACTGGTCCTGAACTCACTATGTAGCCCAAACTGGCCTCAAACTCATGACAATCCTCCTAACTCAGCCTCCTGGAGACCCTGTCTTAAAAAAAAGAAAAAGGAAAGAAAAGAAATTCTATAAAAGAAAACAGTTAAACTTAACAAACGAAAAGTAATGGATTCGGATGAAGATGAGAATTACTTGAAATGGAATTCAGTGGGACAATTCTAGGACAGAAGGCCAGTTTACTTTATTTATTTCCTATATGCCTAAAAAATAAACTTATCTTGTAAAATAAAAATTAAACACATATGAGGCACCACTCTCATGAAGCTGGGCAGCCGCAGGTGCCACAGCTCCTAGTCATGTGGTCACTGGGGTCAACTGCCAGTACTGCACAGTGGACTAAGCTGCCAACATTTTTGGATGCAAGTATTTAATAAATTATATGAGGTAGTCAATGCTTTATTATAAAATATTTCTTGTGCTAGATGATCTCATCCAGCCATAGGCCAATGTAGCATCCTGAGTGGGTTCCCTGTGGGCTTGGCTAAGCCTTGATGTTTGGTAGTTTCAGAATATTAAGCACATTTTTAGCATAACAATACTTTCAATGTGGAATGGGGTTATTAGGACATGACCCTACTATACATAAAGGAACATCTGTAGAAATATTTGTTGGGCTGAATTTTAGAATTACCTAAATTCAGAGCACAGAAACATAGCTCAGATTTAGAACTGATGTTTTGTCAAATCAAAGTTTGGACAATATGTAGTTCAAGAAGAAAAGAAAAGAAAAGAAATTATATCATGTGAACACAAGTGATTTTTTTCAAAGAATATTAGAACAATAAGAAAAATTTGGAGAAGATATAGCTCATTAAATTTTGTAGTTTTAATAAAGTAAGAATATGAACTTTAAAAGATATGAATAATTTATTGTAGATTTTCTTGAGATTTTTCTTGTGAAATACCGTCATTCTTTGGAGAGAATTTAACTTTATTTTTAAGGTCCTATTCTGTCATAATAATATAGAATGAGAGAAAAGAGTTCATTTGAGACATTTCATAGGTCCTTTGTAGTAAATAGTTGTTGGGAACACTGAATATACACTTTCTGAGTTTATATTACTTCCAGATATTAAAGCACTATAGATTGATATCTACCTATAATAAGTGAAAACTCAAATCCAAGGGTGGAGCTAAATAGGTGTCAACTCAAGAAAAGATCTCCAAAAAGGAGACAGAAAACCAAACCTACAACCAAAGGCAATTGTTTTGTCTGGAGGAAAATACTGAATTTGAGACTTCAGGATGAAACAAAGGCATTTTGTAATATTATGGAGTTAAGTTTCTCTCTGATATCAGGCTGCAAACAAACAACATTTTATATAACACCATTTTGTTCCAAGAATATCTGATGTCAGATTTTTTTTTCTTTCTAACCAGTTCTTGAATGAAAATCTTAACAACATAGATCTAACTGTTCTGGATTCGACTTCTTCACCAATTGAAGAAGGAAGCAAATTGAGTAGTTTCTGTGTGTGTGTGTGTGTGTGTGTGTGTGTGTGTGTGTGTGCGCACGCGCGCGCGTGGTGATACAGGAGAATTAACCCAGGCCTTCACCCTGACCTATCAATATCTCCCATTTCTTATTTTTATTTTGAAAGAGGGTCTTCCTAAGTCACTAAGTAATGACTGAGCGAGAACTTGTGATCCTTCTACCTCACTTCTCAGAGTGCTGGGATTTCAGGCATGAACCACTATGCCCAATTAAGGAAGGGAAAGGGAAGAAGGAAGGAGAGAGAGGGAGAGAAGGAAGGGAGCCCAGGGGGGAGAGAGAGAAGGAGAGAAAGAAAGAGGGAGAGAAAGAAGAGAGAATGTGTATGGGGAAAAGAAAGAAGAAAGATAAGGAAAGAGAGGGTGGAGAGAGAGCACCACGGTTGAGTTGCTTGCTGGGCACATACAAGGCCCTGGGTTCCATTCTGGGCAACTTAGCAACTTAGTGAGAATCTGTTTCAAAGTGTAAAATTTTACAAAGTGTTAGAGATGAAGCTTAGTGCAGAGGCCCCTAAGTTCCATCCTCAGTACTGAAAAAAAAAAAAAATTGTAGGTGTTTTCAAGTCAATGGGGATGAATTTGGCTGCTGTGCTGGGCCTCAGTGCTGAGGTCACTGAAAGGGAGGGGGCTGGGGTAGAGACCCCCAGCTATGGTCTTGTTCAGAAGCCAATTAAGAAAGGCAACAGCTGAAAAAAAAAAAAAAAAGGATGCAGCAGTGGCTTAATCCTATGTGACACCAGCAGATGTGAAGAAAGAGGGGGTAATTTTTTTTTAATTGCATGAAACAAATGGACCTCAAGCATAAGAAAGGATACTTGTTTGTGCAAGCTACAGCTCCCTGGAGATGCTGTTCTCGCCTATGAGACTCATGGCAGTGTAGAAGTTTCCAGCTCTCACACAGGCTATGGGAAAGCCACGCCCTTGTTTCTTGCTGTGAGAGGACAATGGTACAAACACCGCAGGAAGAAATTTGGCTACAAGTAACACAACCTGTCTGCATCCACCTGGTGACCCCACCAGGCTCCTCCTAGGAATTTGTCCTGAGGACGAAGCCAGCACGCAGTCCTCCTCATCCCTGGGGATGTGTTCTGAGATGCTGAGTGGATGTCTGGCCCCACACGTGCTGTGGATCTCTCTAATTTAATTCCATTTAGTTCCATCATAGCTAAGCCCTTATCACATGCCGTGGGCTTAGCTTTTGAACTTGGAGCTGTTACAGCAAAATAAGCATGAATTTTTCCCACCTGTTTTACAAATTCACAAATAGAAGATGTGTTCTTACAATGGATCTTAGCAAACCTCACCAGATGATTTTGCTGTTGTTTGTTGTTTTGTTTTTGTGGTCCTGGTGATGGAGCCCAGGGCCTTCACACTGAACTACATCATCAGCCCATTTTTATTTTTGATTTTGAGACCAGATCTCACCAACTTGCCCAGGCTGGGCTTGAACTTGCGATCCTCCTGCCTCCGCCTCCCAGAGAGCTGAGATTAAACAAGTCTGTGCCAACAGGTTCAGCTTTTCTTTCTTTTTCTTTTCTTTTCCTATTGAGAGTTTTCACCCTTTCTCTGAAAGGAAGCACCGCACGGCTTCTGTTCGCCACATCCACACTGCCAGTGCCATACACTTGTACTTGGGGCCACTGTTAGGTAACGCCAAGGTTATGTGAACGCAGTGCCACAGCACTACAGCAGTGGACCTGGTGCCTGAGACAGCCACTGAGCATGCACAGGGGTGGAGTGTGCACAGCCTAAGTATGCTGGGCGGAGGGATTCCTCACATCCTGGGCAGGACTGGCAGGATGGAGCTTACTCCTCTACTGAAACTGTGGAAAGAAAAGCCCTACATAGGGCACACTAGATAGTCAGTTATTCTCATGGGTATTATTTGTGATATTAAACTAGTGGAAACAGCTTAAATTACTGTTCATGCCAGACTAACTGAATAGACTGTGGTACATATAACCAGTGGGATATTCTGCAACTGTCAACGGAACAAAGATTTCTATAAACCAAATGTAACTTCCCGGTATAATGCTAAGTAGAAAGCAACAGGCCAAAACCGTACATAGAGTGCTTCCTTCTGGGTAAGCAAAATGGTGAAGTAATATATTATGTGTATTTGTGTTTATTTTTGCAAAAAGGATAAATGAGAAACTAATGGATATAGTTACCTATAGGGAAGGGGTGGAGGAGAGAAGTATGAATGTTCTCTAGCTACTTCTCATTATATAACTTTGATTTTAACCACACATTTCATATATTCATACCAAATGAATAACTAGTGTGAAGAGGCTCTCAGGGGCCAAATTTGGAGCAGTGTTTGAATAGTATAGTAAAATATCATGATAAAGGAGCACTGTCTCAGCTACTTTCTCACCACTGAGACACAATATCTGACATCCCACATCCACAACTTAAGAGAGGAAAGATCTAGTGTAGCTCACAGTTTCAGAAGGTCTCGGTCCATTCATAGGTGGCTGGCAACAGTGGAAGCACATGGCAGAAGCCCAGCAGGAGGAAAATCTGTTCACGGGATGGCTGACAGATGCCAAATGAGCAAGAAAGGGCAGTATAAATCCTTCCAGGTCATGTTCCAGTGACCCACCCCTTCCGGGTCAAGCCTCCGGGTTCTACCTGTTCCTACCAGGCCCCACCTCTTGGTTCCATAGGAATTCCACAACATCCAAATACATGATCCTTTTGAGGGACATTCCAGATTCAAACCATAACAGTTACTATCCAATTAATTTTAAAAATGCATGATCAATAGTGACAAAGAAGTAAAATTAAGAGGATTAATGTTGTTTACAGAAAAGTAGAACTTAGTTTTGCTTTTGGTAGAAGAATTGTTCCTCCCCCTGAAAAAAATAAGGTCACCTGAATTGTCCTACCATTATTTGTGATTTGTAAGAACTGATATTCAGTCATTAAAGTGTAGCAAGAATTTTAAAAAAGGAAACCTTTCTCTTTTTTCTGGAAAAGCTTTTGCAGGTGTATAAGCACAGGAAGAAAGAGCTAGGAAATCGTCATTTTGCAGCCCTGTAGTGTATGGACTCCAGGGAGATTTATCAAATTATCAGTGCATGTTAAAAATCAGTGCATGAAAAAACTGTTGGGCAACAGGATAATCACACAGACTTAAAGTATGACCTAAATAAATAGTTCATTATCGTGGAGGGATTTGCTCATCACTGACACAAACAAGTTGCCACACTTAGCATCCCTGATATTGGCTTCACACAACTCGACATTACCTGTCTCCTGATGTCATACACTAGCAAGTAGATAATGTATGCCAGACAAAACAGTGTAGGCCAAATCCAGGGCCAATGACTCAGGTCTGTAGCTCCAGCACTCTGGGGGCTGAGGCAGGAAGATCACAAGTTTAAATCCAACCCAGGGCAACTTGACAACTTAACAAAACTCTGTCTCAAGCTCAAAATATTTAAAAAATGGCTTGCAGGTGTAGCTCGATGTGTAGGTCTTGGGTTCCATCCCAGCACAAAAAAAAAAAAAAAAAAAAAAAAAAAAAAAAAGCAGAGGAGGAGGAGGAAGAAGAAAAATGGGGGAGGAGTAGGAAGAGAAAGAGTTGAGACCAGTGACTTTCAACTGGAGGCAATATGGCTACCAGTGTTTTGAGACAATTCTAATCGTCATGCCTGGTGGGGCAGGCTGCTACTGCCCTTTAATGGTAGGGGCCGAGAATGCTGCTAAACAATGCATAGAACAGAGTCCCACCATTTGTGACGCCTTAGAATCACCCAGTCCAAAAGTTAGTAATACTGAAACTAAGAAAAAAACATTAGCTAGCTTGAAAGTGACCACAAGACATGACCAAGCATGGGATATCATATAAAAACTGGCTGTACTTTTAAAGAAAGTTCAATACTATGGCAAAAACAAAAAAGTAAGAGAATCATACAGGAGGGTAAGAGACAGGGCGGAGAGCGTGGCTCAGTGGTTGAAGCACCCACCTAGCAAGCTCAAGGCCCCAGATTTGACTCCCCAGCACCAAATAAGCCAGGTGTGGTGGTGCATGCCTGTAATCCCAGCATTCAGGAGGCTGAGGCAGGAGGAATGCTGTGAGTTTGACGCCAGCCAGGGTTCTAGTCGGACTTCTGGACTACAAAGCAAGACCCTGGTTCAAAAAGGAGTAAAAAAATAAGAATAAGTGACAAAAATAATTAAGAAAATGCACAAATACTGGATTTTCCAGAGTTTTGAATATATTTAAAGGCAACTGAAGATCTTTTAATCCAACTGCATAGCACCATGAGTTAAAGTTACAGTTAGTAAGAGTGGAACTTTTGCTTAGGAAATTTAAGGATACATGAGAAAATACCCAGGGAGAAAATTCAGTAGGTCCACAGCTTATTTTCAAATAGTTCAAGGAAAAAAAAGAGGCAAGTCTGTTGTACAAAGTTCATTGTAATATTATTTCGAGTTTTCTGTAAGTTCAAATTTTTTTGAAAGAAGTTTTTAAAAAGTACTTCCTGCTCTCAGCTGAGAAAACCTGACACCGCCCAAGCAGCAGTAAGGACCCCTGGTTCCTAGCATGTGGCCTGCAACACCAGTCTCTAATAAAAGATGTCAAGCCATTTTGAAGAATTGGCTGATTTTGGGCAGGGCATATACAAGATGAGTCTGCAACATCTTGTAATGACTAAAACCAAGACATTGCTAAAGGAGAAAAGAAAACCAGCGTCGACGGTGATAATTCAGACTGACCGTGTGTGCAGAAGGTGGCGACAGGGGCTCTTTACTTCCGTGGTCTTCCACTTCAAACTTTGTAGCCATAGTCTAATTATGAAGAAAACATCAGACGAATCTCAATAAGGGGATATTTTTATAAGATGCCAGATAGTTACTCAAAACTTTGTAAGTAATCAAATAAGTCTGAGAAACGGCCGCTTGCCAAGAAGCCTCAGGAGACACGGTATCTACATGCAATGTGGCATCTGGATGGGATTGTGGGTAGGAAAAAAGGTGCCTGGCAAGACCTAAAGAAATCTGGAGGAATGGTGGACTTCTGGTAATCACACTGTGCCAGACCGAGTGGCACACACTTGTGATCCCAGCACCCAGGGAGGCTGAGGCAGGGGAATAGAGACTTTGAGCCCAGCCTGGGCAACTTAGGAGTTTAGGGAGATCTTGTCTCCAAATAAAAATAATTTTTTTAATGGGCTGAGAGTATAACTCAGTGCAAAGGCCTTAGGTTCCATTTCCAGCACAGAAATAATAACAATAATGTCATAATTTTATAAAAATAGAAACAAGAGGAAAGTACTTGTGGGAGTTGAGCATGGCTTATTGCTTGATTCTTGAGGTAACTGCACGGCTATAAAAGGTCAAATGTTATACTGTAAAATTATATTTCAGCATATTTGACTTAAAAGGAGTGTGGTCCAGATTAGAAAGTTCCCATTAGTGCCCCTCCTTCCCATGTCTGGCTAGTATAACTAACCAAAGCTGTGACGCAGCTGCTAGCTAGCATTGATTCCCTCACACTCTAGGCGCTGTACTGCAACCGTTAAGCCTATTACTTCACGTAGCTCTAAGGCGAGAACGTAATTATTGTTCTCACCTTGTGGATGAGGAGGAAATTAAACCAGAACAACTAAGCACCATGCGTGAAGTTCACAAGCCTGGCAACTGTGAGGACCAGGATCTGACCCGGGAAAACCATGACTGCTACACTTGTGTTTATGACTTCCCCACCCATATCGCTTCTGATTGAAGAACAGAGAGTAGTGGATTTATGGAATAATAAAAAGACAAAAAGGAAGCCTTGCTTTCTGCTTTCAACCTCAGCCGAATACCCTAGTCAATGCACTAAGGTTTTTGTGTTTGTTTGCTTTTGGTTTTGTGGTACTGGAGATACAGTCCAGCCCAGGACCTTCGCGCTGAGCTACATCCCCAGCCTGTTTGTATTTCTGGTTGTGAGAAAGGAGCGCATGAAATCACTAAGTTGTCCAGGCTGGACTCAAACTCGAGATCCTGCTGCCTCAGCCTCCCAGACACTACACTAAGTTTGGCTGTAGCTTTGTGCCCATGGTACAACTGAATCTACGGATCCAACAGTGAAACCTTTCGTCATAGTCAAGCAAATTAATCTGGCTTGGCTGCCCACGGTGAGCGGGCAGATGAACAGCTCAGAGTTGAACAGAGAGCGGCAGCGAGGGAACGTTCCCTCAAGAGCGAAGGCAGCACAGGCGAGCCGGCTGCCAGTCAGCCCGAGCTCCTCCCCACTGCACCTCGCTTCTGCTTCAGCGACCCCGTGAGGGACTTGCCCACTTGGCGCTATTGTAAGGACGTGATTGGCAGGAGAAGATCCTGCGGCCGTCTGCCATAACTCGACTTAGATTCAAGCCTCAAGACAGGCATGGTGGCACATACCTGCAATCCCAGCACTCTGGGAGGCGTTTGGTGGGGGAGGGTGATGCGCTGCAGCTCAGTGCAAAGACCCTGGCTTCGCTCTCCAGTACCAAAATGATAACAGTAATTCAATAGAATTGAAGGTCCCAGAATAATTCCACATTACTTACTGCTTGCTTCTCTCTCTCTCTCTCTCTCTCTCTCTCTCTCTCTCTCTCTCTCTCTCTCTCTCTTTGTTGTAAAGTGGCAGCCTTGTTCATAGGAGAAAAGGCGACAGAGGTCTCTGACCATGAAGCCCGCTCACTAGCTGTCTAGTGGAGCAGGAGACATGCAGGGATTTGGATTCAAACATTGCAGACAGAAATCACAACTGATCGCTATTTCACTTTTTATTTTATTTATTTATCTTGAGACAGGTCTTACTTTGTAGTCCAGAAGTTCAGCTGGTCCTGAACTCACTATGCAACCCGGGCTGGCTTCAATCTCACGGCAGTCCTCCTGCCTCAGACCTCCCTAGTGTTGAGATTAGAGAGGTGTGTCACCACACTCTGCTTATGTGGTGCTGGGGAGTTGAACCCAACGTCTTGTGCTTGCCTTTAACCACTAAGTCACACCCCCAACCCAGATGGTTCATTTTTTATCCAGATCTCTGACTGGCCCTTTACCACAAATAGTCAGGGTAATAAGGACTGTGTCAAGCACTGTTGGCACCTTCCAAACCAAAAGTGTTGCAGAAAAAATGCATACTGGCACAGCATCTCCTTTAAGTTGGAAGGAATTTGCTCATCGTAGAGTTAAAGCTTCCATACAGAAGCTTCTCTTCCAGGGACCAAGCTCCAGCCACTGTCTAGCTAGCCTTAGGACACGACTCAGTGGTTACCAGGTGCAGCCTAGGGACAGAAGAGAAAGGAACAGCGAGGCTCGGGGCCAGCTGCAGAGAGGGATAAGGATATAAATGCGCTCTCAACAATTTGCTGAAGAAAAGAGAAAAAAGAAAGCTCTAGTAAACAGGACCTTTTACACTTTCTATCTTCGTTTTCTGAGATGAGGGTCTCACTCTGTAGTCCAGGCTGTCACTATGTAGCCAGGATGACCTTGAATTCACAGCAATTCTCCTGCCTCAGCTTCTTGAGTGCTGGGATACATAAGTCTAGGCCAGCTTGTTTTTATGTGGTGCTGGGGGACTGAACCCAGAGCCTTATGCGTGTTAGGCAAATACTTTATCCACTGAGCTATGCCCTTAGCCCCAAACCGGACTGTTTTTTTAACAGCATAGACACTTATTTCATTCAGTGCCTTACTCTGTCCTCATTGTCTCAATGATACATCCTTTCTTTGAGAAGATATAAAATCTTTGGGGGAAGAAAAAAAACACAGCACAATGCTGAAAGAATTCACAACGTTTCACTGTTTCTTTGTCCCTGATTTATCCCGGCTTCCTTTGTGAGTTTACGTAGCAAGTATTTATGATGCTTTGGTGTTTTCTGTGTTCCAGAATTTATTCCGTTTATTCCACAAACAGTAGGACTGTCTAACATGGTCTTTGCTGGGCTTCGTCATTCCTTCTGCACCCTTCGTGGGGGAGACGTGTTTCCACATCATGTTTACCGACAAGAGAAACCGAGGACTAGGGGAGTGCTGACACTCACCGTCTCAGGCCCGTGGACAATGGCAGAGCAATGCAGAAACAGTCCCTTGGGGGCAATCTGGTGCACAAATTTGCTCCTTCTGTTTTCATAGAGAAGGTAGTTGGTTTAAAAACTCTTCACTGTAAATATGTACACATTAGGATGGGCAGGACTGTTCTGTGACAACAGTTAGCCACAGAATCTTAACAGCTTCAAACAATGGCTGTTTACTTTTCCAGCATGCTGAGAATTCTGCTCTGCACAACCCCCAGCATAAAACTAGATGCAATGAGCCACCTCTCTCTTGTCCCAGCAGAGTTAAAGCATATGCAGGCTCCTGGTGTGGCCCCTACACCTCTTGTCACATGTTTTTGGCCAACGCCAGTCTTGTAATCATGCCCAAAATCACAGAAGGGGTGTATATAGTCTTTCCATGTGTCTGCAAAAGAGAGAAACTAAGCATTGTGGGTGATAGCACAATCTCTCCATGGCAATGACTAGAAGAGATCACCTGGCTAAGCTCTGTCTTAGTTACTTTTTCATTTCTGGGACACAGTACCCAACACCCACAACTTAAGAAAGGAAAGGTTATTTTGGCTCATAGTTTCACAAGGTCTCCGTCCATTCATGGATGGCTGGAATGGTGAAGCTACTCACAGCATGGCAAACAGGGAGTGAATAAGGAAGGGTGGAGCTAGCACATACGCTTCCAAGTCATACCCCAGTGATCTGCCCCTTCTGGATCAAGCCCCAGTGATCCACTCCTTGTGACCAGCTCTACCTCCCAACAGCATAGAAAATCAATAGATTGACTCCTGTGATTGAATCACATTCCAAACGTGAGGCATTCCAGATTCAAATCACAATAAGCTCTCAAATGACATGTTTGTGCATGAAATACTGCCAGCTCTTCCAAACTCAGCTAACCTTAAGCTAGAAATAAATTGCAAGCCAGGTCTTTGGCACAGGCCTATGACCCCAGTGTTCTGAGAGTTGAGGCAGGAGGATTACAAGTTCAAGTCCCACCTTGGAAATCTTAGTGACTTAGCAAGACTCTGTCTCAAATGAAAAGAAAAAATAAAAAATAAATTAAAAAACTGAAAATGATCTGGAGAGTTGTAGCTTAGTGCTAGGGCTCTGGGTTGAATTCTCAGTCCAAAGAAAGAAAAGAGAGAGGGAGGGAGAGAGAGGGAAAAGAAAGAAAGAAAGAGAAGAAAAAGGAAATAAATTGCATTTGACTAACATGCACAGACCTTTAGCTTGTCATTAAAGCAATGCAACATAACAACTACTTTCATAGCATTTGTATTGTATTAGATATCATAAGTAATCTAGTGATGATTCAAGTATATGAGAAGATGTGCAAATACTGTGCCACTTTTCCTAAGGGACTTGCGTACAGACTGGTTTTGGTCCCCACAGAGATTTCTTTTGTAGGTATGGACAGATAACTGTACTCTCAGATGTGCCCACACAGCTGGGCTACATGAATTCTCTCTCTGCCCCTCTGACCTTTTCATTACTTGCCTTCACAGTCATTTTTATGCTCTTCTCAAAGGAATTCTTTTTGAAAAGTTGCCTTTTTTTTTTTTTTTTGATGAGATGGAATTTCCCACAGTACTGTGCTGTCTTACTTCTGTGATTGCCAGCAACTGATGGCCCTGGAGGAGGTCAGTGAGCAATGCCATGTGGCCAAGAGGTGGGCTGGCCATTGCAAAGACCTGATCCTTCTCCATTCAAACCTCCATTGTGGGAGTAGCAACGTGCTGCCGGCCCTGGCCTGCATCTGTTGCCGAGGGAATGTGTCAGCCCATGTCAGACAAATCTTGGAAATTTGTACGACTCTCTGTTCATTTTTGAGTGAGGGTTACGGCATATTCTCTGGGAATAGGAACATGAATGCAGTTTACTTCCTGCTTTCAAGGGCGTCTCATGGAACTGACAGTGGATCTGAGCCCCAGGTGTGCATCAGAATCACAAAATCATAAAATGCTACATTGGACCCACTCCCAATACTTTTGGTTTAATTGGTCTAAACTAGGCTCAGGTTAGTATTCGTTTTTAAACTCTGACTCCATTATACAATCAGAGTATTAATTATGATGGATACATAAATGCAATTTCAGCATCATATTTGAAATACCTTTGTTGAGATGGAACTGAAGGGAGGCAGTTAAATTGTACTCTGACGATTACAGCTTGTTGTTCACTCATGCAAGGTGCTCAGCTGGGTAAGTACTCTATATAAACATGATGTGTGGGCCTCCAGTTAAGCCCTCTATCCAAAGTCTCATTTGATGGACAAGAACCATTGCCCAGAGAGTTTATGCAATTTGCCCAGAATTGCCCAGCCAATAAGTGGTAGAACCAATTCAAACTCAGGACTGTCTGGCTTCAAACCCGCAGACCATCCAAGTATTTTTGCTCTTTTTCCAGAGTAGACTGCATGTGCCCGTCGCTTTCCTAGAGAATGTAAACAAAAGTCACAAAAACGTTGACCTTCTTTGCTTGTTTTGTTCTGGGTTACAGACTTACGTTCCTTGGTTGTGGTGCCTGAATTCCAGTTTGCTTTCTCCCAGCTACGGGGAGGGAAGGCCGTGTTGGCCAGACAGCTTAAGTTCAACTCTAGAGCGATGAGCTCACCATCTTGGCTCTCCCGTTCCTCTGCTCTTTTTCCCCAGAGCTGGGTATCATCAAAGTCCCTACTACTCATTGTATAACTGACCTGAGAAGCAAGCAGTGAGCCAAGTCTGTCTGGATCACGTAAGCTTTTACAAAAGAGACCTGGGCCAGATACTTTCAAAAATAAACCAAGCTAAGCAAAAGCGTAACATGTGCTCAAGCCCCCTACACCAAAAGGGGGGCTGGGGAGACTGTTCCACTTCTGACAGCAGTGTAGGGGTCTGTGGCTTTAAACTTTCAGTGACTGAAGCAAGGAACTGTTATTTGGAAGAATCTTAACTTTACAGAATGTTTTGGAAACTGATACAAAGGTTTATTTTGTGTGATTAAAAATAGCTGTAAATCCATTACCAAATTAGTTCCTTTTATAAAAGTGAAATAGCTTCAATTTTCTGAAATCCTTAAACTACCAAGATCCAGATTTATTTATAAAGCTTATACAAAAATGACAGTGAGACCAGTAGTAGTGGAGA
The DNA here is from genome assembly GCA_004027205.1 of Ctenodactylus gundi. Taxonomy (NCBI): domain Eukaryota; kingdom Metazoa; phylum Chordata; class Mammalia; order Rodentia; family Ctenodactylidae; genus Ctenodactylus; species Ctenodactylus gundi. The sequence goes on along the minus strand of PVKB01002826.1, from coordinate 122,873 downwards.
GAACTTCAGATGGCTCAGAATGACTTGGCTTTATAGGCATGGGAACGATTGAATTGGAAATCTTAATATCTTTTCATTTCCATCGTTTGCCACAATAAAAAGCCTTGGGGGCTTTTTATTGTGGCAAAAGTTAAAATAGCCAAAAAGTTAAAGCACTCAGGTTCAAGGCCTTGGGTTTGATTCCCCAGCACCACATAATCTGGGCATGGTGGCACATGCCTGTAATCCCAGCACTAGCGAAGCTGAGGCAGAAAGATTTCCATGAGTTCAAGGCCAGCCAGGGGTAGAGAGCAAGACATTGTCTCAAAAAAAAAAAAAAAAAACTGTTTTCTTCTTGAGTATGTGCTGTTTATAAAGAATACCATATAAATTGCCCTCCTTTAATCTCCTAATAGTGAACTCTAGCAATTATCATAAAAATGAGAAAGATCCACATCTTGAGTTTTTCAAAAGAAAAGAACCAAGAGACTCTATTATTAATTACAAAAAAAAAAAATCTCCATTTCAACCTTTTTCCTTTGCTATCCTCTCTACCATCATCAGGAAGCCCATTGGTATATCTGAGGCCACAACCAACCTATGCACCGTGGTGTGTCTCGCATGGTGCTGTCATTTAGTAAGCTGCTCGTAAATGTCTGTGGCTTGTGTGATAATCAGCTTTCTGTTACCACGACAAAATACCTAAGGAAGTTACCCTCAAGGAAAGATTTCTTCTCTGCATGGGTGGCTTTAGACCTCTCGGTCTACAGTCTCTTGGCTTCATGAATTTGGCTCTGTGATAAGGCCAAACAAACATCACGGTGGAATGCTGTAGAGCAAAGCTGTTCCATCTCAAGGCACCCAGGAAGCACAGGGAGAGAGAGGAAGGGTCCAGGGACAAAATATACGCTTCAAATGCACATCCTCAGTGGACCATCTCTCCAGAACAGGTTGTACCTCCTAAAGTTTCCACCACCTACCAACAATGCCGTCAGCTGGGATCAAGTCTCAAAACATGAGCCTGTGGAAAACACTCCAGGTCCAGACTGTAGTGGTGTCTGATGTTAGCTGTCCTTGTTTCACTTTCCAGCTCTCCCTCTCCCCATGAAAATGCCAACCAGCCATGTCACAGTCCTTTACCAGATGGCAGGAAGAGCTTTAAGCTCCACTGGTTGAGGAGAAAAGAAATGGATTTAAGTCACAGAGCAGACAGCAGAACAGAGAGAAGCTGAGTGTGGGCGAGGCGGGAGCATCTGTGTGTTGATACCCAGCTGCTCCCCAGGCGGGTCTCCAACTGAGAGCTGAGCCAACTATGAGTGTCAGTAAATTGCCTTTGCACCCTCCAGGGCCTGCAATTGTGACTTTCCAAAAGCCAACAGGAGGGTAATTTGGTGAAAGTCCAGACTCATCCTCTACACAATGTCTTTGTGAAGCGCCCGTCAGGGAAACCTTGGCCGGCACCTTCCCAGCAGCCTTCCGGTCAGCCCAGGACAGTACAGCAGAATGGGGATCAGTCAGCACCCCAAGATGAAGATGGCAGTGGACTCAGGGACAGAATCCAGACAGGGCTATGCCTCACTTGCCACTCATTGGCCAGGAACCCAGAGCCAAAACATTAGAAGGCAGGGAACATCCATGACTGCCCCAGACATTAGTCATGTTCTTACTAATGGCCTTACTGGTTCAGTTAAGTCCTTTCCCCTCCCAGATGTGCCTATAGCCATCTGTAGAGGCCAACCTTTTATTTTTTGCCAAATCTTTTCCATATAAATAATGTATTCTGACTAACTAGACTGTCCACTGTTAAGTGAGACAAGAGAACAGTGTCATAAAAGGACTATGCCGGTGACCCAGGTGCTATGGTTTGGATTCAGGATGTCCCCCTAAGGCCTGTGTTTTGAAGTTTGATTCCCAGCCAGTGGTGTTGTTGGGAGGTGGTAGAACCTTTAGAAGTTGGGGCCTACTAGAAGGAAATTGGATCATGAGGGTCACAGTCTAAAGGGACTCAGCCTCCTTCTCCTTTCTTCTCTTGGCTTCCTGGTTGGTGTGAAGTGGGTAGTTTTGCTCTACCCCACATTCCCTACCATGATGCTGTGCCTCACCACAAGTCCAAAGGAACAAAGCCAAGCAACCATGGGTGAAAACTTGCTCTGAAATCTTGAGCTGAAAGCAAAGCTTTATTTCAAGTTGATTATCTGAAGTATTTTGTCCCAGCCATGGCAAATTGACTAACACACCAAAGAAGCTCCTTGCTCTTTGCTTTACAACCCTCAGGGTCAAAGGGGCCCAAGAGAGTACTGGATCAAGTCACCAGGGCAAGAGCAAACCCAGGGACACATATAGTTTATTTTGCAAGACCTCCACAGGGTAACAAAGACAACCTGGAGAGGCTAGTGATAGAATGTGAGAGTAGAAAACTTTCTCCATCTCTCCAACCTCGAATTTCGACTAGAAAGAGATGACAGCTTGATTCATCATCATAATGAATTTTATGCCCTCAAATAATTGCAAGCAACCTAGACGGTTCCACTAGAAAAATAAATCAACCTAAAAACGTAGCCTCCAGATTGCCACAACCCCAATATTTGAGTGATGACATCAGGCCTTTGGGCCAGTTTTGGTTGGGGATTAGGAGAAAAAGGAAGTTGTTCTGCAGGGGTGCTTGTTGGAAAGCCTAATACAATCTGCCGGAGCCAATTGTAAAATTTCAGATTTATTATGTTCAGCAGAAATGTAGCCTGTATGTTTGAAATATTATCCAAATGACCTGCCTTCAACTTGGAAATCTTATATGAATTGAAACAAGTGAGTTAGGGAGGGCTCTTGCCTTCAGCACTAAAAGGTTTGTGAGAGGTGAGTCAAGAACCATTTATAGGAGTGATAAAATACTATATTTAAGGCTGTAAAAATTTGGCATACAAGGTCTCAGCTCAGAAGTAAATTCATTTTATGCGCTTGGCAAAGGAGCGACTGAAAACTTTTACAAATGAGAAGTCTGACCTATTGAGATCTTAAACATGAAATGTGCCAGCTATTCCCCGGGACCCGGGACCCGGTACAGTAATTACACCCTCGATGTCGAAATGCAAATCAGAGCCATGAAATCAGAAACAGCTCGACTTTACCACAGTATGTGTGGCTAGTGACAGTTACCCAAAGCCCTTGTCCAGCTAGCACATGATGCGCTCAAATGTACACTCCCTGGATGAGCCACTTGGGAACCCCACAAGTGACTGGAGGAACCTCAGAGCCCAGCTCGAGTCACCCCATCTGGTGAGGCATTATGCTTTTGCTCCACTATGAATCCTATGACCCTATGATTCCTGCCTTCGGAATTCTACATCTAGTTCCCCCTAGAGCTAAGTAGATAATGCCAGACACTGACAGGGGAATGTTGTAATCGTGACAGCCTCATTATGTGAGTCTTGTACAGGGCTGTCCTCACTGCCGCTCCCCAGCTCCCCTGGAGGCCTGGGTCCTGAGTGCCTCCAGCCCAGCCTGCCCCGAGGATTCGCACTGTGGGCTTCAATGTCTCCTCAGAGATCTCCTGTAGCACCTGCCCTAGGTCTTCTCCTTTCCTCTCTCTCTCTCTCTCTCTCTCTCTCTCTCTCTCCCCTCATGCATACACGTAACAGCCATCCCATTTTAATTCTGACAGATCAGATTTTAATTTTAATATTTTAATAACTTTCTACATTTATGGCCAGGCCTCATGGTACAAGCCTACAGTCCTAACACTCTGGGAGACTGTGGCAGGACGGTTGCAAGCTCAGGCTCAGACTGAGCAGTTTAGAGACTTAGTAAGACTGTTTCAAAATCAAAACTGAAGAATAGGCTGAGGACATAGCTCAACATGGAGGCCCTGGTTACATCAAAATACTGCAAAGTAATTAACTAATTAATTAAATTTATGTATTGTATATCTTCTCTCATTTACAATGCAACATCTAGGCTGATAGACAGTCGCTTATATTTGCTCTCATGTAACTGCTTATTGAATCACACTTACCACATGTACATGCTTAATTAACCTGTAGTGTTCAAACACATACATGGCACAGTCCAGACAAGTGAGTCTATGGTGGTTGGCTTGAAAGAGCTTCCGTGGAAAGTGGAAAAGCCAGTCACCAGCAGAGAGCTTACCTTAAGGAAGTCATTTCACACTAGTCTGAGGACCTCCTGGGAGTGAAGAGGTGTCTAGACGGGGTTGGTGGCCAGCCATGACGACGCTGTGAGGCTCTAACACTTCCCAAACTGTTCTCTACTCCTTGTCTGGCCAAGTCAGCTTTGCTTCTGTCTTTTTGATGTCTTTGGTCCAAGAGAAGAGATTGCTAGTACTTAGTGTCTGTGTCAATGGCATGTTTATCTTCCAGTGTATGATTCCATCTGGCATCTGTCTTATCACACCTGCCCATTTCTCAGATTTTCACAATAATTGCTTCCAAGATTAGCCTAAAGACAGAAAGATTTTTCAAATTTCCTTTTAGGGACATTAAATGTAAGCCTTAATTTTTTTTAAAAAAAGTAACAATATTCATGTAAGCTACTTTTTAGGTGTCATAGTTTTTAGATGCTGGAATGCTGGCATAGTGCTTAGAAATACCCACCTAGTAAGCTAAATAATCATATTTCCTCAAAAAGGTGACTAAGCTGTCATTCAAATTGTTAGATGAATAGAGTAAAGACTGTATTGTAAAAAATAATCGCCTGTACTTACTCCATGGAGACATGATTGGTAATAATGGGCCCTAAAAAGGAGGGATCCCGGTGGCTTGTGTAAATTGCAGGGGCTACCAAACGTTTCTAAATGTGTGCCTATTTAATTTCATTGCAAAGGAAGCCCTTTCACAGTACTGGTAAAGAACACTGGTGTTCAGAGTGGGGATTTATGGAGATTGAATCCTGTTTCCTTCTCTTCACATAGTAAAATATGTGAGTTGTCTGTGGTCGAGCTTGCTCCTGCCCCCAAAGAGCCAAACATCTCAGAAAATACTGGAGATTCCTAAAATGTGTGATTGCTTTGGAAAATTGCCTCATCACCAAGCAAACACTTACACACCTAGGCAGCCACATGTGCCTCTGCCTTTTGACAGTGTCTTGGGAGCTAAGAATGACAGTCACAGTGGTTTTCCTCCAAGACCGAGGGCTTCTCTCAAAGCAAAGAAAGAAATGCTGAGCATTCTCAGCCGTGTAATTGTGGGCCATTAGAGAGACTGGGAGATGCTCTTTCACTGAATCCCTTTGGGCTAACAATGTGGCACATCTGGATCACAAAAGCTCTAAACCTATGAAAAGAGACAGCAAAGCTTTGGTGCACCTTCCCCATTCAGAGGTGTTAATAGAGAAAAATGCTGAATTACTGTGATTACCCAAGACTGGAAAATAGCGTATCACCTGCTGATATGAATGAAGGCCCCCGCGGAGTTGTGAAATGCCAGGAAGAACAATATGGAGATGGACTCTTTCTAGTGTCTGAGAGAGGCATCTTAGCCCCACTGCAAAATGGCCAGCCTTGGAAAATGGAGCTGTTATTCTAAGCCAGCCCTGAAAACTGGTCCTGGGGTGTTCCCATGCCATAGTGAAGGAGAATAGAAGGGCTGTCACAAAAACAATCAGGCCCGTTAGACTTAAAACGAAGGGGAGAGATAACCAGCAATTATCCAAAAGAATCCTATACTAGATGAGCAGCCAATTTAAGGTGTTCCATGGTGGGGCAAGGCTCTCCTCAGATTTGGCAGATAATTGGTAGCCCGCTGTCTTCTTGATGTTTCATTGTGTGGACTTAATCATACGGTGAAATCCCTCTTGTCTTCAGACCTAAGTGCCACTGGATTGCTTGGAGAGTGGTCACATGAGGTTCATTAGGAGGAAGAGCTTGGCTTTGTAGAGACTGGGTATTTGGCTGTTCCCTGACATCTTTTCTCTGTTATCACAAAGCTCCCATGTGAAGGCCATTGTGGGCACTGAGCAGAGCATCTCCCAGCCCAGCAGGACATAATATCTATGTGGTGGCCTGCCCGGTTGGCAGGTGCTAAGCTTTTGTTTTTATTCTTATAATGGTTTTGTTTCCCCATGAGTCATTTAGATTAAGTATTACCACAGTCCAAACTCCTCCTTTATGACCAACTTTTTTCTTTCTCTTTATTTTCTGTAGTTTCAAACAAACAAGATATACTTATAAATATGGTCTTTGGAAATGAATATAAAGAGAATGGGCTTTCAGCAATTGAAGAGCATTGCACATTCTGTTCAGTATGCATTGCACGTGATCACGAAGCCCACACATGTGGGTTTGGTTGCATGTGTGTACACACACAGACACACACACACTTGTGAATACATGCACACACAGACACACAGATGCACTGCACATACTTGGGAGTCCACCTTCCTCCTCACTGTTTAGTGTGGGAGGGGATAAGTGATGGACTGATTTGCTCTGGATACCAGGGCATTTGTCATTAATTGATGGTACAGCAAATAACATGAAACTTAGACTATTTTGTCTAAGTAAATCAGCTTTGCATTTATAGTACAGCTTCTAACTTCCACCTTGCTCATAATTCTAGCTCTCAGATCAGTATTTTTATTTGAAAACTATTGAAAAATGACCTCTTTGGGGGCATATACCAAGAGGACCTTCCCCTTTTTCTTGCCTACCCCATCCTACATATATAAACATTCACACGCTCCTCCCACTAACTGTGTTCCTGGGTACCAAAATAAGAATTCCCTTCTTATTTTAAATAATACAGAGTACATCGTTAAAGCCAAAAAAGTCTAGGTCTCAGTTTTCATATCTGTAAAATGTGGGGAGGAGTGAATATTGAATAGGATCAACGGTTCTAAATTCAATATGAATAGATACCAGGCAGGTGCTATGGTAAAGCAAGCCAAGTAGAGACAGAGGCCCACAAGACTGTTTCTGTCTACAGGAGTTAATGGCTACATGACCCCAACCCGTTGCTCTATTCAAAACTTGAGGCCATACAGTCTTTTCTGAGAGATCGTTGTCTTGGTTACTTTCTAGTTGCTGGGACAGAATACCAGACATCCACAACTTAAGAGAGGAAAGATTTGTTTAGGTCACAGTCTCAGAAGGTCTCATGTAGTCCACTGATAAGCAGCTGGCAACAGTGAAAGCACATGGCAGAGGCTGGAGAGCTGCTCACAGCATTCCAAACAAAAAGCCAAGTGAGTGATGAAACAGTGGGTGTCTGGAGACTAAGACATGGCCAGAGCTTTCCCAGGAAGTAGCTATTACAATGTTTCTTCATCCTCCCTTTCTTAATTCAAGCTGCCAGTTGGCTGCTCAGACCAAGGGTAGGTTACTCTCTCACTTTCTGGCCCACAAGTCAACAACTCACTCTTGAAAGTTCTGCCCTTGGCAACCCCTAAGCTCAACAAGTTGACACGATCCCTCCAGGTCAAGCCCTAAACACCCACTCCTTCTAGCCAGGTCCTACCTTCCTACAGCAGAGTTCCATAGGTATCCCACTACATCCAAACATCTGAAGTTTCAGGGATATTCCAGATCTAAAACATAGCATTCTGCCTCTGGACCCCAAAAGACTCATGTCTACCTTCTTATGCAAAATGCATTTAGTCCAGAACTGCTTAAAAAAAAAAAAGTTCAAGTCCAAAGTCTCCTCTGAGACTCAAGGCAGACTCTTGGTTGTAAGGCCTTGGGTCGGGGAGAGGGGGACTAAACACTTCCAACATGCAATGGCACGGGGTAAACCTTTATTCCAAAAGGGAGGAATAAGAGGATAAAAAGCAATTGGACCAAAAACAGTTTCTAAATCCAGCAGGGAAAGGGTTAAATCCTGTAGCTCCCCATTCTTCACCACTTGCAATAAACCGGGGTGAGATTTGATCAACAAAAAGCTTGGGTGTCCGTCTCTGCCTCTAGCTGCAAACTCCATAGCCTCCTTTTGGGCTGGCTGTGCTCACAGCTTTAGTTTTTCTCAGCTGACTATCTAGGTTTCTGGCTCCTCCAAATTTCCCTGGTCCCCATTGCACTTTCACCTTCATCTTCACCGCTTTATGTGTTGCCCTCTGTGGGGCACACTGCTGGCCTCCAAGGCCTTTCTCTAAAATCTGGGTGGAAGCCTTCATGAACCTACAACTTTTGCATTTTGCATGCCTATGAAATCAGCCCCACACGGATGTCACCCAGGTATGCCACTGGCTTGAACAGGTAGCCTGGGGCCCCTGGACAAATATTGCTGAGGCATCTGAGTTACTGGATGGTTGAACTCTAGCAGACACTTCTCTCTCTGGTCCTATCGAGTGCCCTGAGGTACTCTTGTCAAAGCAAGGTCTTTTGCCCTTCCACCCTACAAATGGTAAAGAGTAGAATCTTTCTGATGCCTGAGATACCTTCAAGGCATCTTTTTTGTAGTTCTGATTCCATGTACTCAGCTTCTTTTTTATGCTAATCTCTTAACAATCCTCTGCTCTTCTGCCTCACCTCTGCAGACACTTTTAGCCTGACAAAACCGAAAACATTTCACATCTTTTTTTTTCCTTAGATGTTTTCCTACTTTTTAGTATAGAGATGGCTGAAAGCTACAAGCAGTACCCCTGTAACAGCCTGAACACTGGGCTGCTTTGTGATTTTTCTCTACCAGCTTAAGTAGTCCACCACCCTTAATCTCAGTTTCAGTCAAAATTTCTAGACACACTTTCTGCCAGAGAGTATCATGTATGGTTTCTAGACCAATTGCCAATAAAGTCCTCCCTCCCATCTGAAACTTCTTGAGCCTGGTCTTTATAATCCACACTTCTAGCAGCATTCTGATCTTCTGTACTCCAACCCAAATCTCTCATCAAGCTCAGCTCACAGCATTTTCAGGCTTCTCTAGCCAGCATCTTCAAACCTCTCCAAACTCCTCCTGCAAACCAGTTCCAAAAGCTTCCAAACCACATGGTCAGATGAAGTCACAGCAACAACTCCACTTGTCAGGTACCAATTTCTGTCTTAGTTACTTTCTTGTTGCTGAAACAGAATATCTGGTATTCATAACTTAAAGGAGGAAAGATTTATTTAGCTCACAGTTTCAGAGGGTCTCACACAGCCCACTCATAGCAGCTGGCCACAGTGAAAGTTTATAGCAGAGGCTTCCAGACAGTCCTACCTTTCAACAGCATGTGGTTCCATAGGTATCCTACTACATTTCAATACAGAAAACTTTTGGGTGACATTCCAGACCCAAACCACAGCAATCCTTATTATACATGAACTATTATACATGGAAAGGCAAAAGACCTTGCTTTGGGAAGAGTACCCCAGAGCACCCTATAGGGTGCTTCCTACCTCCCACCCAAGTCTTTAAACCTAGTACGTGCTAACACTACGCTGGCCAAGCAAATCATTTCTGCTAACTAGCTTCCAGTCAGCCCTTTTGGACTGTCGGCACCCTTAGGTGTCACCTTACAAGTTTGGTATGACATTTAGGGCCCTGTTGCTTTGAATTTTCAAAGAAGTGCATATGACCATGGGAGGGTGGTCATTAAGTTCTTTGGGCTCCCAAATGATTAAGACGTGTCACCCTTCACAGTGTTGGTAGGTCCACCTGTTGCCCCTGAAAATTGCACAGGGATTGTTGAATCTGAAGAGGAGAAGCCCAGAAAAACATTAAAGCAGACAAAATTCCATTTTTAACTACAGGCCATTTTTGCCAGCAGTATCCTGGGGAAGAGCAAGTTGAAGGGTTTCTGTATAATTTACTACCCAACTCTGGAGACTCAGCTCAGCCTTCCTTCATGGTAAGAAATAAAAGCACAGAAATACAGAAGAAGGGACAATCAAAACATACCTTGTGCTCCATAGAAGTTATCAAGTAACAAAGAGGAGAAATGTGTAGCAATAAATAATCCACCAGACACAGCAAACTCTTAGAGCAAGAGAGACATTTCTAAAGAAAACTCTTCCCAAAATTTGGAACTTTTTAAAAGTAGAGGACTAGGCAAAGTCTCCCAGCCTAATGGGGGAAGGACAGACTCTGACTGGTGCCTCCTGATAAATGTGAAGAAAGTAATCCAGTTGCTATAGCAACCTGAAGACACACAAAAGGAAACATCACATCCTTAAAATGTGCCTGATGATGAATCAGCAGTCTTTCAAAATACCTTTTTATAAATAAGAGCAAAATGTTTTAGGAGCAAATCACCCAGGATGACTTCTAGATTTTTTTTTTCCCGGATAACATGACTTGTTTACATAAATCCTAGTTTGCTTACACAAACCAGCAGTTTGGGCAAAGAGTAATGACCAGAAAATATGTCTATGGAAGAATGAATTTTGTTTTCCACTAGTTTTGTTTCTGCTTAAGCAGAAAAGGAAATAAATGGATACTGTCTTGTTTTCTTCTTTTCCAACAATACTTTTAGCTGGAAGTGTCCTCAGATGCTGAGAATATGAAATACACCCCAAGAAAGCAGGAAATGAAAGGTCATTGCGTGCTGTAACCTTCCCCTGTCTGTCTGAATGGAGAGGTAATGAAAAATATGATTTGGGTGGGCCAGCATGCCCAGTCCCCTCCTTTTTCTCAGCTGGGTTCCTACAGCACCAAACACTCATTTCAGAATCCCAAGGATTGCTCTGTTTCACCCCAGGCAGTTTAGCTTTGGCACTCTATCCTGAACAGACTAAAGATTCAAAGCAAGGTCTTGAAATAAGCTGCAATGATTCAAATCCTGGGGACCCCACCTGTGGGAAACAGCGCTTAGTTGTATGGTTTGGTTAAAGTGCTGGCACAAGGTTCTTGGTACCAGGTACAGCAGAAGGGTCCCAAGACCTGTAATGTGGACAGACATTCTGGTTTTTTTTTTTCTTCAGAAAAAAAATTTGTATATGCTTGCACTGCAAGTTCACTTACATATTGATTACATACAGCTTGGAAAATCGGTACATATACGTAGGGTGTTTTGGATCTTTCCCCTCTCTTCTCTCCCCATTTCCCAACATCCCCCATCCTCAAGTCCTCTTCCCATCTCGAAGAAGTCTAAATTCCTCATTTCTATCCTTACATTTTGCTCTTTTACTCTTTTGTATTTTGACCATTTCATGTGAGACCAGGAGATACTTAACCTTTCGTGTGTGGCTTACCTTGATAAGCATTATGGTTTCAAGGTGCATTCTCTTGCCTACGAATGCTTCAAAATGTATCTTTCTTTATGGCAGTGTAATACTCCAGTGTGTGTGTGTGTGTGTGTGTGACATTTTCTTTGTCCATTCCTCTGCTGAGAGGCATACAGGCTGTTTCCAGGATTTAGCTATTCAGAGTTGTGCTGCTATAAATATCGTTATGCATGTGTCTTTGTAATACAATGTCTTTAGCTCCGTTGGAAAGATGCCCAAGAGGAAAATAGCTGGGTCAAACGAAATTTTTGTTTTCAGTTTTATAAGTAGTCTCCATACTGATTTCTACCGTGGTCTTTCTAGTTTACAGTCTCAACAACAGTGTAGCAGCATCTGGATGGGCATTCTTTAGCTGAAAATGTGAGATGGAGTTTTGCTAGCCACGAGGGGTCACCAGGCCTGCATAATGTTGCGTGTTGTTTAGAGTAGATGTGTATTTTTATTAAGGAAGAATATATAATCTTAGAGGCAGTGCAGAGAGAGAAGAGATAGAAAAATCACTTAGAATCCATAGAAATCGATGGTGTCAAATTTGCATTTATTCAACATGTCGTTAAACACGTAATTAAGCGTTTTAGTCAGTTTTCTGTTGTGATTTAAAAAAAAAAACTGAAGCTGAGAACTTGACAAAGAAAAGTGGTCTGTTTCGCTCACAGTTTCAGAGGACGAAATCTGAGACCAGGCAGCCCTGTTCATTTGCCTCTGGGCAGGAGCTCTTGCAAGATGCAGAGGTTGAAGGCAAGGCAGGTAGCTGGAGAGTGGGGAAGCTGCTCTGGCTCTTAAACACCCACTCTTGGAAAAAAAAAAAAAACACTAATGTTCCCTGACGACTAAATTTATCCTTTATGATGGTCATACCCTCAGTGACCTAGCCACCACCCAGGGAGGCCTCACCTCCCAGAGATTTTACCAACTTTACACCTAATGTAACACTACCTCACCTTAACTCCATCACTCATGCGGTGGACTTCTTTCCAACTTCACATTTACAGGTTCCAGACATTAGTATTTGTCCATATTATCTTGGGGGACGTAATGTAGCCCACAGTGGGCACTAAGCTATTTTACTCTGTAAAAAATTTTCATTCAGTCTACTTCTACCCATCTCCACTACGGTGATGCCTCATTGGACAACAGGGACATGTTCTGAGAAATGCATTGTTAAATGATTTCCTACTTGTGTGACCATCATAGAGCGTCCTTACAAAACTGAGGCTATGATGTCACTTGCCAATAGAATCTCATGGCACCACAATTGTGTACATGATCTGTCATTAGCCATCACATCATCAGAGGCACTATACTTTTGTACAAGCCACCAACATAGTTCATCTACTGTAATGATTTCATTGGTCTCCTTACATTTGGTCTGTCTCGACTCCCCACTCTCCAAATCCATTTTATACTGTAATAATGGTATTCTTGCTGAAATATGAACTTGATGATAACAGTCTCCTATGAATCCAGTGATGCCCGTGGGCCTGGGAAAGGCCTATCCTCCCAATCATAGCATAAAAGCTTCTTCATGCCCAGCCACTGGCCTCCTCGTTAGCCTTCTTGGTCTTGTCTCTTCCCTTAACACTAGATCCCCCAACTTCTTTGCAACCCACTATTTTGTAATCCTTTTGTATGAAAACCTGATTTTCCTCTTTTATTATTCATGTCTGTTAGTTTTACAAAATATTTAGCTTCAATACACATAGTATGTATTTGACCGCATCCACCCCCTACTACCCTTCCTTGTACTCCCTGTCTCCCGTTTCTCTCTGCCTCTTGTCTGACAGTGGTCTCCCTTCCGCATTCATCTCATCGGTTTTAGATTCCACACATTAGGAAAAACATGGAAATTGAGTCAACTTGATGTTCTTCGGGCCCATCCCTTTTCCTGTAAATGAAAGTTTTCATTCTTATTTTTTAACAGCTGAACAATTCTTGCTTGTATACCTATACCACATTTTTTTATCCATCCGTTAATGACCACATTTTTTATGCATCTGTTAATGGACACCTAGGCTGATTCCATAAACTATGGCTTTTCATGCAAGAATAGCTGTCTACCGCTTTGGTGACATGTGGGCACTCGGCACTTCTTCAGGAAAATCTCATGAGTCTGCTACTAGAGCAATGTCCTGCATAGACTTAACTTCGTCACCTTTGGTCTTCGTCACCTTTCTTTCCTTTTCTGCTGTCTCTGTCCCTCTCCTTATCATTCATCTTTTAGGTCTCAGCCATGTCTTCACCTCCACAAGGAGCTTCTCTTTAGCCACACCCCACACAGGTACCTTAGTTTCCAGATCCTGCTCTTCTCATCTCAGTAAGTTACTCGTAGTCCTGTTAGCCACACTGTTCACACAGTTTTCTTTGGGAGATCTTTGACCTTGCTGCATTTCCCCCAGACTGGGAGTTCTACACTAGACTAGCAACAAATCGTCATTGTAACCCTACATACATTGGGACTGAAAGTATATTTGTAAAACAATTGAAATAATGCAGAACTTATTAACACTATGAACAATGTTTGTAAGCAACACACCTTCTCTAATAGTGGCAGGTTGACAAGTTCACTGTGTCCCATCCAGATAATAGCTGTAGAAGCTTTACAGAGTTTATCCCAACCTCAGAAAAAAATAATGTGTCAGGTTAAGAGGACTCAGAATAAAAATGCTTCCTGGATCGAGTGGCTGAAGTGTTAGTTCTGGCAACTTCTCGGGCAGGCTGTTCTCTTCCTCTTACCATACACTCAGTTATCTCTTTTTGTTTTGTTTTTGTTCATTGGTTTGCTTTTGTGTTTTTGTTTTGAGACAGAGTCTCACTGTAGTCCAGCCTAGTTCTGAACTCACTATGCAGCCCAAGCTGGTCTCAAACTCGTGGTGATCCTCCTGCCTCAGCATCGAATGCTGGGATAACAGGCATGTGCCACCACAGCCAACTGTTTCCTGTATTCTCTCTTTTGTCTCTGTGGGTGGAATATTCTGTCTTTTCTTTATTATCTGTCTTTGAGTTTATGAATCCTCTTCCTGCTATGCCTGATCTATTATCATATTTAATCTCTCTGTCAAGTTTTAGATGAGGATATTTATGTCTTTTCTCATTAGAAGTTATATTTGATTCTTTTCCAAACTTCTTAGGTACTTTATATTTTCAAAAAAGTTTTTTATTTCTTTAAAAATATTAAATGTTTTTGTTATCTTTTATAGCCTGTGCCACATAATTTTAAAATCTATGGTCTCTGTGGGCCCAGTTCTGCTGTCTATAATTTCTGCTGATTTCCTTTTATATTGACAGATACCATTGTGAGATTTGTTTTTAAACTATGATCCTTTTCCTGAAAGTTTTACCCAAGAGAATGTGTTGGGATCTGGGCTCAGGGTACATTTCTGTGGGGAAGATGGGGCATTTGCTTCTGTCAATTTCCTCTGGTGGCTAGCACACGACTTCCCTGGGACTGCCTCATGCTGAGTGCTGCTTTAAAGATGCTCCGGAACACACACATCATATAAATTTTGGGTAGGAACCCATGTGACATCCAGCTTATGATTGTGGTAAAAAACAGCAAAGATGGTGGTCACCATCTCCATGTGCCATGGCACGGAGGAGCCAGGAAGCACCCCACAAGCTTGCCTATTGTGCTAGTGCATTGTTGGAACCAGAGCACAGGGAAGGATCAGAGTCCAGTGGAGGACTCAACACTTGCAGACACTGATGTATTCGAGCCTGTCTACTACTGTGTCGCTCCTAGGGCTGTGCTCTATTATCAGCTGTGCCACTGCATTATCGCCAGCTCAAATACTTATCCATTGTCCTTTGATGCCAGAGAAGGAAAAATGATTGAAAAACATCCATAGTCTCCCTAACCAAATATGTTGTATCCCAGCACCAGGGAATCTTCCAGAAAAATCTGGTTTGGCAAAGCTGTCAGAAGATCCATTTTGTATTTGAATGTTGGTAATTTGAGGCAATTCCAACGCAAGGCCTATTGAATTATGTCCTTCTTAGTGCTCTTTGGGGCTTCTAATTAGTTGCAATCCTTGTGCATATAAATCTCTTACCCAATTCATTCTCCTCCAGTACATGGAAGAATGTCAGTGACTCTCCTGCAAATTTGTACAGCGTCATCCAATAACTAAGTACATATTTGCCCTGGGAGAACATGCTTTATTAACAGTTTGCTTAATTATCTCCCAGAACAACTCAAGAGTTAGCCACATACGGTGCTGTCTGTACCTTCAAAGGGAACAGAAGAGCATCTCAGGAGGGTGGGCACTGCTCACCCCAGCAGGCTGAAGGCGCTCAAGAAGAGACTGAGTGGGAATGCTCAGCCCAAGTGGCAGCCTCTGGGCTGGTTAGAGCTTGAGAAAGAGCCAAGAATAATCCCATGTGCTAGTTTACCACCTCCTTTGCAAAGTCCTATACGAAAAACAATTCATTTTAAGCGAGTTTTTTTTTTTTTTTTCTGATGTCTATACCAGCATTTGCCACTATTGGAATCACACTGAATGGAGAAATGTCAGTCCTGTCCTGGTGATGTAGGATTGGGAGGCGCTGAGAGACTAAATGGAAGGGCGAGAAAGTAGAAGTGGGCAGGGAAGGGAGAGGAAATAAAGAGGGAAAGCAAGTGACAAGCTCCCTCGGAGTGGGTCTGTGGGAGGGTACTGTGTCCAAACACGGGCCAGGTGATGGCTGCAATTCGGAGTCCCATCCCTTCCTTCTTTCCTTTCTTTCTTTCTTCATATGTGTTGCTCCTATTGTTTTTGAGATTGGGATCTTGCTATGGTGCAAGCCAGCCTCCAACTCCAAGGTTAACAGTGCTCAGCCTTCCCACATTCCCACTGCTGGGACTACAGGCTGCATTCTTTTCTTACTAACATTTTTGTCTTAATAAATTCTGTATCACATTTACAAGACACTATAGAAACATGAAAGTATTTGTACATAGAAGTAGAATCAGAGATTGACATTTTAGCTTTTTTCTTCTGATTTTTTGACAAAGCCATATTTACACATACAGACAGATATATGTAGCGTAGCCATGGATTCTCATTCTCTTCAGATAGCTTGCTATGACAATGAATCCCTGTCATTAAATGCTCTTGAGAAGCAGAATTGTAATGCATGTTGACTGCCCATCTAATAGCAATGTTCCATATCATTCTTTAACAATTTTCAACATACGAACTTTCAGATTTTTTTTTTTTTTGTCAGAGCAAAGTCACTGATTATGTTCATCTGGAAAGTTTATTCTCAGGGAGGATAGTATGTGCTGAGTGCATAGAGAGTGGGGAAAGGGAAAAGTGGAGTCAGATCACATCATTCAAACATGTGTCCCAGTTAGCTCTCAACCTGCACATGTTGGGTGAGTGAGGTTTCGAGAATCAGCAAGTGGTCCGGGAAACCAAATGCCAAGTGTCTTGCACACATGAGGATGAGAGATCCCAGCAGAGAGCCCTTCCTTCCAGTTGTGTTATCAAGTAACCAAATGCGAGTCATGTTTATTCATGGCTAAATATGAATCAGTAGCTCAGGTGTGGTGCTCATTAGGTAGCGCCTGGACCACTGGTCTCCAAAGAGATGTAAGATAGTCAGCTGGTCTGCAGAAAAAATAGAACTTAAGTTCACATTTCTTTTTATGGTACTTTCTCACATTTTCTTTTGTGTGTGTGTGTGTGTGTGTGTGTGTGTGTGTGTGTGTGTGTGTGTGTGTGGTACTGAAGATGGAACCCAGGGACTTCACAATGAGCTACATCTGCAGTCCATTTTCAAATTTTATTTTGAGGGAAGATCTCACTAAATCGTTAAGTTGCTCAGGCTGGGCTTGAACTTATGATCCTCCTGCCTCATCCTCCCAGACTGTTAGTATTATAGTCCTGTACTATCAGGCCTGGCTTAAATTTTCTATGTTTACATATATCATATATATATATATATATATATATATATATATATATATATATATATTCAAGTACTTACCCATCATGAATAATAAAGACTAATAAGAAATAATTTATACATAAATGTATGTGCTGTAGATACATGCTAATTTTTAAGTCAGTGTGGTAATCAATAGACAAATACAAAGATAGTTTAGATTTCTGTTATTGAGGGAGCTTGGAGTATGATAACAACTAGAAATTGATGAAGTATCAGTGGAAAATGACTTTGACCCAACACATGGTCTAAGTGTGGGAGACACTGGCCAAGATGAATCTTGAGAAGACAGACCTGCAGTCTGGCAAGCCTAGTAACAGCTGACCAGACCAGGAAGGGTGACTGAGCCAAAAGGTTAAGATCACCTGGGAAAAAAAGGATCATATAGATTATGATTAATTATAATAAACTGGAGTGTCTCCCATGTAGCTTCAGCCAGGGCAGAAGGAACTTAGGAAGTTTAGAATATCTAAGGCTCAAGGCATAGCAGTGGTTAAGGCATTACCCAGTATGTGCCTGGTTTGATTCCCGTGCAGCACAGAAAAATTAGATGAGCATGGTGGCATGTACTCATATTGCCAGCCCTTGCGGTAGAAGTGTTGCCGTGAGCTCAAGGCCAGGCTGGGCTACATAGGTTCAGGATCAGCCTGGACTATAGAGCAAGACTCAGTCAAGAAAGAAAGGAAGGAAGGAAGGAAGGAAGGAAGGAAGGAAGGAAGGAAGGAAGGAAGACCCCTGGAGAGAGGTGAGTGCCTGAGAGTCTCCCAAGAGATCCTCAGTCTGTTACCTCAGGCAACAGCCTAGTAAGTGAGTCCTTGTAGCAAAGAGGACACAAGACACACAGATTTCAGTAGGAAATAGCAGAGAGAGGTCTGGCTCGTAGAGATGGAAATTTAGTGAGCTTGAGAAGATAACCAAAGACAGTTTAAATCAGTGAAATCCATTTTCCACTCACACTTTTGTAGGGAGTCAGTTCTGCCTAAATATAACGTGTAATCCACGACCAGTCTTGGCAGATACAGACACTATAATAAAAGGCTAGGCTTAACACACTGAGTTTCTTCTATCTTGCTAACATGAGATGCATGCAAGAGGAACCGTAACATTAGAGAGAAGTGAAGAAGGGGCAATTTAGCTTGTGTGTCTCCTTAATTATAAGACCCGGAATTTATTTACATCATACAAACAAATGATCTCCTGTTGGATAGTTTTGCATGTTTATTTCCATTTCAAATTTTAAAACCCCCTTTCCCTCTCCATGTTGTGGGTCAGCTGAGCATGGCTCCGGCTGCTCTGGTTCATCTACATTCAATGGCAGAGGCCCCACGTGTCAGTGAAAACAAAGCAAGATGGCACAAAAGTCACTAACCCAGAAGGCAAGGTAGAGAGCAGGAATCCACGTTTCCTTGGGGACAGGGAGCTCTGATGAGTTCCAGGACGGACGACTCCCCCGGGCACCGTGGAATGAAGACCCAGAGATCCTGCAAAGCTCTCAAGACTGGTGAACATTATCATCCTGCCCGTCCTCCCACCCAAAAACACGAGACCATAGAAAAGGAGTTTTCTCAGGAAAGGAAACCTCCATCCTCGCTAACCAGGCTTCTGCCGCACCTGCTCCTAGCAGAGACCTGAGCAGCTGCACACCACCAACTCTTGCTGAGGGCTTTTTGTTGTTGTTGTTAAATGTGCGAGGCTCTCTGAATTCCGACTGATCAAAATGTGCCCTCTCGTCTCAAATGTCTGACAAGACCAAACAACCAGACCTTCTTAAACTTCCTACTTTGGATAACACCTTCCAAGCCAGTTAACAATTCGAGCTCATTTAACGTCCCTGTGTGCTCCCTGCCTCCCCACATGCTAGAAGCCAGGAAAATCCATCTTTCTCCATAAGCCACCCCTCCTCCCCCTCTGAATGCCAAGCGGACTTAGAGCCGAATTCTAGGTTTGGGATGGTTACCTTGTCCCTTGATCCCATAAACCTGCCTCTTGGTGGTCAAGCTAAATCCATTGAACTGATGTCTGGCGTGTGGATTTTCTGGAGTGGAAAGTTTAAAAAAATAACAATTCCCATCTTTGGGACAACTGGTAATAATGAGAACAACTAATGGGCGTCCGTCTGCAGTTAGAAGACTCAGTTTCTGGTTTATGTATTATTCATGTGTGCGACCCATTGTTAAGGTACCAAGTACACTGTGCAACTGGGCTGGGGAATTCCCTGAACTGAAGATTACTTTAGTATGCACATTTCTGAGGCTTGGTTCTGTTTAATGTTTTCATCAGTGACCTTAAAGAAGCAGAGAGCAAGCTCATTAAGTTCGGGGGATGCGGGGGGATAACCAGAATGTTAGAGAACGGGATTAGAATTTCCCCAGCCCCTGCCAAATTAGCAAAACTGTCAGAGTCGATGTGTTCACTGGGGGCAGGCCGAGGAAAGTGAGCCGGCTGCACGCAAGCTGACTAGTTGCAAACTTACTTAGGAAAAGAACCGAGAAGAACATCGGTGCAGAAACAGATTCGGCAAGAAATGAACCCGCCCCTGTGTTCCTGGGGCTCTGCACCCCCCGAAAGTGGACTCAGATCCCAAACGCATGGATTGCAGAAGCACCAAACCGTCCCAGAACTTCTCAGCACGCCAAGGAGCTGTTCCTTTTCTGGAGCAGTTTTAGCTTTGGGGTCCTGGTTCCCCTTAATTAGCCTAGTTTTTGGTTCATTTCACTGTCCTATTTTAGTCAGCTCGTCACAAACCCTGTTGACCCAAACATTAAAATCATCTCCCTCCCATGAGTGCATCATGACCTCCTGCAGAAGGGCCTTTGTGCCTCCCTGGTTGTCCTGGCTCCTGCCCAAGCAGCCGGCCAGGGTGTGTGCCTGAATAGTTCTATCGCTGGGAGGAACTCGGGGACCATCTGTTTGGTCAACAGGATTTGTCCCCTTGTCTCTTTTCTACCTTTGTCTTGGAGTATGTACTTTGCTTTTTCTAAAAAAAAAAAAAAAAAAATTGCCTCTTATTACTAGTCCTGAGAACTCTTGTCCTGCAAGGGGGTTCAGTTATTTGGGTCCTTCTTTTGTGGGCAGGGTGGAGTTCCCACGTCTGCTTTGGGCACCTCTGTGGTTCCATTCTGAGGGTGTATCTCTGGGGGAGCCAATTGCAGGAGGTACGAGTCGCAGAGACCCCAGGTGTGATTACCAGAGGACGATGGCTCAGCAACAAGGCCCATCTTCCCATGTCACCTTCCCGCGGTCAGGGTGAGACGCTGGCTCCCTGACTAGGCAGGTTCAGAGTCCCTTCGCCACCTGAAACAGCCACAGGAAGACAGACTGGGCGTGATTTGTCCTCGCCTCACCGTGTCTTCTCACAAGACTTTCAGAATCAAACGATTCCTGGCCAAGAATCAAAAGCAAAATCATCCCGTTCCTCAGTGCATTCAGATGAAAACTGGAGGTAAAATCAAGTACAACTCCAAGAGGAGACGCTGGAGAAGGACTGAGCTCGGGCTCCAGGGAAATATGCATGAGCTACACACACGTATGAAAGCCACCAGAGTTAGTTAGGGCACACATTTATTCCATAACATGTGATGACGGTCTCACTGTATCAAGCTAAAAATGATTATCGGGACAGTTGATCACACTGAATAGGGAATCATGGTCTTTTTTCCTTTCATCAGCAATAAATGCATGAAACTTAAGAGAAAAACAGACCTGCACTTGCCGAACAAGCAAAGGCTCTGGGTTCAGTTCCCCAGCACCACACAAGCCAGGTGTAGTGCCACATGCCTGTCACCCCAGCACTCAAGAGTCCGAGCCAGGAGAATTGACGTGAACTTGAGGCCAGCATGGCCTACGGTGTGAGTCCAGAGGCAGCCTGGGCTACCGAGTGAGACCCCGCCTCAAAAAAGAAGAAAAGAAAACGGACACTCAACCCTCAGCGTCCCCTAAGAATAAGGGCTGGGGGCTCCGCATGTAGCTTAACGGTTACAGCGTGAGGCCCTGGATTCCATTCCCCAGTGCCACACAAGCCTGGCATGCAGCACATGCTTCTGATCACAGCACTCGGGAGGCTGAGGCAGGAAGATTGCAGTGTGGCCAGCGTAGGCTCCATAGTGAGTTCAGAGCAGCCTAGATTACAGAAGAGACTCTGTCTCAAAAGAAAAAAAAAAAAAAAAGTGGGGTAGAATGCTGGAAGAATAGCACAGCAGTTAAAACGTTTGCCTAGTGCTTGCCTAGTACGCAGAGGGCCGGGGGTTGGCTGCCCCAGTGCTCTATAAACGGGGTGTGGTGGCACGTGCCTGTAATCCCAATACTGGGGAGGCTGAGGCAGGAAACTACTGTGAGTTCAAGGCCAGCCTAGGGTACACAGTGAGTTCGGGACTAGATTGGCCTGCAGAGCCAGACTGTTTCAAAAAACACACTAGGGGCAGACCAGGCTGGGCCTGCCCCGCGTACCATGGGCTCCCCGCTCTGCCCAGGCTCCATTGCGGAATCTGGGACTCGACAATCACCTTGTCCGATGGTCCATTTCTGCCTGCAGAAGGCCAGAGCTGGGAGCCTGACGACTGTTTCTGTAAGTGCACCAGGTCAGGAAGGCTGACTGAAAACTTCAAACTAGAAACCCGCCGCGGTCAGAGCCCTTTCCACTGCTCTGTTGGCTCTGTCGCAAGGCTGTCCCCAGAGGGAGGCCCCAGGATCCCTGCTGCGGCCGCAGCGCTCTCCCCAAAATCTTCACGCTGTCGCTGTGAGAAGTGTGAGTCCACCTGTGTGCGACATGTGGCAGGGAAATCCGCACAGTCGCGCGGCTAAGGCCCGAGTGAGCCCAGCTCTGTGCTGCATGCGCAGAGCGGGAAGCCAGAACTGAGATGCCAACACTAGGGAGGACGATTGGGAACCAAATGCTCCGGACATCGTTTTGTATTGTTTAAATGAAGTTATAAGTGACATGAAATCTCCTTATACGGAGGAGAATGGCCTAAGGAGGAGTGAGGATTTCTTTCTTCCTGTCTGTCTTTCTTTTCTTTTCTTTTCTTTCCTTTTTTTTTTTTTTTTGTCTTTTATTAAAATCGGAAGAACAGGATGAGTTGTAGGGCAGATCACAAGAGGAGCGTGCCAGAGGTAACTCTGCTGCTTGCAAGAATCACACGCCACAGAAAGTGATATAACTCACTTAACTGGGGCTGGTGTTTGCCGGCTTCTAATTCCAGCACTCTAAGGGGCGAGGCAGCTAGAAGATCCTAAGTTCAAGCCCAGCCCGGGGAACTTAGTGACTTAGTGAGAAGCTGTCTTGAAATAAAAGTTTGAAAATGGCTATGTAGCTCAATGTGAAGGTCCTGGATTCAATTCCCAATACCACAAAAGTAGAACAAAATAATTCACTTAATCAGATCAGAAGTGGTATCTTCTGGGCAGTGTTGGGGCATAGGTCAGAAACAGTGATGCTCCAGATCCTGCCCTTCTCTGTCAATGCCCAGAAGGCTGCAGGACACAATGGAGCCAATGGGACCGCTGAACCCACTTAAGGAGAACCAGTACTTACTTTAATAGGCTTGTGAGGTTCAGAACACAGAATGGCCCATTGTATTGGAAAACAGTTGTCTAGATTTCAAAGGTGCTTTCCAAATCACACCTCCTGCCCTTGGCAGGTATCTGGGAAAACTCATGGGAAACCCATGATTCTGGGACGGAAGCTTTTAGCCCCGTCCAAATGTCTATGTGTGGGGCTGGGGTGTAGCTTAATGGGAGATCACTTGCCTGGCATTCTTAAAGCCCTGGGTTCCATCCTCAGGTCCCCAAGGAAAAGGGAAAGTGTTTGTATGTGGCAGGCTTGAGGTGTCTACTGCTGTAGAATTCCATTGGGGTTTTTGTTTTGTTTTGTGTTTCAGGGCTGGGGATTGAACCCAAGGCCTCTCACAGGCCTGGCAAGTGCTGTGCTCTGGGCCACACCTCCATCCTCAATGCCAGGAAGTTCTGAATATGGACGGGGTGATCTGTCAGCTGAAGACCCACAGTTTGGGCTTATTCCTTTTTAGAAGTCAGAGCCAAGTATTCATGAGAACTCTTATTTTACTACCTTTTATAAAGATAAAATCATAGTGTACTTCTTGTTACTAGTTAAAAATGGTGCAGTCTGTTCAAATATCATTTCTGGATCGTACATTTCATAAAATTGTTCCCAAAGATTATTCATCTCAAGCCACAACTTTCCTGAAGTCTGCCTTTCCAAATGACAAACTCCTGATGATTACAGTTTTTCATTCTTACAATTTTTTTTCCAGATGATCCAGGAGCCTGCACCTCCTGTGCTGCGGGGTATTACATGTAAGTCTGGCCCTCTTCTGTCATGCCACTAACTTTTCTGCAGATTAAGCATTACTGACTCATCCTAAAGACAGTGATTAAAGCAGACAGGCCTTGTGGCCTGACACGACTCTAGCCTGTGGTCTAGTCATGAGCGATTCCTGGATTTAGCAAGGAGAGTCCAGCTGTTTTCCTGTTTCGAAAGGAGGCCTTCCCTCTCTTGATCTGGAAGTTGTCCAGGCTGACACTGGAGTCTAGGAATCCTGCCACGGGTTACCAAGATTCAGACTTAGCTGTGTATGAACAGACCTTAACAATACACTTGACACCAAGGAATCTGTTTTCAAACATTTGCATGGAGACCTTGTCCTTAACTAGATCAAGACAAAGATGCCCCGGGAGGAAGCCAGGTGCTGCATTAGCTCCTAGTCATCTCTGAGTGACGAGAAACACAAAGGCCAGGTTCAGTGACACATGGATGACCATCATCCTCGGTGTCTCTAATGAAAACCCACAAAATCAAGGCTCACCATCACCTCCTCCCTTATTCCCATCTCCCTTCTGCTTACCTTGTTACCTGTCCTGTAAGAAAAACTAAGACGGAGCTGGGGTGCAGCTCAGTGGCTTAAATTGCTTGTCTAAATTGTGCAGGGCCCTGGGTTCAATTTTCCAGCATCACATAAATATTAGTGGGGCATGGTGGCTCATGTCTGTAATCTCAGAACCTGGGAGGCTGGGGCAAGAGGACTGTCGAGTTTGAGGCTACATAGTGAGGTCACAGCCAGCCTGGACTATAGAGTGAGACCCTTTCTCAAAAAATAAAACAAAATAAATAAGACACAATAACACAAAGAAGCCAGGCCTGGTGGAGTAGGTCTATAATTCCAGTGTTCTGTGAAGCTGAGGCAGGAGAATCACAAGTTCAAGTCCAGGCAGCTTGGCAACTTAGTGAGACTTTGTCTTTAAAACCAAAACTAAAGAAATGGTCTGGGGATGCAGCTAAGTGTGAAGGTCCTAGGCTTTGTCCCTAGTACCAGAAGGGAAGGAAGGAAGGAAGGAAGGAAGGAAGGAAGGAAGGAAGGAAGGAAGGAAGGAAAGAAGGAAGGAAGGAAGGAGAATTGAAAGGAAAAAGAGGGTCTAGGTAGTACACAGTCTTCATGATCCCTCTCTGGCTGGGGACCTCTGTGACATACAAGCCACCACTTCCATTTTTCCCCTTCATCGTTCATCAAGACAGTCAAGGACATGGGATCATTGTTACTTTCCAGGAAGATAAAAGAGATCAGAGAGTTGCTGAGTTCCCCTCGCAGTGCAAGCAAGCTAGCGGCAGGTGCACAGGGGTCATCTCTGTGCTGGTGGGTCACGCCCTTTGGTCTGCACACCACCGTCCCTTCATCCCACTAGACTGCAGTGCAGTCGTAAGTGGGAAGATGGTGACAGGGTGAGGGTCCCAGGGGAGAAAGAGTAGCTGAGACACACTGGAGATGATGGCTCAGCATTCTCATGGCTGCTTGATTTGGCCTTACCTGAAATGCGGGGGACTAGAAGATTGTTCCACTTCGGGTGGGCTTTTCACAGGTCTGAATAGTGCATCTCACATCCATTAATAAGCTATCTGGGGAACGGACCCAAGTCTAACCCTAGAATTCATTACATTTTATATGCACGCATTCTGAAGGTAATTTCATAACATTTGTAACAACTTTGTGTGCGACACGGAGCTCCACGCTAGAATCCCATTGATGGCCCTCATGCCGGGGCCCGAGAAGTTTTGCACTTGGAAGCATTTCGCACTTTGGGCTTCCAGAGCAGGAACGCTCGCCTGTACTTGATTTCATGATCGTAGTTCAGCTTTTCTGGAGGGGCCGTTACCCTCTCACTGAGTGTGTTGCTACCTGATGGCACTCTTGACCACAGATGGAAATTATTGCTCCACTTAAGCAGTGAAGGAGATACACAGAAGCCCCGTGTTTGGTTCTTGTAAGATGGCCCAGCCAGGCCTGGTGGCACAGGCCTGCAACCTCAGCAGTTTGAAAGGCTGAAGCAGGAGCATCACAAGTCTGAGCCCAGCCCAGGCAACTCGGCAACTTACCAAGACCTTATCTCAAATAAATAATAAAAATGGGATGAGCAGGCTGCTCAGAGTAAGGCTCTGTGTCAATCCCCAGTGCTGCAAAATAAATACCTGATTACATACACATACACATACATATGCAAAGCACAACCGTTAAAACACTTGCCTAACAAGTGCGAAGCCCTGGGTTCAATTCCCAGCGCCACATAAGCCAGGCATGGCGGTGCGTGCCTGTACTCCCAGCACTTGGGAGGCTGAGGCAGGAGGATTGTCATGTGTTTGAGGCCAACTTGGGACCTTAGTGAGTTTGGGATCGGTCTGAACTACAGAGGAAGGCCCTGTCACAAAGAAAGAAAGAAAGAAAGAAAGAAAGAAAGAAAGAAAGAAAGAAAGAAAGAAAGAAAGAGAAAGAGAGAGAGAGAAAAGATAAATCAGATGCGATTTAATGAGCATAAAGTAATTTCTTTACACATTCCAGGGGATATTTGTGCAGCATATGGCAAGGCCCATGATCCCTCAGCAAAGGCATGTATTCCTACATGAGATCATGTGGAGGAAGGAGAATTTAGACTCAAAAATACAGCGACCTTCTGAGAGGGGAGAAGGAGGAATGTTTTTTGTTTTGTTTGTTTTGTTTTGAGACATCATGGTCTTTCCCTATAGTCTAGGCTGATCCTGAACTCACTATGTAGCCCATTTTGACCTGAAACTCATGGCAGTCCTCCTGCCTCAGCCTCACAAGTGCTGGGATTACAGGCATGTGGCGTCACACTAGGGTAATTTTTATGTGGTCCTGGGAGATCAAGCCCAGGGCCTCGCTCATGCTAGGCAAGCACTCTAATCCCTGAGCTACACTCCCAGCCCCAGCAATTCTCTTTTTGCTCCTTTGACAGCACTGCATCCCTCGGGTTTAACTCTACCCTGGCTGCCTCTTCACTCTGACACTGGGTTACGCCCCCTCACCTGTACCTGCTTGCACTCTCACCTGGGCATCCCCCGTGGGAGCCAGGAGCAACCCTGCCAGCCTCACCAGCTCACTGGAAAGCCTGCTTCCTAAAGCCCTTGGAGAAGGGAATGCACTGACACAGCACATCTGATATCACAGCAGGAAAGTGTGACGTGGTTGGTTCAAAAAACAAAGGCCCTGTGATGCAGGCCTGTGACCTTAGCTCTCTAGGGTACCGAGGCAGGAGGATCACCAGTGTGAGCCTCGGGGCAATATGAGGACTTTGCGAGACTCTATCAAAGTCAAAACTAAAAAATGGGCTGGCGACGTCGCGTCACATGAAGATCCTCGGTTCCAATCCTAGCACCGCAAAAAGAAAAACACCTCACCAAACACACATACACACTAAGCTGTCTCAGGTGTCCACAGGAGGCCAAAGGGCCGGCTGCCACGTGGCAAAGCACACAAGCTGCGTGCTCACGCAGATTTTGTTTTAAATTCTGATCCTGCTTTGAACTAGATTTTAAAACCGTCTCAGCCACTTCCTCGTCTCTGGAACACATCACTCAGCACCCACCACAACGGAGGAGAGGTGCACTTAAGCTCACAGTTGTAGAGGGGTCAGTCTGTGCATGGTTGGCAGTAAAGGCGGAAGTCCCCGCCACAGAGGAAGGCAGCTCGCAGCACTACAGAAAGGAAGCAGAGAAGAGACACAGCTGGGGCAAGAGTATACCCACTGAGGTTGGAGCAATAGCTCAGCAGTTAAAGTGTTTGTTTAGCAAGGGCAAGGCCCTGAGTTGGATTCCCCAGTACCACATAAACAGGGCATGGTGGCACAGGCCTGTAACTCCAGAACTCGGGAGGCTGAGGCAAAAAGATTGCCATGAATTTGAGGCCAGCCTAAGTACCTAGTGAGTTCAGGATCAGCCTGGACTATAGAGCAAGACTCTGTCTTTAAAAAAGAAAAAAAATCAAAATCATAGACAAAAAACAGGCTGGGGGGCTGGAGGTGTAGCCCACTTGTTAACGCCTTTGCTCAAGATTCCCAAGGCCCTGGTTTTGATCCCCCAGCTAGCTGGGTGTGGTGGTGTATTCCTGTAATCCCAGCACTCAGAATGCTGAGGCAGGAGGATTGAAGGCCAGCCTGGGCTCCATAGTGAGTTCAGGACCATCCTGGACTATAGAGCAAGACCCTGTCTCGAAGAAAAAAAATTATGTTTATATACCCATCTAGCCACACCCCTGTTGACCTTCCCTTCAACCAGGTCCCATGTCCTAACAGCAGGTGAAATCAACAGATTAATCTACCGATCCAATTAATACCTATAATCCATTCACTTTCCAAGTACATGAAGCTTGTGGGGACAGTCCAGATCTAAACCCAAACACTCGACCTGGAGCTCTGGTCCCCAACTAGGAGGTAAAAATGCAAGATCTACAACGTAGTATTTGTGCACAGTCTCGAGCAAGCTAGCACTTGACGTGTAATCAGCATGCACTCTGTAAACAAACATCAGCATCCCTTCTCCTCTCCCCCACCCACACCCCTTCCCCGCCCTGACAAAAACACCTCAGAGGTCCAGCAGGAGATGGTAAACCAAGCCCAGTGCTACCAGCCTGTAATCCCAGCACTGTCAGAGGCTGAGATAAGAGGATTGCAAGTTTAAACCCAGCCTGGGCATCTTAGGGACTTAGCAAGACCCTGTCTCAAAATCAAAAATGAAAATGGGAAGGGGATGTAGGCAGTGGTTTCAAGTGACTTGATCTGATGGGACACCACAGACCAAGAGGAAGTTTCCTCCATTGAAATCCAGTTTTCTACTCCTGTTAAAAGTGCTTCATAGACATGTCTAGGAGATTAAATTGTGCGGTTAAGAGAAAGAGGTCAGCATTTCTGTCTCAGTTACTTTTTTGTTGCTGTGACTTAATACCCAAGATCCACGACTTAGGGGAGGACAAGTATTTTAACTCACAGTGTCAGCAGGTCACAGTTCATTCATGGGCCACCGGCAACAGTGGAAGCACATTGTGGAGGCGGAGGGAGAGGCAGCTCCTCAGAACATTGCAAACAGGAAGTCCAGCCAAGTCAAGTCCCAGAAGGAAGGCAGCATATGTCCTTCCAGGTCCCATCCTAGTGATCCACGCCTTCTGGTCTGCCTCAGTGTGCTGCCCTTTCCCCCAGGACATACCTGTACTCCAATCCCTATGCCAGTCTTCTACCACACACCCAAAATCCACCCCTCCAGTCCAGGCCCCAATCTCCCAGTAGTACATGGCTCTGTACGTAATCCATAACATCCAAATACATGAGACTTTGAGGGCCATTCCAGACCCACACCACAAGAGTATCTCACGGTAGAAACTGCATCTCCCCCCAGGTTTGAGCGCCGCTGTTACAAAGCTTGTCCAGAGAAGACCTACAGCGAGGGGCTGGAGTGCATAGCCTGTGACACTAGCTGTGGCAGCTGTGACCAGCAGGGGTGTTTGTGGTGTGAAGAGGGCTTCTTCCTCTCAGGTAAGCCAGAGGCAGGAGGGCCTGGGGGAGGGGGGCAAGGAACTCTGCCGCTCACCTCCAGGGCATAGGACCTGCAAGGGCTCTCAGAGTGCTTGTGTGCTGGTGCCTCTGGTTCAAGAAAGAATTTTAACTTGATCTGAAAATAAATATTAGCCAGGACCTCTTCCTTGTGCACTCATTGACAAAGCATAGTTCATAGTTCACTCATTAATCTCAAATATCTTCAAAGTGAAAGTAAGAAGAGTGAGTTGGATGGAGGAAGGGAGCAGCAGAAGGAGGCCTTCAAAAGAAATGGCTTGGATTTATTTTTTGAGATAGCGTCTCACTTTGTAGTGGTCCTGAGCTCACTGCATAGTCCAGGTTGGCCTCAAATTCACAGCAATCCTCCTGCCTCAGCTTCCTGAGTGCTGGGATTGTATAAGCATGCACCACCACACCCAGCTAACTTGGAATTGAATATTCAAAATTGTAGTCCATATCCTGAGACAGTCTACTTTCTTAATTCCTGTGCACTTGCCAGATGGTGAATATCTGTAATCCCAGCACTCAGGAGGCTGAGGCAGAAGGATCGCTGTGAATGTGAGGCCAGCTTGGGCTACAGTGTGAGTTCAGATTGGACTACAGAGGAAGACTCTGTCTCTTAACAAATACATTATTACATAAATAAATAATTTCCATGCACTGTGAGAGTCGAGCAACATCTCCTGTGTTAGGTTTCAGTCAACCCATGGATTCAAGAGAAATGGAGAGCTGGGAGTTCCCAACTTTAGAGCGGTTAGCTCGGTGCTCTGGAATGCATGTCTGGGAAGAAAGTGAGGCAATTGGTCCCCAGCAGTCTTTGGTGATTCTCTTCCCAGAGATTCATTCATTTGTTGTATTTCGAGGCCTCCAGGATGCTAAGGTGTTAATGCAGATCTCCTTACCCTTTAAGCTAGTGGCCAGGTTTCTTGATACTAAAGCCATCTTGGTTTATTTCAAAAAAAAAAAAAAAAAAAAAAAACCACCCAGCATCAAAGCTGTCCTGCGACTCCTGCAGCTTCCTTGGGACTTGCCTGGCACAGAGCATCATGCTATGATGGCCCTACAGTGACACCTTTGTCCTCCCTGTGTCCATAAGGTGGCAGCTGTGTGCAAGAATGTGGCCCTGGCTTCTACGGAGACCAAGACATGGGAGAATGCACACCCTGCCACCCAGCGTGTGCCACCTGCACCGGCCTGGGCCCTGATCAGTGTGGCAGCTGCCAGGACAGACTGCAGCTGCTGCACGGGCGGTGTGTGCCACCTGCCCAGACCCAGGGGGAAGGCGAGCTCGGGAACGGTACGTGCCCCTGCAAACAGGCAGCTGCCAGGGCCCAGTGCCCCCCTGAACCCCCCACTGCGTTAGCTTCTAGTTTTGACTTACCCAATAGAGGAAGGCTCAGCAGACACACAGTTTGGTATGACACCCAAGTTCAGGCTGTTGTCACGTCTCAGGGAAGGGAAGGAAGGGAGCTGTGTTTGGCATAGGGCTGGCAGGCAGAGCTCAAAGGCCTATTTATTGGTGTCTATTCGTTCTGGTGCACTGGGGACAGAGCTGGGCTGTGCAGGCCAGGCAGGCACTCTGTGCTGAGCTACATCTCCAGCCCATTTCATTTTGTTTGGAGACAGAGCGTGGGTAAGTGGCCCAGGCTGGCTCCAAATTTGTGATCCTCCTGCCTGTGGCTCTTGAGCAGTTGGGAATATAGGGGTGCACCTGTCACTGCACCCAGCCACAGGGAGCATTTTATGATGGTTGGCTTGACACCTGAGTTTCTACTTAGACAAACTGGCCTGGGATCATCTACAGAGTTATAGATTAGAAATGACTCAGCTGCCGTTTTCTCAGAAGTTTCATAATAGGGATGAGAGAATATTTGCCTAGCAAGTGCAAAGGCCCTGAGTTTGATACCCAGCACAGAAAGCAAAAGAAAGACAGACTATCATTCTATCAAATACCTGTGACTCTTTGCATGGGAGAAGGAGGCCTCCAGCTAGAGTTACCGTAATGGGACTTACACCAATACAGAGGTCTTGTGGGATGGATCAGAGCCTTCCAGCATGGAGCTGACCTCTTAAATACTGCTTTGCCCTCTGCAGGTGGGGCTGTGAGTCTTCTGAGGGGACAGAGGAGGAGGAAGGTGGGATCCTGGACCCTTGAGTTAGGACCCCAAGTCTTCATTCCTCTTTGACTCCACCTCTTCCCAGGGCACCTGGGCTCTGAGCTCCTTGCAAGGTAGTTGTAGGCTCCCATGACCTCTGCGCCTCAGGGGGTTGCCGACAAATTCCTTATCCTACTGGAAGAAAATCCGACTCCCATCCTATCTATGATGGGTCACTCATGAAAACCAAGTGTCCTGGGTTCAACCCAAGACAAGCACCTGCCCTGGGGCCAATGGGGTGCAGAAGTGACAGCAGCAGAGGGAGCCCACACAGGACATGTCCTCAGGGGCTTGGGAGTGGGGACAGCTGCCGGCAGAAGAGGATCTTGCCACAAGGACACAAGGACAGACTTCCATGGCTGCTGTTTGCTGTTTTGCCCATGTGCCTTAAGGGAAAGCATCCTGGGAACCATCCCAAACTTAGCCACCAAAGGCCACAGAGCCCAGGGAACCTAGTCCAGAGCTCGGAAGAAAGGTATCCGAGCCAGATCAGGATCTTGTCTGTGAATTCAAGCTGACCCAAAAGGCTGCACGCAGCGTGTCTGGCGCTCAGGCACAGAGCAGGCCCCGTGAGCCAAGAGGGAGACGGGCTGGTGTTGGGTTTCTCGCTCGGAACATCTGTATTTTATCTGGCGTCCAGATGATGGAAAGGTCCAGGGAGCCTAGAGGCAGGGCGGGTTGATACCCCAAATGACTGCACGTCTCTTCAACTGGACTACGCACTTTGCAAACCCAACCCCAGGGCCGTGCAGATGGATTCCTTAGTCAAGACCTCCACACACAACCACCCCTCCCCCATCCTTTCCCTGCGATCACAATAGAATGTTTTTGAAGAGAGGACTGATTTATTCCACTGGTGGGGGAGGGGGAATGAGGAGCTCATACTAATAAGGAATTTGGGAAGCAGACGAGACTGTTTCTCATGGCTGGACAAAAGTAATAAAGTCAATGACAGAGCTGCATTTCCCATCCCTGCCATCTATGAAATTAGACACGCCGGGCACTAACAAAGAGAACACCTCGTTTATTCCAAGCAGGGTAGGGCCGCGGCTCGGCTTCCCCAGCCCCGTGCAAGGCCTGAAGTGGGTGGCTCTGGGGAAATGCCTTCTGCGGCGCCTGGGCCCCCACCCGCTTCCCTGGCTCCTTGCCTAAACAAGGTCCATAGTGTAACCCAAGAGCCCAGGGTCCAGAGAGCAGCGCTAATTAGTCACACCTTGCGGTGATTGAACTCAGATGGCGGTCATCCTGGGTCAATTTAGAAGCTCAGACAAATTACCAAGTGTTGATGAGAGAATGTGGCTGCCTAGGTGGTACCAGCTAGGTTTTTCCTGGTTTGGTTTTTTGGTTTTTCGGCGGGGGCGCATGGCGGGGGGTGGGGGGGTAAGTTGTGTTATTTTGTAGTAGCGAGGTGAGTTCAGAGTCTTCACACTGAGCGACAAGCCCCAGCCCCATGTTTAGGTTTGATTTTGTCACAGTGTCTTGTTGAGCTGCCTAGGCTGAGCTTGAACTTGGAATCTTTCTGCCTCATCCTCTCAGAGCGCTGGGATCACAGGCCTGGCCTACAGGCCAAGGCTTGTTTTTGAGACAGTGTCTTACTAAGTTGTCCAGGCAGGGTTTGAGCTTGTGATCCTCCTGCCTCAGCCTCCCAGAGTGCTGGGATGACAGGCTTTTACCAGGGAGCCCAGTGGTTTTTTGTTTTCAACATCAATTCAGGTTCAGGTAGGAAAAGTCAGATGTTGCCAAGTTCCGTCTACTTCTTCATCCACACTGCTCCCCAGGGGAAACAGCTGGCTGTACCCACGTCCAGAGACCACCACAACCCACCCTACTAGCTTCAGCCAGCATGAGCTGAGCAGACACCCTTGAAACGAAGTTCCACCTGGAGCTCCCTGGACTGCTTTTTGATCCTATGGTTAGCCAGGACCAGAGCACTGATGTGAGAAAGCTGGCGTCTTTGGCCAGGGGCCAAAAGAGTGCGGCACCTCCTATGTCAGCCCGAGGCACAACCTGAAGCAGCCCAGGCAGAGTGACCTCCTGACATGGCTACTCAGCGCCCCCCCCCCTCCGCCCCAGACGTCACTGCACAAACATCGATCATCCCAGACCACCTGCCCTAGCCACTTAGGCCGCTGCCTCCAGTTGCCAAAAATAAAATCAATGTGAGCCAGGCCTGGCAGCGCAGGCCTATCATCTCAGCACTCTGGGAGGCTGAGGCAGGAGAACTACCTGTTCGAACCCAGCCTGGGCAACTGAGTGAGATCCCTTCTCAAGCAATACAGATCAGCTGGGGGTAGCTCCCAGAGAAGAGTCTGTATTCAGTCTCTCCACTGGAAAAAGAAAGAACGCAAGTATGCCTCTCGGGGATGCATCAGGTACCCGGCCTGCCCGCCATGGGGAGAGAGGCAGGAGCAGCAGGCCACGGGCTCTGAGACGGCGTGGCTTCGGCCGGGTTCCCGGGGCCCGTGCTGGGAGTGGAAGCCGTTTCTTCTGTTGCATTGCTGCATCTGGATCTTCTTGAAGTGGTTTTTTCCATGGTGCTGGAAAGCCCTGAGTAATTCCTGAAAGCTCTCCTACCCACCTACCCCTGGTGGATGGAACCAGGCTGCCCCAGCCACTAACTACGTACCCGCCCAGGAGTCTAATCTGTAAAGCACAGGCATGGGGAATTAGCCTTTATCTGTGACCACATCCTAACGCTGTATCACTAGCCCATCTTCTGATCTGAATTCCTAGGCTCAAGGTAAGACTGGAATCCCAGAGCCCCACAACCACTGAGGCTGGGAGGGTGGGGGGGGCGGGTGTGCCGCGGGGGGCGGGTGTGCCGCATCGCAGAGAGATAGGCTGTGTAGTAATGGAACTTGAGAAAATGTTAAAGATGCCACAGGACTCTGGCTTTTAGAAGGACTTTATCCCTCTACGTTTACAAGGGGGAGGCGCCACTTGTATCAGTTGTGCTGATGGTTACATGACCAGGATTTTCAAGATTTTTTTTTCTTTTCTTTTCTTTTCTTTTGGTGGGGGAGGCACCAGGGACCAAGCTCTGGGCCTTTACACTCCGCTACGTCTCTGGCCCGTTTTGATTTCTAATTTTGACTCATGATCTTGTTAAATTGCTAAGTTGCCCAGGCTGGGATCAAATTTGCAGTCCTCCTGCTTCAGCCACTCTGAGTGCTGAGATGACAGACCTGTCCCACCATGCCCGGCTCAGCGCAGGCAAGTTAGCCTGGGACTTCTGAAAGTGTATTTATTATAAAGCCACCGGCAGCTGGAAATTAACTGTGGTGGAAGTGTTTATACCACAGCAATTGGCCGCACTATAAAGCAAATTTATTGTTTTCTAGAGAACAATTTTATTTGCATGTCATTGTTTTCATGTTCCTCAAATTACTTTAAAATCTAAATTACTGAAGAAAAAAAAAACCTTTCTAATGGGCCTGAGTTTAGAGTTTGGCAGACCCAAGGCAGGGAGTGCAGCTCAGAGGTAGAGCTTTTGCTGACCATACTCAAGGCCTTGGGTCAATCCTCAGCCCTGCAAAGAAAAACTCTAGAGTCTGGCAGGCCCAAATTCAGATCCTGGCTCTAGTATTTACTAGCAATGTGACCTTGAGCAAGCTCTTCATCCTTTTTGAGCCTCGGTTTCTTCATCTGTAAACAGCATAAAACTACTTCACACAAAGTAACCTTAAGAATTAAACGAAAGGACATATACAAACCTTCCAGAACATACCTGATGCTTCTAAAAGTAGTCTGTTCTCTAACTTTTTGATCTGATCCAGTTTTAACCCTTGAAACTCTAGTTCACTTACAAAGTAGCATTCCTTGGCCAAGCCCGGTGACCCAGGCCGTGATCCCAGCACACTGGGAGGCTGAGGCAGGAGGATTGTGGTGAGTTCCAGGCCAGCATGGGCTACATAATGAGCTCAGTATCGGCCTAGACTACAGATGAGATGTTATTTAAAATAAACAAATAAATGAACGATTAAAGTGTGATAGACTATGAATTGTAGTTATTTCAAATAAATAGGCAAACCATTAGATAGGATGCTTGCAAAGAATTTCAATGACAAGGAAAATTCGTGTAAGGTGTATAACGCTGAAGGCAACTCCCAGGACCAGTGAGTGAACACCCGTGACGTACACGGCCACATAGGAATACATGTGATGCTGAGCACACACTCCACGTGAGGAAGGGACGACGCGACGCTAAAGCAGGCGCAGCAGGCATATTTCTGGGGGTGGAGTTACAGGCAAAGCTGACCTTTTTGCATTAAGAACAAAACGCTTTATTTCTCTCAATAAAAAAGAAGCGGTGCCCATTGCAACTCCATCCTTGGTGAAGGACCTGCGGCAGGAGCAGCGGTGGTGGAAGGTTCAGATGAAAAGAGGTAACAGGGACCTAGGGAGGCCCCGGCCCTACCTCGGCCGTCAGGGCTGGACACGCAGCCCGGAGCGGGAGGCGGGTGCAGGGGGCCGAAGTCCTGAGAGGAACGGAGCGTCGGTGGGGACCGAGGCCGCTCGGCCGTGGAGATTTCTGGACCACGCCAGGGCTCTCCTGACGAAATGGGCGGTTATGCCTGGGGAAAGCCAGGTGCTACGGTGCATGTTTGGATCGCAGCTACTCCAGAGGCTGAGGCAGGAGGATCTGAGCTTGGGACCCACCTGGGCAACTGGGTGAGATCCTATCTCAAAATGGAACTAAAAAGGGCTGAGGGTGTTATCTCAGTTGGCAGAGCACTTGGCTAGCACATGGCAGACTCTGGGTTCAGCCTCTCGCACTGCAAGTCAGACAGACAGCCTTGTCCGCGTAAGATTTTCAGGAGCGGGATGAAAAGGAAAACTGTGATCAAGGTCAATTTTTACTCGCTGAGATCCTGACTGATCTCTGCTGAGTCTTTGCTGCCAAGGCTGTGAGCTGCTTGCACAGAGCCCCCTCTGGTGGACACATGGAGACACTGCAGGAGTCTGTACCCACTCGGCAGAATGTGCGAGGAGAGATGTAATTATAAACACGTACCTGGGCGTAGGTACACATAAAAGCCGGGCCCTGTGGCACAGGCCTGCAATCCCAGTATTCTGTGAGGCTGAGGCAGAGGATCACAAGTTCGAGTCCAGCACGGGCAATTTAGGAACTTAGTGAGACTCCGTCTCAAACGTACAACCATAAAATGAACTGGGGAAGTAACTCTGGGTCAAGGCCTAGCTTCAGTTCCCAGTATCACAGAAAACTGCACACAGATATGAGAAAATTAATTCTACTCCTATCTTTGTAAATATAGCGTAGTGCAAAAATGGGAACATAGAAAAAATCAGCCCCTGGCGGGACATAATAAACTTCAAGGTGCTCACTTGGTGGTGAGCGCCGCTGTCCTCCGAGCAGCAAGTCTCACCCTGGAGCGGGGCCTGGGACGCGGGGCCTGGGACTTGGCCCGCAGCCAGCACTCCGCGGCTGAGGAAGGAGGCTTCTGTGTGCAAGGCCAGCCTGGGCCGTTTGGCAGCTTGGCTG
The DNA here is from genome assembly GCA_004027205.1 of Ctenodactylus gundi. Classification (NCBI taxonomy): domain Eukaryota; kingdom Metazoa; phylum Chordata; class Mammalia; order Rodentia; family Ctenodactylidae; genus Ctenodactylus; species Ctenodactylus gundi. The sequence continues at coordinate 86,317 of PVKB01002826.1, read as the reverse complement.
GAGACGTGGCTCCGAGGGAATGCCCTGGGCGATCCCCGGCTGGGGTCTTGTTGCCGCCTGTAAGTTAGGTGCTATTATCAGGTGACAAAGGCCTTAAGGGGCATCCCATGGCCAATGTGGCTCTGCACAAGGCTAACTAAGCTTGCCAAAGATCAAAGTGCAATTTTCTTGCTCTAAGCTAGGCCAGAAAAAACCCTGCCCCTCAGCACCACGGCCTGGGTAATCACTCATCTGTAAACCTCTGCATGTATGCATGCATGTGTTCTCACGTACATGACATATGTGTATGTGTGCACATGCACACCTATGCCTATATACTTGTACACATGTGTCTATACCTGTCTCTTTGTGTGCATGTGTGTACCACTGGGGATCCAGCCGCAGGCCTTCACACGTCATGAGCTACAACCCCAGCCCATTTTTATTTTTGATTTGACACCAAGTCTCACTAAATTGCCCAGGCTGGGCTCGAACTTGCAATCCTCCTGCCTCGGCCTCCCAGAATGCACTCCTTCCCAGCTATATCTACCTTTTACTAATCAAAAGTGCCATCCTAGAAATCCAACGATGTGTCCTGGTGCCACCCCGCTACAAAACCAGAGGAAATGCAGAGGACAAGAAGACAAGCCTCAGAAATGAGGGGTTGCTGCGGGTTGGGGAAAGCGAAGGGAGCAGCTCAGTGAGAGCTGAGCCGCGGTTGGGCACGCTGGCTGTCGGCTGGGTTGGCCCACAGCCCTGCAGAGCAGGAGCCATCTTCCCTCATTTTAGAGGCAGAAAAATAGGCCTCTGAGGGCCTAATGACTGTAGCCATGGCTACTCCACCCGCAAGGGACACAGCTACGATCTGAAGGCAGCCATGCCCTCCAGACCAACCTGGGGAGACGGAAGGGAACTGAGAGGTGGTGGGAGAAGGGGAAAGACTGGAAGGAGAGGGGTGGTGAGATGCCCGTCGCCGCCTGAGCATCGGGGTTACTCAGGTCACGTGTTCTGAGCTAGTGCTTCTACATCTTTTCCTTCTAACTTCTGAGCCAAAGGGCCACTGCCCCTCCCCTTGGGGGAGACTTCTATTTGCACTGTTCCGTGTGTGGGCCACGCTGTGGCTTCCTCATCCCTCAGAGCATGCCGATTAAGGCTTCTCTGTCTGTGTGTCTTTGAAACTGTCCCAGGGAGCTGCAGAGACTTCCCAGAAAGCCAGCCCAAGAATGCTCTTGGACAGAAAGGGAGAGGGGGCTCAGCTAGTGTCTGCAAACCTGAAGGTGCATCAGCCTGGGGTGGCCTGCAGAACACCTGGCCCACCAGAAAGCTAGTGGCCAGGTTGCTTATCTCAGTGTTTAACAATGATTTAGAGGAAAAAAAAAAAAAAAAAGAGCTGGACACAGTGGTTCAGGTCTTCAGTCTTAGCGCTCCAAGAGGCTGAAGTAGGATGATCACAAGTCCAAGCCCGGCCTGGGCAACTTGACAACTTAGTGATAGGTTGTCTCAAGATAAAAAATTAGCAAGGCTCTGTCTCAAACAAATTAAGAAATAAAAAATAAAGAAATGGGCTGAGGGTGTAGCTCAGGTATGAAGGGCCTGGATTCAATGCCCAGTTCTGGGGGAAAAAGAAAACAGTTGCCAGTGAAGGGTTAAGAAATAGATGAATGGATTAAATCTACAGAATAGTGTTGGGCAGGTGCCAGCCATCAATGTGACAATGAAGGGCTGGCAGCGTGGGCAGCAAGGGATGAGGACCGAGGTTGCTGGCTGGCACACTGCTGTGAGCCTACGCGGGGACAAGTCTGACTCGCTCTTCCCCATACAGATGCTTGGGGACAACAGCAGCCTTGTCACTCTTCTTGTAAGACCTGCAGTGGATCTGCGACGCTGTGCACTTCATGTCCAAGAGGTCAGTGTGGAGGGGGCGGGAGGCAGCAGGGGACAGGCCAGCTCACTGTCACTCCTGTGTGTTGGCGTCTTTGCGTGCATAGGTTGGTAGGGCCTTGTTCTAGTCCCATTCCCCTCACAGTAGCTACTGTGGAGACACAAACATTGACCTGTAATAAAAACTGGCTTTCACGGGACAAAAGAAAACAAGTGTAGAACTGGTTCTTAGCCCAAAAGCATGGTGATGTTATTGGCCAACATGACCTCAGAGCTCGCTTGGGTCTGTGTGTACTTGCCACCTTTAGAGGCTCTCTTGCACGTCAGGGTGGGGAGCCTCTTTTCCGGCAAGGGACATTTGGCAGGCCAAACAAAATTACCAACTTAAAATTTATCCTGCTAGACTAGGGGTTTGACTCAGTGGGTAAAGCCCTGGCCTAGCATGTATAAGGCCCTGGGTTCAATTCCTCAGCATCATATACGATTAGATAGGCATGGTGGCACATGCCTGTAATCCCAGCTTTCCGAAGGCAAAGGCAGGAGGATGGCTATGAATTCAAGGCCAGCCTGGACTACACAGTGAGCTCAGAACCAACTCTGGACTACAGAGCTATACAGTGTCTCAAATAATAATAATAATAATAATAATAGCCTGTTATGTTTGGTAAAAGATTTAATTAACTTACCCCTAATGTGATGGCTGCCTTGGCCAGCCAGGCCTTTCCCAAGGCTGACAAGAGACCATAAGGTAGAGAGTGTTGGCCCGGGCCTGTGCCACAGGCCTGGAACCCCAGCATTCCGGGAGCCTAAGGCAGGAGGATCACAGAGTCAAGCCCAACCTGGGAAACTTAGCAATGTATCAAGATGCAGTACCACAAAAAGAAAAAAAGAGATCAGTAAGTTGTCATCCATTAATACATTGCTTTATTTATAAAAATAATATAACTACTATAACTCCCCTGGCTTAGGAAGATATTTTATGTATTTGATGCATTAACCTAAATAACATTATGTGCCCGCCGATGTGAAATATTGCTAATGTGCGGTCCATACAGCAGTCCGCCTCATCCCGGAGATGTCCTCCCCCCACCCCAGGGAGCTGGAAGCCACCAACCGGACTGAGCCCATGCGTACTGTCTCTGTTTCCTATACATCCTACGATGAAGAATGAAGCCCTGTGTGAGATGAACCACTAATAAATGAGAAAAATTACAACATATATGATAAAAGTTATTTAAAACTTAATGGTATTTTTTCCTACCTGGAATTTTTCACTTAATATTTTAGGCCTGGGTTGGCCACATGTAACGGCGATTTTGGAAAGGGAGACAGTGCGTAGGGGAAACTCTCTGCAGTCGAGCTGTGATGCAAAAGAGGCAGGATTTGTGTGTGCATGTGTATGCGTGTATATGCATGTGTGCACATGTGTGTGTGTGTGTGTGTGTGTGTGTGTGTGGTGTTAAGGGTCACGCCCAAGGCCTCCCCCTTAGCTCCTCCATCCCAGCTCACTGCCATTCCTGATTCTGGATGCAGAGTGCCTTTAAGTGGCCGGGTGGCACAGGCTGGTGTGCAATGCTCCGCCGCCAGCCTCCCAGAGTGCTGGGACTGCCGGCTGGCCCATGCCACCAGGTCTGGCCAGAAGTTAAAATAACACATGTGCCAAATTATAATGCTATCAAATATGGCCATCTACACTCAAAGACTGAAGGGACTGTCTTGAAATGTTGAGGGGGAAGACAATTTTAAAATTGGTTTCTCTAACAGTATCAACACCTGTGGGGGTTCTGACGAGACAAATCCATGCTTGTCATTAGGGGGGAGGTGGCTGCAGGGACCGCTGTTGTTCAAGTGTCTTCGCTGGACGGGAGGGGGACAGATAAGAGCGGCTCCATCCAGTACCCGGAAAGAGAGAAGCGGTCAGCATGCCCGCCTCCCAGCCCAGTGCAGGACGACCAGGAGGAAACCTCCCGCTGTCCTTTGCCCTTTGAAAGGTTTAATTCATCTGGGAAAATTTAGCATCACTGAAGTGTTCCAAATACTCGGAGAGGTTAAAATAGCCATTGTGGGGCCTCGGGCGTGGCTCAGTGGTTAGAGCTTTTGCCTAACAGGAATAAGGCCCTGGGGTCAATTCCCCAGCACCACATAGAGACTAGCTGGCCGCTGTGTTGCACGTGCCAGTGATCCCAGACCTTGGGAGGTGGGAGAATGGCTGTGAGTTTGAAGCCAGCCGGGGCTACATAGGAGCTTAGGACCAGTCTACACTACAGATTGAGACCTTTTTTTTCCAAAAAAGAAAAAGAATGACAGACAGACAGAAAGCAAGCCATTGTGAATGTTTTGGACAAACCTGTTCTGACCGACTGTGCTCTGTGCCCCTTTCCCTGGGTTTCTAGGTACGTATCTGCTGGCACAGGCCTGTGTCTCCTCCTGTCCCCAAGGCACGTGGCCCTCAGCCAGAAGCGGCAGCTGCGAGAACTGCACAGAGGACTGCGCCTCTTGCTCTGGAGACGATCTTTGCGAGAAGTGCCGCACGCTGCCAGACCACCCCCTCCTCCTCTACGAAGGCAGGTGCTACCCCAGGTGTCCCGAGTAAGTTCCTAGTCCCTCTGCCTTCCTGCGCGTTGACCCTGCACAGCTCCTGGGGACAGTTCCTTCCCGCTCCAGGGAGCTCCCCCTTTCCTGGTTGGCCACCATGGGCCTCCGAGGCTGGAATGGATGCGAGGCCCCTGGCGGCCTCTTGCTGGCATTTGCACTTGGCACTTCTGTGACAATGCACCCCGTGCTGTGCTTTTCATACCAACGGGCCACACTCCAGGAGATGCCCGTCAGGCAGTTTCAGCGTGCCAATTTCAGACTGAGCTCACACCAACCTAGACAGCACAGTGTACATCACGCACAGGCTTCCGGAAAGGTGTGCTCCATTGTGGTGGGGGGTGGGGGGACTGTTGTGGACCAGAAATCATGGTGACAGTGGTGCATTCTCTCTTCACCTTGCATTCGTAATAACTGGATATTTTCAGCCTTTTTTCTCTCATCACAAAAGTAAGGTAGTCATATGAAGTCTACTCAGTTTTAAAGTAGGAGAGTCCAGAATAAATAATAGTTGAACAATAATGTCAAGCTAATGATTATCATTTATTATTATTGAGAGCATCTCATCCAGCATGGTTGTGTGCACGGTTCGCTGTGTAGTCCAGGCTGTTCCTGAAGTCACTATGTAGGCCAAGCTGGCCTTGAACTCACTCACAGCAGTCTTCCTGACTTAGCCTCCCAAGTGCCAGGATTATAGGCACGCTCCACCACATCCAGTTTATGTGGTGCAGGGAATCGAACCCAGGGCCTTGTGTGTTAGGCAAGTATTCGAACCACTGACCTACGCTCCCAGCCCCCAGAGCTAGTTATTTATCCAATCCCGTGGCTTCTTCCCTCCCCTAATTTAGAATTCCTTTTGTCCTCCCAGAAACCCATTCCACCCCCAGGATTTATCTAAAAGGGAAGAAGTGGGGCTGGAGGAATGGCTCAGTGGTTAAAGCGCTTGCCTAGCACGCACTAAGACCAGCACTAAGTACCCAAGTCTGATTCCCCAGCACCACACATGCTGAGCATGGTGGCACACACCTGTAATCCCAGCACTTGTGAGGCTGAGACAGGAGGATGGCCATGAGTCCAAGGCCAGCCTGGGCTCCATAGTGAGTTCAGGACCAGCCACAGAGTGAGACCCTGTCTCTAAGTAAATAAATAAGTGGGAAGAAGTAAACAGCAAATGAATAGAAAGAGCATCAGTTTGGGGAATAGCTCAGGGATTAAGCCTTGTCTAGCATGTGCAAGGCCCAGGTTGGATTCACTAGCATCACATAAAAATTAGCTGAGTATTGTGGAGTGTGGCTATAATCCCAGAACTCTAGAGGCCGCAATAGGAGGATTGCTGTGAGTTTGAGGACAGCTTGGGCTACATAATAAGGTTAGGACCAGCCTGGACTATAGACCAAGAGCCTTTAAATAAATAAGTGAATAAATAATAGTACATCAAGAAACTTTCAGCAATAAGTAGTGCATGCCAAGCCAAATGGTTGAGACGATAACAGTCTTTATTATCTTACATAACAAGAAGTGAGGAAATCAAGTATTGTTTGTTCTTGTCTTGTTTTCAGTGCTGAGGATCAAGCGCAGAGCCTGCGCCCCGCGCTACAGCTCTTTGTACCTTTTTTTTCCTTTTGAGACAGGATCTCACTAAGTCACCAGTTTGTTCAAGCTGCACTTAAACTTGGATCTTCCTGCCTCAGCCTCCCACATGCTGGGATTACCGGCATAGGCCGCCACATCTGGCTATGCTGGTTACTTTTGTGACCAGCAAGGTCATCAGAAACTCACAACCGGTCCACCTGGTTCTTGCCTTCCTTAGCTCGCACTCCCCAGCCAGATCGCCTCCAAGCTCATGCCTGCTCTCTGCCCGGCCAAGAGAGTGTCCTCACCCCACACAGCCGCCACTGGGGGCAGACAAGGGATGCTCCTCCTTGTGTCTTCACTTTCCAAGAGGAGGACAACTTTCTCCACATTCCTCTCCAGTCTCCCTATCCAAGTGCATTCTTCCACTTTCCTGATGTCATCAGTGGGGCACACAGTCCCCAATCCACTGTGGATGCCGGGAACTCTGGATTGTCCCAAAATCTATGTATGACTGCTCTGTTTTTTCCCACACATACATACATACATATTTATGATAAATTTTATTTTATAAATTAGGCATCTGGGTCCAGTGGATTACAGGCCTGCAATCTCAGTACTTAGGGAGGTAGAGGGTCATAAATTCAAGCCTAACCTGGGCAACTTAGCAAGATCCTGTCTCAAAATCAAAAATATAAAATGGTCTCAGGACTTGGTTCAGGGCAAAGGCCCCAGGGTTCAGTCTCCAGTACCTAAATAAATAAGGCAAAGTAAGAGATTAACAACTAACAATGAAATAAAACAACTACAGGTACACAAGCAAACCCTTTGAGCTGATTGATGGTTTCTGGAATTTTCCATTCACTCTTTTTAGACCAGACTGACCCCCACAGTGAAGACCTGTACTCCTAGTAGTAGGAGGTCAAGGCAGGAGGATCCCAATTTCAAGCCCAGCCTGGTCAACTTAGTAGGATCCTGATTCAAAATTAGAGGCCCTGGCAAAGACCCTGGGATCAATCCCAGGGCCACAAAACAATAGGTAGACCCATGATAGCTAGATAAATAGAGGCGGGGTGGTTGAAGATTCACCCCTGAACTTCCAACAAAATCAGAACACTGGCAGCCAGGAAGAAGAGACAGAGAGAAACAAGAACTAAATCTGTGAAAGCTATGAACAGGGCTAGAGAGCAGGTCACTAGCTAGAGCACTAGCTAGCGTGCTCAAGGCCTGGGTTTGATTCCCCAGCAACATGTAAAAATTAGCCTGGGCCTGGTTATACACACCTGTAATACCAGCACTGGAGAAACTGAAGCAGAAGAATAAAAAGTTGCAAAAACATAAGTCATGGTATTTACCCTCAAAAAGTTTCCAATGTAGTATACATAGTGAGCCAAGTGAACCCCGTACAGTGGTATAGCTCCTCTACTCGGGGAAGCTGATGCAGGAGGATTGTGGGTTTGAGCCAAACTTGGGCAACTTAGTGACTTAGCGAGACCCTTTCTAAAAATAAAACATAGTAAGAAATAGGCTGAAGCCACAGCCTAGTGTAAAGACCCTGAGTTCAACCACCAGTACAACAATAATAATAAAAAAAAAAAATCAGGCCAACACAATTCAACTATGCAACACACTGTGAGCACCTGGTAGGTGTAGGAATTGGTGTTGGCACATGTTGATGTATTATGTTGTGAAATATAGCTGGACAGCTTGGGAAAGTCAATTTCTCTATCAAAAATTGATATGGATGTTCTATAAAAGGAAGCTGAGGAGGCTGAAGCAGGAGGATCTCAAGTTCAAGTCCAGCCTGGTCACCTTAGTAACTTAGTGAAACCCTGTCTCAAAAATTTAAAAAGGAAGAAAGAAAGGAAGAAAGAAAGAAAGAAAGAGAGAGAGAAACAAACAAACAAACAAACAAACAAACAAACAAACAGGTGGGGAATGTAGCTTAGTGTGAAGATCTCAGGCTGGATCCCCAGTACCACGCACACACACAAACACACACAGGCACAGGTATTGACATTAATGTTGGGAGCAAAGTGAAGATCAACTAAAGGAGACTAAGCCAGCAGAAGATTTACAACCCAGCAGGCAAAGATTCGCCTCAGTCTCGAGGCCCTAATGCCTAAAGGCTGACAGATCCCAAGGGGGAAGAAATTATTTATTTTTTTGAGACAGGGTCTCACTCTGTATTTCAGGCTAGTCCTGGACTCACTATGAGTCCAGGCTGGCCTGGAACATACAGTAATCCTCCTCCTGCCTCAGCCTCCCAAGTGCTAGAATTACAGGCATGTGCCACCATGTTCAGTTTATGTGGTGCTAGGAATTCAAACCCAGGGCCTTGTGTTGAGGGGCAAGAGCTTTGAACACTGTGCTACACTCAGTCTGGACTACAGAGGAAGACCCTGCCTCAAAAAAGCAAAGAACAAAACAAACAAAAATCCCAGTCTTCCTTTAGGTTCTGGAGGTCACTGTCTTTTGTGTGTTTGTCTCTGGGGTGCTGGGGATTAACTAACCCCAGGCACTGGCTCACAATGACCATTGTGTTGGGTCTATGGTAAGGCAGCACATCGCAGCAAAGGCAGGGTCACACGAAAGCTGGTGACCTCCTGGCAGGGAAGCAAGAGGTCGTGAGGGACAGGCTCCCACAGGCCACTCTGAAAGCATGGACCCTGTACTGTGTTTTCAAACTAACAGCAGTCTTTGTCACCCAGAAGCCTGGTTCTGATACTGTGAGGAAGCAGGCCCTTGCCTTCCCGGGTCCTTGTGCCCTCGATGAAAGAATTCAGTCAAGACATAGAGGTGTTCATGAAGTTTAGGTAGAATTCTTATTATTTTATTACTTTATTTTTATTTTGAAACAGGATCTTGCTCTGGCTGGCCTCAAACTCACAATGACCTTCCTGCCTCAGTATCCCAAGTGCTGTTATTCCAGGCATATGCCACTACGCCTGGCTGGGTAGAATTATTGTAAAGTAGGTGAAGAGAGGTTACCCTGCAGGCAGTGCCATGAAGGCACCTGCAGCCCCGCCCAGGGGCACAGGCCTAAAATCCCAGCCCTCTGGGAAGCTGAGGTAGGAGGATTACAAGTTTGAGCCCAGCCTGGGAAACTTAGTGATTTACAAGCCCCTCTCTCAAAATCAAAAATAAAAATTAACTGAGATATAGCTCAATGTGACTGCCCGGGCTCCATCCCCAGCATCCCTCCTGAGGTACAAGGAACTCTGATGATTATGATGTTTACCGACATTTTTATTAGAGGTTACTTTGCTTGCTGACATCTCAAAAGTGTTTTGTTCTTCACTCCGGGCGGTCAGTGTTCCCTCAGGGGCCTTAATCATACAAGAGTCTAAGACAGGAGGATAGCCCAGCAGTTATGGCGCTTGCCTAGCAATCACAAGGTCCTGGGTTCCACTCCCCATCACCACATAAACTGAGCATGGTGTGTAACACCTGCAATCCCAACTCCGGAGGCTGAGGCAGGAGGATTGCTGTGAGTTTGAGGCCACCCTGGGCTATGTAGTCAACTCAGTACCAGCTCCGATTACAGAGACCAAAATAAATAAAAATGGGCTGGGAATGTAGCTCAGTGTGAAGACCTGGGCTTGATCCCCAGTACCAAAACACAACCCTTCACTGGAGGCGTCCCTCTGTGTCATCAGGCTTAGAGGACTTAGGCGTATCTTCCAGCTTCCTGTACCCAGCCTTCTATGTTACTCTGTGCCAACTGGCACTGGAGGCAAAACAGGACCTCCCCTCCCTGCCCTGGGGCTTTAGGCTGGGTCACATGACTCACTTTGCCTATGGGGTGTAGCAGAAGCTCACAATATGCCCAGCGAACAGGGTGGTGCCCCCGTATTCCCAGTAGTCAAGAGGCTGAGACAGGAGGACCATGAGTTCAAGTTCAAGCCCAGCCTGGACAACTGACCCAGTTACGACTTAATGAGACCTTGTCTCAGAAAAAGAAAACAAAAACCACAGAGGGAGACAGCTCAGTGCAGCCCTGGGTTCAGTCCCCGCGGTTCTGAAGCCCCCTCTGCTGTGTATCTTACATGACTGCTTCAGTGTCCTGAATCGACCGGAAGCATTTACAGCGATTTCTGCCCAGTAAAAGCACTGTGGTGTGCTCTCATCCCCCTCGCGCACCCCACCTGGCAGCGTGTGACTTTTGGCTCTTTCCCAAAGTCAAAATGGCCGCAGCAGTAATGTTTTGAGTCAGCTTAGGGCATCGAGGCAGCTATGATGGCACAATTAAGACCCATGAAGACACGAAGGAGGGCTTGAAGAGCCGCTCAGAATGCGGCAAGAATGCCGGGATACGTGTGTGGGGGCGAGGGACGGCATTTTAAAGAGAACTAAGGGCAAAGGGGTTGCTGCTGTAAACCTTTTCTGATTCAAACATTCATTGTAGCCAGTTCTGGAGCCACGGGCCTTTTGTCCTGGCAGTCTGGGAGGCTGAGGCAAGAAGGTTGCGAATTCAAACCCAGCCTAGGCAACTTAGCCACTTGACAAGAGCTGATCTCAAAATATAAAAATGTTTAAAAATTCAAGGGCTAGGGGGTAGCTCAGTGTGAAGGTCCTGGGCTTCATCTCCAGTACCACGTAAGCAAATATTTTTGGATAACACCCTATATGCTCACTTTCCAGTGAGGCATTTCTATAGTGTGATAGTTCAGTCATCTAAAGGAAATTAGATTCCACCATACACAAAGTCAGCTGTACAAGCACCACAAGAGAGACTCAGAATAAGCTTAGTGTCTGATGTGTATGTGTATATGTGTGCATTTGAAATGACCCATCAGAGATGAAGAGTATCCAAAAGAAATAGGGATTCCAGTTTTGTAAGCTATTTGCCTTTTTGGGATTGATGATTTTTTTCTTTGTAGTGCTGGAGACCAAACCAGAGGGATTTGTATTGAGCTATATCCCTAGCTCATTATTTTATTTATTTTGTCTTACTTTATTTTGGGGACATTCTTTTAGTTTTTATTCTTATTTTTTGAGGCAGTGTCTCATTCTGTAGCCCAGGCTAGTCCTGAGCTACTACATAGCCCAGGCTAGCCTTGAACAAATAGCAATCCTCCTGCCTCAGGCTCCTGAGTGCTGAATTACAGGTGTGTACCACTGTGCCCAGTTTATGTAGTGCTAGGGAATCAAACCCAGGGCCTTGTGCTTGCTATACAAGCACTTTAACAGCTATGCTATTCCTCCAGCCCCTTATTTTTATGTTAAGACAGTCTCAATAAAGCACAAAGTTGCTCATGCTGGGCTCCAATTTGTGTTTCTCCTGCCTCAGGCCCCAGAGTGCTACAATTAGAGGCCTGCCCTACCACACCTATTTGAAAATATTTTTGCAGTATATTGAGAGCTTTAAATTTCATTAAATTGAGTAAAAAGTATTTGCTACTATAAAAAATATGTACTTAAAAAATAGCAAAAGTATCAGATCTGGTGGCACAAGCCTGTAATCCCAGCATTCTGGAAGGCTGGGGCAGGAGGATCACAAGTTCAAGCTCAACCTGGATAATTTAGCAACTTAGTGAGACCTTGTCTCAAAATACATAAATAAATAAATAAACAAATAAACAAACAAATAAATAAATAAAATGGGCCAGTGATATAGCTCAGTGTGAAGACCCCGGGCGCAGAGCCCCCTACCATGGGGGAAATAGAGTAAAAGTAATAACAATTAGAGGATAAAATAGAGAAATAAGATGACTCGGTTATACATAACACTTTTTTCTCCTTTCATAAGGAGAACATCTCTCTCTTCGTGAACACTCTTTAGGTCACGATTCCTCAGGAGCTCCTCTTTTTTTCCCAATAATGGGAAATTGAGCCCAGGGCCTTCTCAGTGCGCTATACCCCAAACCCATTTTTACTTTTTATTTTCAGACAGCGTCTTGCTAAGTCACTAAGTTGCCCAGGACAGGGTCAAATTTGTGATCCTCCTGTCTCAGCCTCCTACAGAGCTGGGATTACAGGTGCAGCTTCTTCCATATTCCTTACAGACTCAATCACAGTGGCGGTGGCTCCCTGGTTTAGCCTGTGCTCCCTCCCCACCCGTGGGTGCAGGGGTCTCCGGCTACTCAGCTGCTCCATGGCTCTCCTGCCTCCTTCCGCAGAGGCTTCTATGCCCAAGACGGCACGTGTGAGCGCTGCAGCTCGCCCTGCAGAACGTGTGAAGGAAACGCCTCCAGCTGTCATTCCTGTGTGAGAGGCTTCTTCTTGGACCAGACAGCATGCCGGGAAACCTGCCCTGAGGGGCACGTGGCCGTGGAGGGCGTGTGCAAGCCCTGCCCGGCCATGTGTCAGGAGTGCCTCCATGAGAAGACATGCAAAGGTACCTGGGAGCATCCCCGCGGGCAGGGGGCACTACCTGAGGATGGGGTGCGCAAGACCATGACAGGCAGACTGCACCTGTCTGCACACCCACCCCGGAGGAAGCTGACGTGTGGGGGGCGGGGGGGATTTGTACCCTTTCGGCCATGCTTTCACAGAACCAGGGATGGAGCTGGGTCTTTACACTGAGCTACATTCCCAGACATCTTTTTTTTTTTTTTTTTTTTTTAACTTGGAAACAGGTCTCTCTAAGTTGTTAAGTTGCCCGAGCTGGGCTTCAATTTGGGATTCTCCTGCCTCGGCCTCCCAGAGGGCTGAGGTACCCAGCTTTTCACCATGCCTTCTGCCAGCGAGGTTTCTTCCACAAACATGCACACGGGGAGGGGGTCCGAGCACTATCTTAGGTGCTACAACCGCAACCTTTGAGCCACAGCCCCGCGGGAAAAACGGGTCTCAACAACAGGATGCGGAGGGGGCTAGAGACACACAGCTGTTGTAAAGAATAAGCAATGTCGGGCCCAGCAGTGCCAGTCTGTTATCCTAGAACTCTGGGAGGCAGAGGTAGAAGATCCCAAGTTCAAGCCCAGCCCAGTGAGTTAGCAAGGCCCTGTCTCAAAAACAAACAAAACTAAAAATGCTCAGAGATGAAACTCAGCGTGAAGGCTCTGGGCTGGAGATGAGTACCACACACTCCCCCACACACACAATGTGAACACACTCTAGCTGCAAGCAGTTTTTTCCCTCTGGAATTATCTCTCAAGAATGGATATGCAGATTGGAGGAATAGCACAGCAGTCAGAGCGCTTGTCTAGCAAGCACAAAGCTCTGGGTTTGTTTTCCCCACACTGCTCAAGTTGGGCATTGTGGCATAGGTCCATAATCCCAGCACTCAGGAGACTGAGGCAGGAATCCATGGCCGTGAGTTTGAGGCCAGCCTCACTACACAGTGAGTTCAGGACCAGCCTAGACTACAGAGAGAGACACTTCCTCAAATAAATACATAAAATAAAATAAATGAGAAAAAGAAACCCACGGTATGCTCTCCGTACTTATCAACTGTTCTATGGTCTCTATTAATGAATAAAAACCTAACCCACAACTCCTAAACTGCCTATGGGCGGGCATGCCTGGGTGTGCAGTACTAGAGCTGGAGCTACGTCCTTTGCACTGACCTACATCCCCAGCACCCCTCCCTTTCTTTTCTTTTTTCAAATTTCAAGACAGAATCTCACTAGGATGCCCAGGCTGGGCTGTAACTTGTGATTCTCCTGCCTCGGCCTCCTAGGAGTGCTGGGATTGCAGCCCTGAACCACAGGGCTGACTTCAGCGCAGACTCTACGCCTCCAGCAACTCCGCCTGCCACGGCATTCCAATCTTGTGACTCTCAAACCCTCAGTCACTTCAGCACACAAAGGCAGGGTCATTTTCTCTGGCCACTGTGTGTGGCCCCTCTGCCTCCCCAAGGCAGAGCTTGTTAGATGCTGAGCACTTGGGCTGGCACAGTAGCAATGGGCAAGTGTCAGTCAAAGGGGCCGGTGTGGTGAGAAACCGGAAGCTTGAGCAAACGCGAAGAATCACTTCCGGTCTCTGACCTGCTGGGTGTAACTGGCCGCCTCGTCCTTCCCCTAGAGTGCGTACCTGACTTCCTCCTGCACGATGGCTCGTGCCGCCAGTCCTGTCCCCCACACTTCTACCCCGACTTGCGCCAGTGCGTGCCCTGCCACGAAGACTGCCGGGAGTGCAGTGGCCCCAAGGCTGACGACTGTGAGCTGTGCGCTGACTCCTCCCTGGTCCTCTATGGTGGGCTGTGTCTAGACGAGTGTCCGGTGGGGACGTACTACGAAGTCGAGACGGAGGAGTGCAGAGGTAAAGACTTCAGGGAGGCCTGGCTCTGCACAGCCTCCCGGGGCCTGCTGTGGGGGCTTCTGCCAAGATAAACGAGGGGTCCAGCAGGGTTCCGGCGCCAGAGCTCATGTCCCACCCTGACCTTCTCATTCAAGGAAGCCAAAGTTTGAATCTGGTCTACTTTTTTAATTTTTTTTTTTTGTGTGTGTGTGTGTATGTGTGTGTGTGTGTTATTACTGGGGACTAGAGCCCAGGGCCTTCACACTAAGTTACATCTCCAGTCCTTTTTTTTTTTTTTTTTTTTTTTTTTTTTTTTTTTTTTTTTTTTTTTTTTTTTTTTTTTTTTTTTTTGAGACAGAGTCTCTCTTAAGTCACTCAAATTGCGCAGGTGGAATTCAATCTTGGAATCATCCTGCCTCAGCCTCCCAGAGTTTGGGGATTGCAGGCCTGTGCCAAGGGCTACAGTTTCCTTATCTTTTAACTGGGTGTGGGTAGTTTGCCTCCTGTAAGTTATCAGGAAACAAGACAGTAAAACATTTTGTCCAGTAGCAGAGAAAGTCTCAAGCAATGGAGAGAAGCATTCTGGGAAGAGGATTTTTCCAAATACCGAGGATAGAATCTCTTACCTTCCTGCAGCAGTGGACCGACTCGGGAGGCCTGGAGTGCAGTCTCTGGTCCTCACCTCCTTCTCCTGATTGGTGTAGCATCTCCAGGTGCAGCTTCCCAATCCAGACAAAAGGAGATGATACTAGTAACAGTCACAGTCCGTGGCGCTGAGTCTGGGGCCTCTGTGTCACGAGCCCAGGGTAACCCGAGGTTTAGGGCAATGGAGGTTGCTGGGTGGACCTGGCTGTCCATGTAAGTCTCTTACATTGGTCCTCAGTTTCAAAGGCTAATGGGATAGGTGCGGTACCATTGGGGGCTAATAAGCCTTGTTTTGGCACCTTTTAGGCAGACTGCCCTAAAAGCCTGACAGGCCTACATGCAGGTCTGGGGAGACTGGATCTAGTGCTGCACAAAGCAGAGTCTGGCTCATCGTGTTGTTAGCTGCCTCCTGGGCATCTTTAGGCCCAAATGAAGTCATGGGTGTGTGGGTGGGTTGGTTGATTGGTTGTTTGGTTGGTTTTAGCAAAAACTACTTTTAAGTCCCTGGCTGCCTCAGAAGAAAACACAAATCATGTGTCCCTGCAGGCTAGGGAAACACCACCGGCAGAATCCCTGACCCCAGGAAACCCAGCTTGTTGAAGATGACAGGTGCTAAGGAATCTAGGTCAGGGGAGGGGGACACATGTCAGACTCAGTGGAACAGACCTTTAATCCCATATTCTGAGAGGCTGAAACACAGGATCACAAAACCAAGCCTGGCCAGGAAACTTAGTGAGACGCCGTGTCAAAAACAAAAACAAGAAGCTGGGAGCATAGCTCAGTGATTCGTGTGCGTGCATAGCATGCGCCAGCCTAGCATGGGCTTAATTCTCCAGCACCACATAAAAATTAGCCAGGCATGGTGGCCTTCCATGCAAGCCTCCACGTCCTGGGTGACTGCACTCAGTAGGCTGGAGCAGGAGGATTGTGTGAGTTCCAGTCTGGCCTAGACCACACAGGGAGTTTAAGAACATCCTAGACTATATATCAAGACCCTGTCTCAATAAATAAATAAATATAAATAAATAAATTGAAAACAAATTAGGGAAGGTCCGGGGTTGGATACCAGGACTCAAAATGAAAACAAATACAGGGAAGGGAGTATCATGGTGGGGGGGAAGGGGGGGCGGGGCAGGGTGCTAAGAGGTGGGGTAGAAACCCAGGAAAGCCCTGGTGGACCACCCTTGAGAAAGGGAGGGAGCAAAGCACAGAATCCCCTAGGCACCTCTGGGGGTGGAGCATGCTGGGCGAAGAGGGTGGCAACTGCCAAAACCTGGAGTTTGGAATGGACTGTTCCTGTTTCATTGTCTCCTGAATGCTTACCAAGCACCTGTACTACATACCAGTCCTCCCCAAGACGCTGTGCAAATGAACACAAAGCCAGGCCGGGTGGTACAAGCTCCTAATCCCTGAGGCAGGAGGACTAAATTTGCGCAACCTACTGACATAGTAAAACCCTGTCTCAAAATTAAACATAGAGTGGGAATATAGAGCATGGTGAAGGCCTTGGGCTTGATCTCCAGTAGCAAAAAATAACTAAATTAATTAATTTGCAAAAGTAAATGAATACAAAAGAAGTCTTGTGTATTATTGGTCATTATAATGTATTTAATAATAATAGTATAGGCTTAAGGCATTCTGGGTAACGAAGGAAGGCCCATAGCAGTAGGGACGGTGATGGCTGAAAAGGCACATTACACTGAGCGATCACGTTGCTGCAGAACTGTTTGTCATTGTTGTGTTGTAGTTTGGATACATACAGAATCATTAATAATATTCCTGAGGCGGTCACTGCAGGAAGGAGCTCTCCAGTCACTGAGGAGAAAGGAAAGCAGCCTGGTTTTGTGTTTTGTTTTGCTTTGTTTGTTTGTTTTTTCTCATTTTGCAATGGAAGGCTCCACCTCACAGCCCAAGGGCTATACCACATCATGACCTCATGCCTTTGGTGCAAAGCCCGGATGTGGGGTGTGGGAGTTCTCGCTCACTCTGCTCCCCACCGCTTCTACAGCTTGCCACGTGTCCTGCCACACCTGCTCATCACCCAGGACCTGCGAGACCTGCGCCGAGGGCCTGAGGAAGAACAACCGCGGGGCCTGCGTCCCCCACCAGGAGTGCGCTGCCATCGAGTACTGGGACGAGGAGGCGCGCAGGTGCAGGCCCTGTCACAGGGCGTGCCTCCACTGCACGGGGCCCGCGGAGGACCAGTGTCACACCTGCCCCCGGGACAGCCTTCTTCTCAGTGAGTGGCTCCCACTCCAGGTGGCTTTGCTTTTCTTCTGGGACACCAGCTGATATTCACTGCTTTCTTCTGAATGTTTAACTTTTTTGGGAAATTCTCAAGCCTACAAAAAGTCATGAGAGCGAGAATAGCTCACAGAACCCTGCGCGGATGGCTTCTGCCCGTTCCCCTGTTGGGGGTCCTTTGCCCTGTTGCTCTGTTATTTATCACCCCAGACTCCCAGAGTACTGAGATTACAGTGTTGTTTTCAAGATAGGTTTTAACTGTGTCACGTCTGTTGCACTGGCTGGTCTCAAACTGCTGAGTCTCCTGCTTCAGTCCCTTGGGTAGCTTTGGATACAGACAGGGGCTGCCACTCCCTGCCGCCTTTTGTACCATGTTGCCCCGGTAGAACACAGGCCCTGTGTGGGCCACGGCGCTGTCTCCTGTGATGGCACAACTTCTTTCTTGTCCCCTCATCTGCTTCCAGGATTTGGTGATGATAAATTGTGCTACTATAAACATGGGTAGGCATGTGTATCAGTCTTGTGTGATGACTTTAACACTCCTGGGAAGATATTCAGAAGTGGTATAGCTGGGTCAAATGGGATTTCTATTTTCAGTTTTCTAAGGAATCTCTATATTACTTTCCATAGTGGTTGTCTAGTTTAAAGTCCCACCAACAATGTAATAGGATTTCTTTTTACCTACAACCTTCCCAGCATTTGTTCTTTGAGTTTTTGATACCAGCCATTCTTACTGGAGTTAGATGGAAACTCAGTATTGTTTGTATTTGTAGAGATGCTGAACATTTTTTCTTTTCTTTTTCTTTTTTCTTTGTTTCTTTGTTTCTTTCTCTTTTTTCTTTTTTTTTTTTTGGGGGGGGTAGTTGGACTTACGAGAACTATCTGCCTCAGCTTCCAGTTTTATTATGTGGTCTTTTATATTGTGGGTCTACATTTTTTCAGCTCTTTGTATATTCTAGGCACTAATCCTCTGTTTGAGGAGTAGCTGGGAAAAAAATTTTCGCATTCTGTTGGTTGTTTTTTCACTATGTTTATTGTTTTCTTTGCTGTGCAGAAGCTTTTTGGTTTGATATAATCCAGTTTGTTTATTCTTGGTGTTAGCTCATGCTTTGGGTGTTCATTATTTAGAAAGCCTTTACCTACACGTACATCTTCAAAGGTTTTGCCTATTTTTCATTCCAGCAAGTTCAGTGTTTCCATTTTAATGTCTAGGTCTTTGATCCATTTTGATTTGATTTTGGTGCACAGTGAAATACATGAGTCTAGTTTCATTCTTTCCCATGTGGCTAACTAATTTTCCCAGCACCATTTGCACCATTTGTTAAAGAAACTATCTTTTTTTTTTCCCAGTGTATGTTTTTGGCCCCTTTGTCAAAGATCCGTGGCCGAAGGTGCTCAGGGCTGTCTCTGCACCCTCAGTTCTGTCCTGTTGATCTACTCATGTGCTTTGTGCTAGTACTATGTGATTTTTATCACTGTTGCTTTGTGATACAACTTGATCCAATAGAGTGATGCCTTCTGCTTCTGTTCTGTTGCTTAAGATTGTTTTGA
This sequence comes from Ctenodactylus gundi, assembly GCA_004027205.1. NCBI lineage: Eukaryota > Metazoa > Chordata > Mammalia > Rodentia > Ctenodactylidae > Ctenodactylus > Ctenodactylus gundi. The sequence continues at coordinate 67,669 of PVKB01002826.1, read as the reverse complement.
CTAGTCTGGATCTCTTCTAGTTCCATGCAAGTTCTACGATCATTGTTTCCCCTAGCTCTGTGAAAAATGTTGTTGGTGTTTTGATTGGGAATTGGGATTGCATTGAATCTATTTTTCATTTAGGTAGTGTGGTCACTTTGACAATGATGGTTCTTCCTATCCAGGGCAGGGCATGTTTTTCCACTTTCTAACATTCTCTTCAATTTCTTCTTTCAGAATACTGTAATTTTCAGTACAGAGATTCTTCGCTTAATATGTTGGGTTGATTCCGAGGTATTTAATTTTCTTTGAGGCTACTGTGAATGGTATTGTTTCTCTGATATCTTTTCTGTATTTTTATTGTTGCCATAAAGAAATGCTATTGATTTCTGTGTATTGATTTTATATCCTACAACTTGGCTGAATTTTATTTATTACTTTTAATAGCCTTCTGGTAGAGGTTTTGGGGTTCTCTATGTAAAAGATCAATTTCTGTCTTAGTTACTTATCGTGTTGCTATGACAAAGTACCCCATATGCACAATTTAAGGGAGGAAAGGTTTATTTAGCTCACAGTTTCAGAAGACCTCTCCCATACACCATCCATTCATGGGACAACCTAAACAGCGAAGAGATGGGACAGAGGCTGAATAGCTGCGTATCCTATTGCCGATAAAGATAGTTTGACTTCTTTTATCTATATTCCTTTTATTCAGTTCTCTTGCCTGATTGCTCTGGCTAAAGTTTCAAGTGCTGTGTTGAACAGTATTGGCGAGAGTGGACACCCTTGTCTTGTTCCTAATTTCAGGGAGAACGCTTTCAGTTTTTCCCCACTTAGGATGACATTAGCAATAGGATTGACATAAATTGCTTTTATCAGCATCAGGTGAGATCCTCTTATATCCATTTTGTCAGAGTTTTTATCATGAAAAGATGTTGTTTTTGTCAAGGACTTTTTTCCATCTGTTGAGATGATCATGTGTTTTTTTGTCCTTGCTTTTACTAATGTGGTATATTATATTAAATTAATTGACTTATGTATGTTGAACCATCCTTGCATCCCTAGGATAAAGCCAACTTGGTCATGGTATATGACCTTTTTAATTAATTATTGTGTTCCGTTTGCAAGTATCTTGTTAAGGATTTTGCATCTATATTCATGAAGGAAATTGACTTGTAGTTTTCTTCCTTTTTTGAGTCTTTATGGTTTTGGGATCAAGGAGATGTGAGCTTCCAGGAAAGTTTGGCATTATTTCCTAGCTTTCAGTTTCATGGAAAAGTTTGAGAAACACTGATGCTAACTCTTCCATGAAGTCCTGATAAAATTCTATAGTGAATCCACCAGATCCTGGGCTCTTCTTTGTTGGTAGATTTTTAAAAAATTACTCCCTCAATGTCATTCCTGGATTGTACTCTATTAAAGGTTTTTTTTTTATATCTTCTTGGTTCAATTTTGATGCTTCATATGTGTGTAAGAATTTATTCATTTCTTCTGAATTCTTCAATTTATGGATGAGGCTTCTCCTCACTAGCCACTGAGCCATAAGCCACTTCAACTCCATAGTCTTCAGCCTGTGGTTTCCCTCCTGCCCACTATGGCTCCTCTGCTCTGACTTCAGTGTCCCTGAACTCCTACTGTCCTTCTGTCAACTCCATTTCTTGGACTTTCATTGTCATCCCAAGTGCATCTATCAGCACAGGAAATGTTGACTCATTCCTCATTTCCCCCGCCCACCTTTCTTTCACATAGAGATGCAGAAGCCACTCGCTGTGCTTGACATTGGGACTAACTCTTCTGTTCCCTTGGCAGACACCAGCTGTGTGAAGGACTGCCCAGAAGGCTACTTCACCGATGAGGATCGACACCGATGTGCCCCCTGCCACAGTTCCTGCAGGACCTGCGAGGGGACACACAGCATGCAATGCCTGTCCTGCCGACCGGGCTGGTTCCAGCTGGGCAAAGAGTGTGCGCTCCAGTGCAGGGAAGGGTAAGATGCTCAGCATATTTTCCCATGTCTAACTCTGTAGCCACTCCAGGTGTTGACCCATTTTGTACATGGAGAAACTAAGACTTAGCAATAATGTGAACAGATTAAAAATCATACCACTGGTAAGGAGCAAAGGTGAGCCATCTGCAATAACTGAAGTGGCAATAGACCAGTGAGAGAGCACAGAGGGTCAGGTTTTTGGATCAGACTCACATGGGTGAAAGATCCTACCCAGTGCCCAACCTCAGTGATGACTCAGAAGCTGTCAGCAGTCCCAAGCAGGAGCAGTGCCTCCTTCCAGAGCAGAGTGCAAAACATTTCATGGGAGTCCTTTGTCTTCATCTTTTGAATTTGTTCTGTCTGGTGGCACAGATCAGCTTTCTAGGAGACTGAGGCATGAGGAACAGAAGTTTGAGCCCAGCTTGATAAACTTAGTGAGTCAGTGAGACCCTGTCTCAACCCAAAAGTAAAGATAGATTTGGGGATGTAGCTCAGTGTGAAGGTCTTGGGCTCAGTCTCCAAAATCACACACACACACACAAACACACACACACACGCACACACACATGCTCACACACATGTGCGCGCGCACACGCACACACGCACACGCACACACACACACACCATCTGTTCTGATTTAGGTTTAATATACAAGATCTAAGCAATACATCGGGAACACTGATTTTACAAAGGGAACCATTTCAGTTAACTGCTCCATTTATACTCCACGAATTCTCCAACTTGTCATATAATTTGACAAATTATAGGTTTAGATTATAAGCAACCTGCCTATATCTGATATTTTCTACTAAAACCATTTCACAGATAAGGACTCTCACCATTTTTCTTCTAGTAGAACTATTAATGTCCTCAGAGAGTTTGGTTATTGGTATATTTAGAAGAGGATTTGAAGCCGGGTCCAGTAGCGCAGGTTTATAATCTCAGTAGCCTGGTAGGCTGAAGCAGGAGGATCACTAGTTCAGGTCCTGCCCGTTCAACCAAGTAACTTAGCGAGACCCTGTCTCAAAATCAGAAAGAAAAATAAAAGGCCGGTGGCGTGGGTTTATGTGAGGGTCCTGGGCTCAATCTCTAGCAAGAAAGAAAAGAAAAGAAAAGAAAAGAAAAGAAAAGAAAAGAAAAGAAAGAGAGAAAGAAAGAAAGAAAGAAAGAAAGAAAGAAAGAAATGTTGTGAGCTAAGGTCCCAGAGACCACCACTCAGGACACTTAAAAGCCAAACGGAAAGTCTTGATTAGCCAGCTGGCGACTGCCCAAGGGAACAAGCCCATGGGGTGCAGCCCCCAGCCTCTGAGTACAGTCTTTTAAGCAGGAAAACTACATCCTGTAGACACACTTGGATGAGCTTTTGGCGGCAGTAAGCAGGCTGCAGAAGGAGAAAACAAAGCGAAAAGTACATACTGGTCGTTCCCCTAGCAACTGGAGCTGGGCCAGGGCTTTTCGTCTTTTCAGGTGCGTAAGCTATGTGCTTACGGGGGTGGAAATGGCTCCCACAGTATGGCGTTGGTCTGCTCAAGCTGCATGTCACAAAAGAAAGGACTAAAGAAAGAGAAAAAGAAAGAGGAGGGAAAGAAATGAAAGAAAGGAAATAAAAAAGAAAAGTGTTTGACTGAGTCATCCCTTTCCTCCCAAGCTGCTGACGTTCCAGTAAAGAAAAGTATGTTAGAATAAGGTGAATGAAGACAAATACTTTGACCTTTTGTTACCAGAGAGCTCAAACCAGGGTGTTCTGCCAGGATCAAAGAATGAACACCACCAACAAACAGTTGGGAAGTAGAAAGTAACTGTATTGGGAGAGTGTGAAGGAGAGGTGAAGAGGACAGTGGAGCCTCCTCCTGCAAGCAGGGAGGCATAAGACTGCTAATTATTTAGCAGCTACAGTTGTTTTTCTGTAAATCATGCATATTCATTTCTAAACATATCTGGCCTTTACTGATTAGTACACATTAGCATAAAATTAGTTCATCGGCTTTAGATGGGCATCCACAGGAGTCTCATATCTACTGCAGCACTGAGCACAGAGCCACACACATTAACAGCTCTTTAAGAAACACCCTCCAAAGGCTGGAGGAATGGCACAATGGTGAGAGCACTTGCCTAGAAGTACAAGGCCCTGAGTTCAATTCCCCAGTACCAAATTAGCTGGATGTGATGACACATGCCTATCATCCCAGCACTCGGGAGGTTGAGGCAGGAGGATTGCTGTGAGTTCAAGGCCAGCATGGCTACAAAGGAGTTTGGGACTGGCCTGGATTGCAGAGTGAGACCTTGTCTCAAAAAAAAAGTAAAGAAAAGAAAAAAGAAACAAACAACAATGACGAAAGAAATAGCCAACCAGCCATATGGATCAGCAAAGAACAAGAGCGGACCTTGCACAACAGGTGGGGGTAGGATAGCCTGGCTCAGCCTTTCTGTTGTACCCTCGTCAGTGTGTGAGCGAGGCTGGTGGTGCAGGCCAGTAATCCCGGGCTTTTGGGAGGCTGAGACAGAACAGTTGCAAGCTTGAGCTAGGCCTTGGCAATGTAGCAACTTACCACCAAAACCCTATCTTGAAAAATAAATAAATAAATAAAATGCCAAGGATGTAAGTCACTGGGAGATCCCCAGTACCTCAAAAAAAGAAAACGTGATAAATGTTATAAAATATTCCACGTATAGAATCCTTATCTTCCTCAAATCAAGTCAATAAACAGTCTCAAGCGTGTATAAACACTCACCCACCCACCCACCCACACACACAAACACACACACACACAAGGAAAGAAAAGGAAAGGAGAAAAGGAAAGGAGAGAAGATGTGTTCTTGGCGCCCAGCTGGGATGGCTGTGGACCGTTGGCAGCTGTTCTGTGCGCGCTGCTCTCCCTCTGGGGTGGGGAAAGCACAGGCTTTTGACAGGGAGGAATAGATGAAGTACAAGAGGAAACTTGTTTCTTCTGTGAAATTAATGTTCTCCGTGGCTTGCAGAAGCCTCATATGTTAAATATCCCTGCCTTGGAGAAGTAGATCGGATGCTCTGTACCCTGTCTTAACACGTAATGATTTTGGTGTTTAATCTCTTAGAAGTTTCTCTAAAACCTACATTTCTGTCTGTACTTATGCACAGAATTCTCTTCAAATCGGTGAAGCTCACTAATGAAATGAACCTAACACAGAAAGCTAAATATCTGTGCGTGCTCGTGTTCTCTCTCTCTCTCTCTCTGTGTGTGTGTGTGTGTGTGTGTGTGTGTGTGTGTGTGTGTGTGTGATAAGGTCTCTCTTGCTCTGTAGCCCAGTCTGGCCTTCAACTCGGAACAATCCTCCTACCTCATCCTCCAAGTGGTGGGATTACAGCACATGCCACCACTCCTGGCTTATATGTTGCTGGGGAATCAAGCCCAGGACCTTGGGTTTGCTAAGCAAGTGCTTTAACTCCTTAGCCATGACCCAGCCTGAAAAAAATGTGTAAACCTACAAAGAATTGGTAAGTTTTTCCCATGATTCTAATGGACACTTCTCATGTTTACAGTGCAGTTTACAAAGCACGCCTCCTTACAGTGTGTCTTTGCAGTGAGGTTTGATTCTCTGACACTCTCAAGAGGATGGTGTTAGCGTGGCCACTGCTTGCTGGGCCCAGCGCTGGGCTTTTCCTCAGGCGACCATGCAGGCTCAGCGGGTGCTTGGCCAGGAGCTGCGCCCCAGGGCGCGGTGCCTGCTCCTGAGCACCCTACCGTGCTCTGTCCCCAGCCCCTCCTTCGCTCTCCTTTTTACAGATAAGGAGATGTAGGCTCAGGGTTTAGTTAACTTGCCTAGACTCAGGCAGCGCAGCTACAAACATGAGGTCCACACAGGACTGAGTGCCTGCTTCTCTGACTCCAGGCCTTCCTTTCCTGTTCCATCTACGTTCCCCCCATCCCCGGTTTCCTCTGCTGTGTGTTTGTTCTCACTTTTCCCAGTTTTCTCCTGCTGAGGCCTCTGTGATCTTTACCCACTGGGACTGTCACAGTCCAAGTTCTCCCTTCCTCACGCTGTCCGTGCCCGGCCTCTGTCTTCCGACCGACTCCTAGAAGAGGCCTTCCACCTAACCGCAGAGTGGGGCAGAGCTTCATGCATCACAGCTGGGCCGCGGAGCTCCAAGGGTGTCACTAAGCTAAGCAACAGGTGGCCAGAGGCAGGCTGGGCACTCCCTAGGCGTGCGCTGTGGTGAGGATCTGGAGTGTCCCCCAGAGCCTTGTGGATTTGAATGTTGCGGATTTCATGCCCTGTTAGGAGGTGGGACCTGGTCAGAGGGTGGATTACAGTGTACGGAGAGAACAGGGAAGTGACAGGTCAGGTCACAGACTTGTGGCCCGGAACGGTACACACTCCTGTCCCCCTTCCACAGTGCCGTGAGCAGCTGCTCCCTGCCAGACCTTTCCTTCGGCTGCCAGCTGCCAGCGATGGGCTGAGACCTTTTGGAACTGCGAACGAGCACATGCAATACCCCTATCCTGTCTTGAGTCACGGATGCTAGGTCTTGTGTCCTGGTGAGAAAGTGACTGAGACAAAGTGATAGTATATTTCAGAGTCCTGGAGCAAGACTAAAGCAAAGGCTTAGGGCCACTGTTTTCCAGAGAAGCCAAGGATGAACCTTGAAGTGTCTGGGATAGTTTCTAGAATGTGTGGAGGTCTAGAGATACAGAGGTGAGGCAGGTAACCTCCTGTACATTATCTTTGGTGAGAATTTCCCTCTCCTCCTGTATCTGACTAACAGAATCTTTGTTTACAAACCAGTGCCCTGCTTTGTAATAATGGGGTTTAACAGATAACTTCAAATCACAACGCCTTCTTCACTAGCTGTTTGACCTCAAGCAAATTGTCTAAATTCTTTGTGGGGTTTTATTATTTGTTTGTTGTTTTGTGTAATTTTGTTTTTGTACTGAATGATAAACCCAGAGCGTTCTGCACTGGGCTGCATCCTCAGCCTGTTTCAATTTTTTTTATTCTGAGAGAGGATCTCCTTATGTTGTTAAGCTGCCCAGGCTGGGCTGGAATTTAGGATCCTCCTGCCTCAGCCTCCCAAAATGACAGGATTACAGGCATGTGAAATTATCTAAATTCTCTGACTCTTGGGTTTTGTATCTATAAAATAGATATAATAATATCAAAATCATAAGATTTTCTATAATTAATCATGAAATTAATAACTGTCACTACTACACATCATTTATATTACAGATAAGGAGCATAGAGCACAGAGATGGTGAATGGCTGGTCCAAGACCACACAGCTCCTAAGTGCTGTACCTGGTTTAGAAAGTATAGTTCTGTTGCAGGAAGCAGGCACCTAACCACCCCCCTGCGCTGATGCCTAGTTTATTTCTCTGATAAGGTGAAATGGTGTTTATGAAATCCTTGCTGTCCTATCAGACACACAGTCAAATGTAGTAAGTAGTGATGATCACTATATCTAATATGCTGAAGCCTTCTCAAGAGGGTTACACCTGTGTTATTTATTTTAATGTGTTTAATTTACATATTGCATCCCTTTCCCCTTCCCTCCCTCTCACCCTCTCCTGACTTCCCCTTTCCCCCCTCCACAAAGTCCATCTTCTTACTTTCTTCCCTTTCTTCAGTGTCTCTTACGTTTTTTATGATTTGGTTTTCTCATATAGAGAAGAAACCGTAGGGTAGTTAACTTGCTGGGTCTGGTTCATTTTGTGGAGCATAGTGGTCTCAAAGTGTGTCCATTTTCCTAAATTTGTCACTTTTAATTGCAGAGTTATCCTCCATTGTGTATATACACCCCAGCTTCTTTATCCAATCATCTGTATTCAGGCATACTGGCTTCTTCCAAGATTTGGTTATTACCAGTTGTGCTACTATGAGCATGCTGTATGGGTTAGGGTGCTAGGACAGGCAGAGTTGACAGAGATTATAAAGAGAGGGGATTTATTTGGGGGGTACAAGCCCAGGGAGAGAGATAGTCCAAGATGATGGCCTGCATGTATGAGAGCTGGAGGGTCTGGTGGCTGCTCAGATGTGAGGTAGGACAGTCATCTGGGACAGCAGGACATCAGGTGTGAGTCTGCTGTGGATCTTGGTTGTTCAAATAATGGCAAAGACTGGAGACTGGAGCGAATCTGTGATGAAGGTCAGCAATGTGTAGCGAGTCCGTGTCTGTAGACAATCAGGAAGGCAAGAGCTTTCCCAGGAAAGGCTGTAATAATCTTTCTTCCTTTTATTTAGTTCGAGCTGCTCGTTGAGCCTCCCGCATCTGAGGTGGGTGTTCTTCCCTTAGTCACTGGTCCACGAGTCCCTCCCACACATCTACAGGCTTTACCCTGAGTGTTTCCTAAAAACTTCAAGTTGACATAATCCCTTCAACAGTCATACATGGGTGTGTGTGTATCATTGTTGTATAAGGACTTCAACTCTTTTGAGAAGATACCCAGAAGAGGTATAGCTGGGTCAAATGGAATATAAATTTTCATTTTTTTGAGGAAGCTCCATACTGCTTTCCATTGTGGTTGTACCAGTTTATCATCCCACCGGCAATATAGGAAGGTTCATTTTTCCCCACAGCCTTGCCAGCATTTGTTGTTTTTTGAGTTCTTGATGCCAGACGTTCTTACTGTAGCTAGATGGAACCTCAGTGCTCTTTTCATTTGCATTTCTCTGATGACTGAAGACATTGAACATTTTTTCACGCATTTATTGACCATTCAGACTTCTTCTGGGAACTGTTTATTCAGTTCAGATTCCCATGTTTTGATTGGCTCCTTAATTTTGGAGGGCCTAATTTTTTTTCACTTCATTGTTGCTTGTTGGTGCTATCTCTTGTGCTTTAGGTGTTTATCGAGGAAGTTCTTGCCTATGCCTGTGTCTTCAAGAGTTTTGCCTACTTTTCCATCCAGTGAGTTCCGTGTTTCTATTCTAATGCCTAAGTCTTTGATCCATTTTGATTTGACTTTGGTGCATGAAAGCTGTGGGTCTACTTTCATTCTCCTGCATGGTTATACCTACTATTTAAAGGCTATAATCTCTCATGTAGTCTCCTATTTCAAGATATATTTTTCTTTTTCTTGTGTGGCATATACATGCACACTTTTTTTGAGACAAGGTCTTACAAAATCACTAATTGAGGCTGGGGGAGTAGTTAAGTGGTTAGAGCATTTTCCCAGCATGAACAAGGCCCCGGGTTCGATTCCGCCACATCATAAAAATTAGCCATGTGTGGTGGTGCATTCCTGTAATACCAGCGCCTGAGAGGCTGAGGCAGAATTGCTGTGAGTTTGAGGTCAGCTTGGGCTACATAGTAAGTTCAGGACCAGCTCAGGAATACAGAGTGAGACCCTGTCTAAAAAAGAAAGAAACACAGAAAGAAAGACAGACAGACAGAAAGAAAGAAAGAAAGAAAGAGGAAGGAAGGAAGGAAGGAAGAAAGGAAGGAAGGAAGAGAGAAAAGAAAAAAGCTAATAGCCAGGTTGGGCTCAAACTTGCAATCTTCCTGCCTCTGCCTCCCAGAGTTCTGGGATTATAGGCCTGCACTGCTGGGCTCAACTTGATTTTTTTTTTTCTTTGAGACAGTGTCTGGCTCTGTAGCCTCTACGCATTGATTCATGAGGCAAGTGCTGTCCCTCCTGGCATGTGTGGTACTGGACTTACAGTGAGACCTTGTCTCCAAAACTTAGTAACTGTAACGATAGTAACAAGAAAAAATAATTGTGTGTGTGCTGGCAGGCTTTTTCCGTCCCCATTGTAGCAACCGAGCTATTTCACGGCCTGTAGGCTGCGTCTGGTGATGTAGGTAATCTTGGGTGATTTAACATGTAAGCGAGGAGACTTCAAATGTAAGCAGCTGGTGGGTGAACACTGCACTCCCTCCTGGAAGGCACAGGAGGGCCACGCGTGTCGGTGCCCGCCGCAGTGGTCACCTCTGCCCCCACGTCTCGGTTTCAGGTATTACGCCGACAGCGCCACGGGGCGGTGCCAGCCGTGTGACCGCAGCTGCCGGGCCTGCCGGGGGCCGAGGCCCACGGACTGCCTGTCCTGCGATGCCTTTTTCTTCCTGCTCCCCGCCCGAGGCGAGTGTCGCCGCGCCTGCCCCCCGGGTCACTACGCAGAGCCCAGCGCTCGGACCTGCGAGAGATGCCACCCGACGTGCCTGGAATGCACAGGTGGGAGCGGGCCGGCGCCCTTCCTGCCGTCCTCTCCTCCCTGCCCCTTGCTGCCCTGGGACAGACGTGGGCTCCCCAGGAGTGCCAGGAGTGCCGCCTCGCCTCGGGCATCCGCCCGGGGAAATTCATTTACTTTTATCACTTTAAGAACTTTCTAGCCGGCCCTAGGCGAAGGCTGGTAACCCCAGTTCTGGGAGGCTGAGTCAGGGGGGCAGGTCGGAGCACAGCCTGGGCAACGTGATGACCTACCCAAGACCCTGTCCCAAAATCAAAGCACACGGCAGCTGCAGCACCTGCCTAGCAAGCGCGAGGCCCTGGCTTTGGGCGTCTTAGCGCACCCTGTGACCCCAGCACTCGGGAGGCTGGGGCAGGAGGATTGCTGGGAGTTGAAAGCCAGGCTGGACCACAGGGTGAGTTCAGGGCCAGCCCGGAGTACAAAGCAAGACCCTGTCTTAAAAAAAATAATAATCAAAATTCAAAATGGGCTGGAGATGTAGCTCAGTGTGAAAGCTCAGAGCTCAATCCCCAGTAACATTTTTAAAAAGCCTCCCTTTAAAACGTCTGCCTCGAAGTCTCCCAAACTCCAGGCCGCATCGCTGTTTCCAGATTCCTGCTGCTCTGCCCCTAAGATCAGTAACATTCCCTGAGGTCTCCTTGCCTCTGCTGCACCCTGTGCACCTGCCGCCCTGCCCCCCCAGCCCCCCTGCAGCTGACCCCCGGGTTCGGCGCCCCTCTCCCGACTCGCTCCTCTGTGACGTTTTCTCCATTCCTAAAATCCTCACTTTCTGTTCGCATCAGCTGGTAACGTATCATTCATATATATTTATTGATTGATTGATTGATGCTGGGATGGAACCCAGGACCTTTGCACTGAGCTGGCTTTTTAAAAGTCTTCTATTAAGGCCACACATGGTGGCACGTGCATGTAATGAATCCCAGCACTCTAACTGCTAACTTGCCCAGGCAGGGCTTGAACTTAGTGACCCTTCTCTTCAGCCTCCCAGGCCCAGCTAGTGCTATTTCTTAGGGAAGGACTGTCCGTTCAAGACACACCACTGAGGACTAGGGTCGCCCGCCTCGGCTGCTGCCATCCACCCCACTGGTTACACAAAAGCAGGACAAAGAAAGGTTTTTTTTAATAAACTTTTATACCTGGCCTAGTGGCACAGGCCTGGAGTCCAGCACTCCACAAGGCAGAGCCGGGAAGGTCACAAGTTTAATTGGGCACCTTAGCCACTTGGTGAGAACCTGTCTCAAAATCCAAAATCAAAAATGGGGACTAGAGACATAGCTCTGTAATTATAAAGCGTCTGCCTAGCAAGCACAGGCCGCGGGTTCAATTCCCCGGCACAACATAAACCAGGCGTGGTGGCACATGCACGCCTGTGATCCCAGCACTCAGGAGGCTGAGGCAGGAGGATTGCCACGAGTCCAAGGCCAGCCTGGGCCACGTAGTGAGTTCAGGACCAGCCTGGACTGCAGAGTGAGACCCTATCTCAAAAAAACAAACAAATAAAAATATCACACTTTTATGAATGATTTCTAATTTTCTGAAAATCTTTTCTCTTGCTATAATATATAATAAAATGGGGCAACCCATTTCAGGACTTCTTCAGATTAGTGGAATCTCATAAAGCTTATACTCCTCTGTTCTTCCAAATAAACCACCCACTTTAAGTCAGTCAATCAATAAAATATATCTGACCCGGTCCTTAATCTCCAGACTCAGCGGCCCTCTGGCTGGAGTAAGGAGCAATTTGCGAGTCTTCACTTCGCCTCGCAGAGGTTTTTTCTGTATCTTCTGTCGATGTCTTCCATTTTCCTGACATCTCTTCCCGCTCCTGGGCGCTCTAGACCCAAGATGGCGGTGGGAACTAAGGTCAGCCTCACCTCGTGGGCGCGCTTTGTCTTTCAGGAGGAGCTGCGTGGAGCTGCCTGTCCTGCGTGTGGAGCTACCACCTCATGGGCGGCATCTGCACTTCGGACTGCCTCGTGGGCCAGTACAGAGTGGGAGAGGTACCGCGAGCTTGGGGCGCAGCTTCCGCTCCTCCCTTTCATTCATTTCATTTCATTTCTTGGCCTGGGGACTGGACCTGGGGGTCTCCCCCAAGCCAACCTCGGGGCCATGTGTTTTCATCAGAATTGACTCAGAGTCTCCCTGCATTACCCAGGCTGGGCTCAAACCTGCTGCCCTCCTGCCGCAGCTTCCCAGAAGGCTGGGATAGTAAGTACGTGCCACCCTCCCAGCTGCCCCCTTTGAAGGTAACACAAACTTAGTTCCTGCCCATGTCATTTTCTAGACAGTCAAAAAAGTCCTAAGGTCCCAGTACTCATTAGAAGTTAGGTTTAACATTTTAAAATCTTCTGTTACACCTTGAAGTAATAGTGCTGGGTGGGGTCATAGTTCAGTGGTTAAAACACTTGCCTACCACGTCCAAGGCTTTGGGTTCAATTCCTCATCAGCGCATAAATTGGGCATGTTGGCACACAACTGTACCTCAGCTCTTGGGAGACTGAGTCAGGAGGGTTGCTATATATTTAAGGCCAGTTTAGTAGTTTAGGGTACATAGTTAGTTCAAGACCAACCTGCGCTACAGAGTGAGACCCTGTCTCCAAAAAAAAAAAAAAAAAAGAGCAAGACTGTTAGAAAAAAGAATAATTTAAAAAATAATAAAAATGATGCTGAGAAGATCTGATCTGACACAGATAACACTGTGTCAAGTGTGAGGGTCTCAGAATGAATCCTGCCGTGGTTCTGCATGGTCACACAGATGTCATTCTACCTAAGAACACTACTAGGCCAGCCAGGAATGGAGGCTGGTGTGTGCCTAGAATCCCACCACAATGGGAGGCTGAAACAGAAGGATCATAAATTCTGGTTTAGTCCAGGAAATTTAGTGTTTTGTAGGACTCTGTCTTAAAATAAAATATTACAAAAGGACCGAGGACACCGCTTGCTAGTTTCCTGTGTCCCCTCACCTCTGCCTCACAGTGTGTTAAGGGTTCCTTTGTTTGCATACAAGCCGTGGACTTTCAGAGTCCATCAATTTCTTGTGTTTTCAAACTTTAGAAAGTAAGTAAAGTAAATCTCAGTTAAGCCTGGTGGTGCAAGCCCGTAATTCCAGTACTGTGGAACGCTAGAAGGCTGAGGCAGAAGGATTGCAAGTTTGAGCCTAGCCTGGTCAATTTAGCAAGATCTTATCTCAGAAATTTTAAAAAGGGGGACTAAGGGTGTGGCTCTGTGGTTAGAGCATTTGCCAAACATGCTTGAGCCCTGGGTTCAATTCCCCCAGGATCACAAGAAAATTATCCAGGGGTTAGAGGAATAGCATAGCGGTTAGAGCACTTGCCTAGTAAGCACAAGGTCATGAGTTCAGTTCCTCAGTAGCACATAAGATAAGTGTAGTGGCATATGCCCATAATCCCAGCACTTGGGAGGCTGAAGCAGGAGGATTGCTGTGGTTCTGAGGTCAGCTTGGGCTACGTGGTAAGTTCAGTACCAGCCTGGACTACAGAAAAAGACTGTCTCAAAAAAAAAAAGAAAGAAAAGAGAAAAAAAGAAAGGAAAAGGAAAAGGAAATTAGCTAAGCATGGTGGTGCATGCCCTATAATCTCAGCAGTCAGGAGGCTGAGGCAGGAGTGTTACTGTGAGTTTGAGGCCAGCTGGGGCTACATAATGAGTTCAGGACCAGCCTCGATTACAGAGCAAGACCCTGTCTCAAAAAACAAAAAACAAAACAAACAATAAGGGATGGAGGGCTGGGATGGGGAGAGCTGGGTAAGCAGCTTCGCAGGAGGACTGGAGACCATCTACAATAGAGGTGGGGGAACTGAGCTGCCATCAAGGTCTGTTGATGGCCCTGCCAAGTGGGAATGACAAACCCAGTGGGGACAGGTCTTGTAGACTGTAAAGAGACATCAGGACTTGACTTGCACAGGAAATACTTCACTACTGAAATGTGGGGAATTAATATATAGTGTTTTAGGGTAGGAAAGTCACACCTGGTATCACAGGCCTATAATCAATTCCTGCACGCTTGGAGGCATCAGGATTGCAAGTCTGAGCCCAGCCAGGGCAACTTAGTGACTCGGTGAGCCCTTGTCTCAAAATCAGAAATAAAAGTGGTGTGAGGATGTAGCTCAGGATGAAGGCCTTGAGTTGGATTCCCAGTACCACAGGAATTAACCAGTTAATTAATTAACTTAAACACAGGAATGTCTGATTAGCGTGAGCCAGACTAAAGTAACTCCCAGAGGAGTTTCTTATAAGCTGGAGGAATGGCACAGTGGTTAGTGCCTAGTATGCATAAGGCCTTGAGTTCCATTCCCCACCCACAAAAACGTGGGCGTGGTGGCGCAAATCTGTAATCCCAGCACTGAGGCAGGAAGATTGCTGTGAGTCCAAGGCCAGCCTGGGCTACACAGTGAGCTCAGGAGCAGCCTGGGCTATAAAGGATATCCTATCTCAAAGAAAGAAAGAAGGAAAGAAAGAAAGAGAAAGAAAGAAAGAAAGAAAGAAAGAGAAAAAAGAAAGAAGCAAGCTCCTCTGGAAGCCTGTTCCGCTACTACTGTGCTAGCGGATCTCACAGGGCAGAGGGCAGCCCAGAGATGGTCCATCCAGCTGCAGACAGTTGCTTCCGTTAAAATGGACCAAGAGGACACGGGCTTCCAGCAGCCCCCTGCACCTCTCCCTCCTTTGGGGACAAGATGGGACTCCCTTTTAGGAACTCCAGCGCCCTGTTAATCCCTCTGCACTGGTTGTTCTTAACAGGGAGAGAAATTTGCCTGTGACAAATGCCACGAGAGCTGCGTGGAGTGCAAGGGACCTGGCGCCAGAAACTGCACTGTGTGCCCCGCCCACCTGCTGCTGCACCTGGAGGACAGCCGCTGCTTGCAGTGCTGCAACTCCTCCCTCCCCGCTGCCACCCCGGAGTGCTGTGACTGCCAGGAGACGATGGGTGAGGGCAGGGCCAGGCAGCCTGCAGAGGGAGCCATGGGAGTGGCGGGGTGGGGAGGGGGGGAGTTCAGGGAGACCTGGACCTTGTCACTGAGCCTGCTGGGGCCCACTGTACCGGAAACCTTACACCCATAGCCAGCTCCTAAGTGGATCGCATCACCCCCACTTTACAAGTGAGGAGACTGAGGCCCACGGGGCCAGCTTTGCATGCCCAGTGCAGTCAGTGTGGAGGTCGAGGATTTGGGCTCTAGACTAAGGGAATGACTTAGCCGTTGAAGAAGCTGCTGCCAGTAGCATTTAGATTCTGCGGATCCTATGAAATTCAGCCCAAATCTAGGCCGTTCGTTTGAGACTTACAGTATTCCAGAGAAGAACTTTCACTGCAGGCTAAGAAACAAAACCCTTCTCAAGCCCACAGCTGGCCTGCAGCCCACCCACTTGGTTCTCATTGGTTACAAATGTAGAAAGATCATGGAGTGGCTCCACACGGAGGGGAAATGTGGGAATTTGTTTTTGTTTTTCTCTTTTTTGAGATGGGGCAGATGTCCCCTTATGTTGTTCCTTTTTTTTCTTTGGAGGCAGGGTCTTGCTCTAGAGGCAAGGCTCGTTCTGAACCTACTATGGAGCCCAGGCTGGCCTCGAACTCACACCAGTCCTCCTGACTCAGCCTCCTGAGTGCTGGGATCGCAGCCAGAGTCTGGCGTGCACTTGCTAGGCCAGTACTTTAACCAGTGAGCTCTAGTCCCGGCCCTAGAAGACTTACTTAACCTGGCCTAGTGGCATCGGCCTATGTTCCCAGCCCTGTGGGAGGCTGAGGCAGGAGGGTTCCTGAGAGTTCAAGACCAGCCTGCGCTACATAGTGAGCTCCGGACCAGCCTGGGTTGCAGAGCGAGACCCTGGCCCCCAAAAAGAAGGAAGGAAGGAAAGAAAGAAAGAAGCCAACGTTTCCAATTCTGTTTCTTTCCTCTCCCCTCTGCCCGCGCGGGGCACCTGCCAACAGACGAGTGCGTCCTGGCGCGGGAGGCGGCGCCGGCCCCCGAGGGCGCCAAGACGGCCCTGCTGGCCACCTCCTTGGCCGCGCTGCTGCTCCTGCTGGGCGCCGCCGCCCTGGTCGGGAAGAAGACCCGGGCGCGAGCCCAGCGCGCGGCCACGGCCCGCTACGAGAAGCTGGCCGAGCCCGGCCGGGCGGCCGCCTCCGGGAGCGGCGGTCGCCAGGGCCTCGGCTTGGAGGAGGACCAGGTGATCGAGTACCGGGACCGGGACTACGACGAGGACGACGACGACGACATCGTGTACATGGGCCAGGACGGCACGGTCTACCGGAAGTTCAAGTACGGGCTGCTGGAGGACGAGGAGGACGAGGAGCTGGAGTACGACGACGAGAGCTACTCCTACAAGTGAGCCGGCCGCCCGGCCCGCGGGGTGGGCTGCACCGCGGCGCTGCGCCCTGCCGCCAGCGCGTCCAGCACGCCCCACGCAAACCCGAAGGCATTCCCGCAAGGGACAGCTGGAGAAACTGTTTTGAGATGAACAGTGCGGGGGTGGGAGGGGCCTGTAGGAATTGTGCCTTGCGTAGACCCTGGGACTTCCTAATATTTCTTTAACTAGTGTGTGTGTGGGGGGGGGGGGGGGGGGGGGGGTGTGGGGGGGGTGGTACTGAACATACAAGGCAAAACCTTCACCTGACCTACACCTTCACCCCGTTTTTCTTTTTGATTTGGTGACAGGGTAGCACTGATTAGCCCAGGCTGGGCTCAAAGTCGTGATCCCCCTGCCTCAGCCTCCTGGAGTACTGGATTACAGGCCGGCACTACCAAGGCCCACTTCTTTAATTCTGGAGGAGATGGGGTGAAGAAGGGGGAGTACAAGAGTTGTTGGAACAGGGTGTGGTGGTGCAGCCCTGTAACCCTGGCACGGTGGGAGGCCGAGGCAAGGGGATTGGAAGTTTGGGCTAGCCTGGAAACTTACCGACTTAGCAACACCTTGTCCCAACAAACAATAGAAAAGGGCTGGGATGCAATTTAGCGTGAGGGCCTTGGGTCAATCCCCAGTACCACAAAGAAGGAAGGAAGAAAAGAGAAAGAGAAAGAAAAGAAAGAAGGGTGTTGGCTTGGAGTCGTCTGCACTTTAGCTGTTTAGACAGAGGTTAGTCTTGGGAGGGAACGAGAGGAAAAGGTCTTGGGCCCCCTTCCCCAGAGCCACGCGGTAAACAGGAAACGTTTAGAGATGAGGACAGAACGGGAGCCGAGGTTGGCAGAGCCCCAAGGCTGGGCAGCCGTCCATTTCCAAGCTCTGTGCCCTCCCCCATCATTTTCCTTCTTCTTTCCTTCCTTTTACTGAGACAGGGTCTTGCTCTGTGGTCCAGGCTGGTCCTGAACTCACTGTGGAGTTCAAACTCACGGCAATCCCCCTGCCTCAGCCTCCCAAGTGCTGGGATTACAAGTGTCCGCCATGGCCTAGCTTGTGTGGTGCTTGGGAATCGAACTCACGGCTTTGTGCTTGCTAGGCAATCGTTGTAACAGCTGAGCTACGCCTCCAGCCCGCAGCCTTGTCATTTTCTAAGAGCTTTACTGGTATGAAACAATGAAACAAAAATGGAAATCTTAAGTTGAGATAAAATGACAACAAAAACCTCATCCACTCAAAAATAAATAAATAAAAACTTTAACTACAGCACTCCACCACAGAATGTGGATTCTCCACAGGAAATGGTAGGACAGAGTGGAATAGAGTCTGACATTTTTTTAAGACAGGGCCTCATCAAGTTGCCCAGGCTGGGCTTGAACTGCCAATCCTCTTGCCTCTGCTTTCCAGAAGGCTGAGATCACGGGCCTGCACCACTGGCCCAGCCCTTATAGCTATTCTAAAAACATGTCATTGTCACCTCCAAGAAGTGTTCAGTTTACCAAAGCCTTCTGTTTCTTTAGTGAAGAGCTCTTAAAGGTCAGCAAATATTCTCTGGAATATTATAAGAGGAAGGGTTTTAAAAAAAAAAAACTTCAAGCTTTGTGCTAAAAGATCTCCATTATAACTGTTCAACTCTGCCATGGTAACATGAATGTAGCAGGTATGAAATGAATCAATTGTCTGTGTTCCGCTAAAACTTTATTTATAGACTCTGAAATCTGAGTTTCAGATAATTATCACAAATCATGAAATGGTATTCTTTGAATATAATTCCAGCCATTTAAGAATGTAAAAACTATTGTTAGCTGATGGCATGGGAAAAAATGGATTAGATGTAACAAGCTGTAGTCTCCTGACCTTGTCTTTAAAATTTTTCTTTGAGCCAGATCTGTGGTACAGGCCTGTAATACAACTACTTTAGGAACCTGAGGCAGGAGGATCACAAGTTTGAGCCTAGCATAGGCAACTCATCAACTGAGCAAGACTTTGTCTCAAAAAACAATAAAAAAGGGCTGGGGTTGTAGCTTAGAGTGAAGGCTCTGTGTTCAATTCCCAGCACCATCACCAAGAAGAAAAAAAATGTTCAAAGAACATGTTTTATTTTTACACATGATACTTCCCAAAACTGTGATCAATCAATATTACTTTGTCAAGATCCACTGGAAGTCTGGTTTTTTTTTTTTTTCTATTCTTAAAAATATATTAAAATGACCATAAGGTACCCATCCCATCAGGGGAAGATTTCTCCTCTCCTTCTGTGTAATTACACACTTTGCTTACGGAGACAAGTAAGTTTGTTTCTACCGTGTTCATCTTCCATGATAATGTCAAATCTCGGAGAGGCTCAGATTGACATTTCCCAAGAAGAATCCATGTTTCTGCTACACAGTTAAAGGCTGAATGAGGCCGAAATGACCCGCAGCACCGACGAGGAGTGTGCTGCTCTCTCTGATCTACAGGGAGTGAGGTTGTGCGCACACGCGTGTGTTAATAAAGCCTGTCGCTCCTTTTTTGTTCTTTGGCGTGCTGCATGACCTGCACACTTCTTGTGAATGCCGTGCTAACAACAGCCCTAACGGTTAAGTGCATAGATGAAAAAAAAAAAAAATCACTTTTTGGTGTTTTCTGTTTGCAAATAATTTGGAAATATTAAGAGATTCCTTGTGGACTTAAAAATATAAAAATATGACAGGAAGCTGCATAAGAGCTTGGAGGGTTCTGATTCATAGAAAATAATTTTAAAATTGAAAATAAAATTAAACCAAGACCAGATAATGCTATGGAGACTTCTGTACTTTTTGAGACTTGCTTATTATAGGACTATTTTTGAGTTTGTTCCATGCGCTTAGTACTATGCCTCACCGAGCAGGAGAGGGTCTCACTCTGTAGTCTAGGGTGGTCCTGAACTCACGGCAATCCTGCCTCAGCCTTCCCAGTGCTGAGATTACCAGTGTGGTCCACCACACCCAGCTATTCCGTGGTGATGGGGAATCAAGCCCAGGGTCTAGGCAGGACACCAGTCACTAACCTATGCCCCCGCCCTCATATATCTTCTTAAATGAACTGCACAATATTTGCATATAACCTGCACACTTAGAGGCTGAAGGAACAGCACAGTGGTTAAAGCGGTTGCCTGGAAAGTGCAAGGCCCTGAGTTAAATTCCCCTCTATCACATACACCGGATCTGGTGGTATGTACCTGTAATCCCAGACCACAGAGGCTGAGGCAGGAGGACTGACGTGAGGTTGAGGCCAGCCTGGGCTACATAGTGAGTTTAAGACCAGCCCAGACTACAGAGCAAGTCCCTGTCTCAAAAAAAAAAAAAAAAAAAAGGTTATAACTTATATACACAATCTTGAAGACTTTAAATCATCTCTAAATATAATAGCTACTACAATGTAAATACTATGAAAATAGTTGTTCTACTTTATTTTCAGTGAATAATTTTTAAAAGTCTGTACAGGTCTAGTACACACACAATTCTGGGCTCATACTTACAATAGTCTAGGCTCAGTTTCCCAGAGTTCAGGATTACCAGCCTGAGCACCAGGCCTGGCTTAGGATGGGAAGTCTTCACCCCCGCCAACCTGCTTAGCATGTTATGGTTTGGGTCTGGTGTGTCCCCCAAATCCTCATGGACGCTGTGAACTGTTGGGAGGCGGTCCTGGCTGGAAGGGGCGATGACCGGGGCTCTGCCTGGAGAGATGCGCACTGCTTCCGCCTTTCCGCCGTGCTGGTGAGGAGCTTTCTCTCCTGCTCCAGCCCGGACCCACCATGTGATTCCACCATTTTCTAGCTGCCCACCTGTAGTAGCACTGCTACCTTCTAAAACTGTGAGCTAAGATAAATCCTCCCTAAGTGGGATATGTCAGATCTTCTGTTTCAGCAACAAAAAGTAACTAAGACAGGTGGGAACTACTGGGGGGCTACTTTAGGATTCTGCCCACCAAAATGCACCAAGAGTCTTCTGAGGATTGTTCTGTTTGAATTCACAAACTCCACGTTGGAAAGTATTATAGGCACAATTAACGCTCTCACAAAAAATGTTCAGTTTTATTTATCATTTAAAACTACAACACTTTAAAAATTTACAGACTATATTAAATATACCATAATAGTTACATAAAATAAGCAGGGCATAAAAGTTTATGCACATTCCCATTTTGAATGTATTTCTGAAATAAAAAAAAAAAAAACCTGTGGATTTTGCAAGCTGAACGGTAGGAGGCAGAGATAAAAAACGCACCCCACCTGCCTCTGGGGGTCGCCACTGAGACGGAGCAGCGGGCCTGTGCACAGATGCCCAGGGCACCCGCGGGAACTCGGGTAGGGGCATGGTGCAGGCCAAGCCATGAGTACACAGAGAGAGGCAAAATAGATAGGGCTGGGCTGGGCTGGTGGCGCGGGCCTGTGATCTCAGCACTCCAGGAGGCTGAGGCAGGAGCATTTCAAGTTCCAGCCCAGCCTGGGCAACTCAGCGATTTAACAATACCCTGTCTCAAAATCAAAACTACAAAATGGGCAGGGAATGAGGTTAATTATTAGGGCCCTGGGCTTGAGTCCCTGTACCACAGAAAGGAAGAGAGAAAGAAAGACAGAGAACAGAGAATGAGAGAAAAAAAGCAAACAGAAGCAGCCTCAACCTCCCAGTGCTGGGATAACCAGGCCCTGGGAAGCTGCCGCTCTAACACTGTCTAGGGCAGTATCTTGGGCAAGGGCCCAAACTTTGGCTCTCTGTGGAAAACTTGCAGTCCAGGCCTGGATGGCTGCTGAGAAACAAGAGGGAGGCGTGAGAGCGCATGTGCAACGCTCGTCCTCAGCAGGGTGGCAGCCATGGCCGACCCGCCCTGTCCCCAGAAAAGTACAGCAGCAACCGTCTCCGCCCACAAAACCATTATTTTGACAAGATTTTTGAAGTAAGATTACCTGAGAAAGAGGAAAGCAGACTTAACATTTTTATAAGCTAAATCTGAAACCAAAGACGCGCCCATTCCGCTCCTTTTAAGAACTTCCTTCTTAAAAGTAAATACCCTCTAAGAAGTGGTCTTAAGTAACCAAAGAATTAACTGGGTTTCTTAGTTGATTGCTCCCCAGATAGAGAAGCAGGTAACTGCCTCCTCAGAGCCTGAACAGCGATTTGCTCCCAAACCAAAACCAAACCCATTCTTTCCAAAGTTACCAAAAGCTTTGATGGGTCATCCATAACACACTAACCAAGTGCTTGATTCTGGACTTTTTATAGACTATGCTGGTGGTTCAATGTACAATAGACAGTATTCTACCACTGAGCTACAGTCCTTGATTTTATTTATTATTATTATTATTATTTGGCTGCTTGGTGCTTATTTATTGAGTCTTGCTCTGTAGTCCAGGCTGGTTCTGAACTCATTATGTAGCCCAGCTTAGTTAGCCTTGAGCACGCTATAATCCTCCTGTCTCAGCCCTCTGAGTGCTGGGATTTCAAGTGTGTGCCACTACATCTGGTTTATGTGGTGCCAGGGAATCAAACTCAGGGCCTTGTGCTTGCTGTGAGATCCCTTTTTTTTTGAGACAGGTTCTCATTCTTACTCTGTAGTTTAAGCTGCCCCTGGACTCACTATGGAGCCTAAGCTCATCTTGAGTTCACAGCAATCCTACAGCCTCAGTCTCCCTAGTTGCTGGGATAACAGGGTTGTGCCCCCATGCCCAGCTCAGATGTGGTACTGGGGAACCTAACTCAGGGCACCATACTACCTAGGCAAATGTTCTAATCATTGAGCTATACCCCCAGCCCAAGTCTTTGATTTTTTAAAAAATTGATTCTGCAGGGCCTTGCACTGAGCTACATCCTCTGTCTGCTTTAATTTTATATTTTGAGACAGGGTCTCACTAAACTGCTTTATTGCCTACGATGGACTTGAACTAGAGATCCTCCTGCCTCAGCCTCCCAGAGTACTGGGATTATAGGCATACCCAGTGCTCAACTCCAAAGCAAGCTTTTAATCTCCAACACCTCTCACTCTCTCTAAAGTCATCATAACTTCTTCCCCTATAACAGCTCCTTAACAGAAATCCTGGTACACCTGGAAGCCCAAGAGAACCCACAGCAAAGCTCTGCAGGAAACCTCGCATGTCTGCCCTCACCCCACTCCGGGGGTAAACAGCTCAAATGCTGGACTTCGGCTACTGGGCCACAGGTAATCCTAGGATTGGGCTGAGAAAAAGAACCATGACCTAGAACAACGTAAGAACAATGAAAAAGAACAATGACTTCATCTTTTTCTAAGTCATTCTATTTTGAATCCATGTTGAAAAAAATACTTAGAAGGGCAGGGGCTGGAGCTCAGTGGTTAAAGCACTTGCCTCCCATCCGAAAGGCCGAGTTCAATTCCCCAGTACCACATTAAAAAAAAACTTAGGAAGGCTGGGGTGTAGTTTGGCTGTTAGAGTGCCTGTTTAGCCAGCCCAAGGTCCTAGGTTCAGTTCTCCAGTACATGAAAATTAGTTGGGTGTGGTGGTGTACGCCTGTAACCCCCACACTCAGGAGGTTGAGTCAGGAGGATTGCCATGAATTCAAGGCTACACAGTGAGTCCAAGACTAGCCTGAGCTACACAGCAAGGCCCTATGGCAAAAAAAAAGAAAAAAGAGGGAGAGACTGGAATATATGGCTCAGGTTAAAAGGCCTGCATTCAACCCCCAGTACCACAAAAGAAAAAGAACTTGGCGATGTGGGAAAACACTTTTTCAAAGGAGGATGGAGGAGTGGAGGCAAGTCTGTGATCCTAACACTTGGGAGACCGGGGCAGGAAGATCAAGGAAGATCACAAGTCTGAGCCAAGCCTGGGCTATAGAAACAAACAAAAAAAGAACTAGCCAGGCACAGCATCAGCATAAACCTGTAATCCTACAACTCCAGGAAGCTGAGGCAGGAGGATAGAAAATTTGGGCCCAGTTTACCAAACTCAGTAACTTAGCGAGACTTTCTCTCAAAATCAAAAATAAGCGGGCTGGGGATGTACCATAGTGTGAAGGACTTGGGCTCAATCCCTAGTACCACAATAAATAATAAATAAATACAACCATTTCTGCTACTTACTTGTGTGTGTGTTTTTTTTGTTTTGTTTTGTTTTGTTGTTTTTTGTTTTTTGGGTTCTTTTTTTTTGAGTCTCCCTCTGAAGTCCTGAATTCACTGTGTAGCCCAGGCTGGCCTGGAACTCATACAGTCCTGCCTCGGCCTCCCGAGGGCTGGGATCATAGGCATGCGCCACCAGGCCCAGCTAGTCTGCGGGGCTAGGGGATCTAACTCGCAGCCCGGTGCTTCCTAGCCAAGCTCTCTAACCACGCTCTCTAACCACTGAACTAGACCCCAGCTCCCAGGCAATTTTTCTGTGATACTGAGGAATCAAACCCAAGGCCTCTGGCAGGCTCGGAAAGTCTTTGAGCTACACCCCACCCCGACTCTGTTCTTAGGGCTCTTCTTAAATCCCATGCCCTAAGGTTTATTTATTTTCTTATTTTAAGGCAAGGTCTCACTAAATTGCCCAAGTTGGGCTTCAATTCGTGATCCTCTTGCCTCGGCCTTCTAGAATGCTGGGGTTACAAGTATACGCCATCATGTTCAGGACTAATCGAATTTTTATTACTTTATTCATTTATTATTGTTACTATTTTTTGAGACACTGTCTCATGCTATAGTTTCGGGCTGGCCAGCCCTGAACTATGTAGCCCAGGCTGACCTTGAGCTCACAGCAGTCCTCCTGCCCCAGCCTCCCCAGCGCGGGGATGACAGCCATGTGCCACATCGCCTGGCTGTAATTCCAGTTTTTAGGACAGGCTTTGATTGATGGCACATCTCGGGAAGAGAAACTCTCATTTCTCTGGTTTGTCTCAGGGGAGAAGGCCTCAGAGTGACCAGGGCAGGAGGCTCTTAGCTCACAGTACCCAGCATGTGGTGCTCAGGGGTTTTGAGCCCCACAGCTAGCAGCGCTGCACCTCTTGAATCAGCCAGTCTGCACCCCGCAGGAAGCAGCAGTTGGCTGGACTTGACACTCCAGAGCCGGAAACCAGAGCTGTGTGAACCCGGCGGGCAGGGCTAGAAACGGGAAGGTCAGGCAGCTGGGTGGACGGCGATAAGAAGCCAGTCCTGGTGTTGCACAGCTGCCAAACGGTTACATATTTGGCTTCAGTTCTCAGTCCAGATCTCAGGCCAGCAGGCTCAGAAAGCCGGCTTATGCGGTGTTCTCAGGTGTCCTCAACATTGATCTGTTTTTTGGGAAGAAGGGGCACAGCCACCAAGTCGAATCACTAACAAGCAGGAAGTGAGCCAGTAACCAGGACGGACCCAACGAGGAGAGACACCGGGACAGAGTTTTCTTCCGCTGGACTTCATGAAATACGTCCCTGGGCGGGAGGGGCCAGAAGGACCTTAGAGACTAAGGCTGGAGCAAGCTCTCACTCGGCCTTGGTAGGGTTTGTCTCTCCCACAACGCCTGTGGCTGCATGCCACGCGCAGCCCTTAATTCTCAGTACCTTCCTTTGTAGCACAGCTGTTCCACGTCTTGATCACTTCTCTACCCCGGGGAAAATGACACTGACTTTCACTTAGTTATTTTGCTGCAATTGTTGTTCTGACATTGGAAAGCAAACTCAGCCTTCACACCCAGCCACATCCCCAACCTTTTCTTTTTTAAATTTTAAATTTGAGCAGGGGCTTGCCATCACTAAGCTGCCCAACCTGGGCTCCAACTTCCGATCCTTTTGCCTCACCCTACCAGAGCGCTGGTGTCACCAGTGCTGCCTGAGGTCCTGGTTCAGCCTGGTATTGTTAAGAATAATCTGTCAGATTTCACATAGAAGATTTAAAGCAAGAAGGGGTTTATTGAGAAAGTAAAGCCCTAGAGGTCAAGAGGGGGTCCCAGGGAGGGCCCTGAGGGAATAAAGCAGTCCCCGGTGGTGGGGGTTGCCGAACAGTGCAGCGCCACTAACTGCCTGAGCATCTGGCAGAACCTGGGACGGGGAGGATAGCCGCATGTCTCAGCTGCTTCTCCTTTATTGTTCCCCCATGAGCCAGGGCCACGAGTCCACCTCGGCTCCCAAGGCTGCTGGAAAGCCCTGCCCTAGTCCTGCCTAGCTGGCCTAACCTATTCGCCTATGGGATTATGGACTTGCACCACTGGATCCAGAACTTTTTATTAAGAGTTTTCTTTTTCTCCTTTTTTTTTTTTTTTTTTGAGACAGGGTTTCTCTCTAGTCCAGGTTGGAACTGAGCTTACTATGGAGCCCAGGCTGGCCTTGGACTCACAGCCATCCTCCTGCCTCAGTCCCTTGAGGACTGGGATTACAGGCATGTGCCACCATGCCCAATTTACGTGGTGCTGGGGAATCAAACCCAAGTACTTAGCACTTGTTAAGCAAGTGCTTTAACCACTGACCTATTCCTCCAGCCACAAGTTTTATTCCTTTTATCCTTTTTTCTTTCATCTTTTTTTCTGCTACTGGGCACTGAGCTCAGGGTCTTCACACAGTGCTATATTACCAGCCCATTTTTATTTCTGATTTTAAGATAGGGGTCTCCATAAGTCACTAAGTTGCCCAGACTGGGTTCAAATTGTGATTCTCCTGCCTCAGTATCCCCGAGTGCTAGAATGACAGACTTGTACCCCTGGACTGGATCTGGATAAAGAGGGCTGTTTTGTTTTGGTTGATTGGGTTTGTTTGTTTTTGAGACAGGGTCTCACTCTGTAGCCCCAGGCTGGTCCTAAACTATGGAGCCCAAGCTGGCTGGCCTTGGACTGAAGGCAACCCTCCTACCTCAGCCTCCCACCAGAGGGCTGGGATCACAGGAGCGCAACAGCACACCCAGTGTTGTTTTTTGTTGTTTTTCTGTTTGTTTTTGAGATAGGATCTCACTCTATACCCCAGGCTGTTCCTGAACTCACCATGTAGTTCAGGCTCACCTTGATCTCAGGCAGTCCTTCCACCCCAGCCTTCCCGGCGTTGGGGTTATAGGTATACGTCGCCATGCCTGGTTTATGTGCTGGGAAATCAAAGCCGGGGCTTTGCGCTCCCTAGACTAACTCTTTAACCTCTATGTATGCCCCACCCCATTTTTAAAATTTGACACAAAGTCTTGCAAAATCATTACATTGCCTAGGCTTGGCTGGAACTTGCTATCCTCCAGCCTCAGTCTCCCATGGTGCTAGCAATCCAGGCCTCTATTACTATGCCCAACCCATGGGTGGGATTCTGATGGTGTTTAACATAATTGCCTCCTGATATTTGCTTAAGGGTTACAGAAGACCAGGCCTTTGGAAGTCTGTCCTGAGCTGTAAATTGCTACTTCAATGTCACTCCTATCCCTCCTAGGGCAGGCATGCTACTCACACTACAGAGAAGGAGAGAAATCAGTCTCAGGCCAACTATTTGAGACCAACCGAGGGGCTACGGGTACAGCTCAGTGGTTAAACCGCTTAGCTAGCATGTGCAAAGCCTCGTTCGATTCCCTGGCACCACATAAAAATTAGCTGGCTCACTCCTGAGCTCCAAGTGACACCAAATGATTTGAGATAAACTTAAGTGGTTGGGCTTTGTGTGCTATAAACACAGAAATGTGTACAACAGTTGAAGTGTAAACTTTCTACTTTCACTGCTGCCTTTTGTTTTGTTGTTGGTACTGGGATTAACCCAGGGTTTTCACACTCATCTACATACCTAGCCCATTTTTAATTTTTGAGGCATGGTGTAAGTTTTGAAATTTTCCAGGCTGGGCTTGAACTTGTAATCTTCCTGCCTCAGCCTTAGTGCTAGGATTACAGCACTGTGCCAGTGCGCCAAGCTACACCAGCTACTGGCAAGCACTGAACTATTCTCAGCCTTATGCTTGCCTTTTCTTGTGGCTGTTGAGACAGGGTCTTGCTCTGTAGTCCAGGCTGGTCCAGAACTATGTAGCCTAGGCTGGCCTCACACACATGGCAATCCTCCTGCCTCAGCTTCCCAAGCGCTGGGGTTACAGGCATGTGCCACCAAGCCTGGTTTATGTGGTGCTTGGAAATCGAACCCAGGGTCTCGTGCTTGATAGGCGAGTGCTTTAATTGCTGGGCTAATACTCCAAGCTCCCACTGTTGCATTTAAAAAACTTACTCTTGAGTCTTTATGAAGCTCCACCAGCGCCCCCCTCCCCAAACATGGTGACATGGGCCTCACCTATGTGTCACGATGTGTCCTCTTTCAAGGTGTGCACAGGGAATTCTCTATACTGGCCCATTTTTCTTTTCTTTTTCTTTACTGGTGTTTACTCCCCTGTACTAGAAAACAAAATCAAGAAGCAAACCGCCCTGTCAAGGTAGAACCGGCTAGGAAAAAACTTTGCCAGGCGTGAAGGGCAGGGAAAGCTGAGAAGGGCTGGGTTCCTGCAGCCTGCCCTCCCTGAGGCTGTGTTTACATTGCCCCAGGACTGAGCTGCTGGGGTGCGGAGAGCAGACCACCCAAGTGTTCAGCAGGATACTCCCATCCTCTGCTTTTTCCCTGGGTATCTTCCCCCTTGTTGTTTTTATCCTGCTGGTTTTTTCTGTCTTAAGTAAAAAGGACACAAGAAATCTGTAAGGTTCTTCCTCAGTCATTTGGAATCAACTCTTTCCTTTCTCATTTTTTCCCCTGGAAAACTTTCTTTTTTTTCCTCTGTATGCAGTCCAAGATGGTCCTATATGGTCCAGACTTTCCTTGATCTCAGCAATCCTCCTGCCTCAGCTTCCTGAGGGCTGGGATTATAGGCCTATGTGACCATGCCCAGCTACTTTTTACGTGGTGCTGGAGAATGAACGCAGGACCTTGTCCATGCGAGGTAAGTGCTGTAACCACCGAACTCTACCTCCAGGCCTGGAAACCATGCGGAGCAGGGCCTGCCAGGTGGTACACACCTGCACTCACAGCCCTTTTGGGGAGCTCAACAGGAGGAAGTTACAGATTTCTCCAGCCTGGACAATGTAGAATGTAGAAGACCCTGTCTCAAAGTATAAGATAAAAAGGACTGGAGATGTAGCTCAGTGTGAAGACCATGGGCTCGATCCTCAGGATCAAAGATAGAAATAAGTAAACACGTAGAGCCAGGCCTTTAACCCGCGCACTCTGGGAGGCTGAGGCAGAAAAGATCGTAAAGTTGAAGCAAAGGTAATTCAGAGACTGTCTCAAAATCAAAACTAACAACAGGCTGGGGACATAGTTCTGCACAAGGCGAAGCCAGCCCAGGCCATAGCCGCAAGTCCACAACAGACAGGGTGGGAAGGAGCCTGCAGAGGACGCCTCAGGATGCCTGCCAGCACTAAGTCGCCCACCCTCAAAAGCGCATTCTGCACATCTTCGGCTTTCAGTCAGGTCTCTACTCAGCTCTTCCTTCCTCGGTACCCCCAAGGTAGCTAGCAGGGACAAATGAGCGCCACACCCTTTACTCCTGTGTGGCTGAAGCAAGGAGCTGCGTGATTCTCTCCACAGAAATGCGCCCCTCCATTTCCTAGGGACCTGAAGCATGAGATGCACCACACAGGGCTGGAGGAAGAACTCAGCAGTGAAAGTGTTTGCCTAGCGGCTCAAGGTCTTGAGTTCCCCAGCACCATGTATGCTGGGCGTGGCAGCACACCCCTGTAATCTCAACACTTAGAGGCTGAGGCAGGAGGATTGCTGTATGCTGGAGCCTAGCCTACAGCGGGAGCCTGTTTCAAAAAAAAAAAAAAAAAAGAAAAAGAAAAAAGAAAACAGAAAGAAAAGAAAAGAAAAGAAAAGAAAAGAAAAGGACCAATTGGAATTTCTTGTGGACGGTGTTATGTTCAAGATCAGGAACATTATCTTCCCTTTATAGCGCAGCACATAGCAGAGTGTTTCACACAATAGCTGCTCCACAAATATTTATGGGGAATCTGTGTATAGGAATCATATCAAACCAAAAAACAAAACAAAACATAAAAAATATAAAACCGGTCTTTCTACAAACAATCTAGGGGAAAAAATTTTTTTTCTGAGATAGGCTCTCACTCTGCAGCCCAGTAGAGTCCTGAATTCAGCCTAGGCTGGCCTCTCATAGCAATCCTTCTGCCTCAGCCTCCTGAGTGCTAGGGGATTAAACTCAGGACCTTGCACTTGCTATGCAAGCATGCTGCTGGGCTATTCCTCCAGCCCTTTTCTGCGCCTTTAATGTTTCAATATAATCTTTAGCTGTGGAAAACAGTAAGTGCCACTACAAAACCAATTATTAGTATTGGTTGCATACACACTGTCAGTGAGCTCACTGGGGCAGGTCTGGGATCCCATCACTCTGGAAGGCTGAGGCAGGATTGTAAGGTTGAGCCCAGCTGAGTAATTTAGCAACTCTGCCTCAAAACCAAAAATAAAAATGGGCTGTGGACACAGCTCAGTGTGGAAGCATGGGGTTTGATCCCTAGTACCCCAAAAAGAAAAAAGTATGAACTGTTTCCCAGGCACCACTAGATCCACTTAGCATGGATCACCTCCCTCTGGTCTTTGAATCACCTGAACAGCCCACAAGATAGAAGCCACTGCTCTCCAGATTTATGAGTAAGACACAAAGTCCAGAAATGTAAAACATCTTGCCTAGGTTTTCCCAGACAGACTGGCCCCAAAGCAAAGTCCTTGTTCTTAATTTCTGAACTTGTAGCTAATCTAACCTAATCTCTTCACAACCAAGCCTAATGACTAAAACAGAGACTTTCAAACTTATTGACTGTGTACAGGAAAAAAGAAAAGTTTACACCAACAATAAACATCTAAAGCCAAGTTTTAGGAAACAGTCAGTGATCCATGCCATATTTTTCCATCATATAACGATTTACTTATTTACTGGTGGTCGTGGGGATCAAGCCCAAGGCGTTCACATCGAGGTATATCCTCAGCGCGTATTTTTGGTTTTAAGACACGGTCTCAGTAAAACTGCTAAAATTTACAAGGCTGGGCTCCAGTTTATGATCTTCCTGCCTCAGCCTTCCCAGTGCTAGAATTATAAGCCTGTGTGACTAGGCCTAACTTTTTTTAAAACAGGGTCTCTGTAGTCCAGAACAAGTCTTGCACTCTTTACGTAGCCTGGGCTGGCCTTGAACTCACAGCAATCCTCCACCCTCGAGATCTCCCAGGTGCTGAGATTAGAGGCGTGCACCCCCACACCCAGTTTATGTGGTGCCGGGGAGTCCAACCTAGGGCCTTGAGGGTACTAGGCAAGCGCAGTTAACAGCTAACCTATGCCCCAGCTCATCCTGCAGCGTTCTGATTTATGGTGGCAGCTCCTATGACAGCGATGTGTTTAGTCTCTTCTATCAGCCTCACATCTGTTTTCTAAGTAAAAGGGTAACAGCAAAAGGCTGTTTTGTTTTTTGAAAACAAACACCTACTTGATCAGAATCCCATTACGTAACCACTGTAAGTACAAGCTGTTAAGCATTAAGGTTTAGAGCTCTCGGACTGGGGCATGTGCTGGGGTACAGCTCAGCTGCTAAAGCACTTGCCTAGCAAGCACAGGGTCCTGGGCTTACTACCCAGCACCACATAAACCACATGTGGTGGGGCATGGCTACAAATAATCCCAGCCTTTGGGAGGCTGAGGTAGGATCACTGCCAAGTGTCCTATGCCAGCCTGGGCTACACAGCGAGTTCAGGATTACAGGGCATGACCCTGTCTTCACTAGAGCTCCAGAGATGAGAACTAGCAGGTGCTCACGTGCACCACACAGGCAAAGGAGTGCCGGGTTACTGTGTGGGGTTAGTACCATGGTGGGGGGCACAACTGTTGTGCAGCGCGACTAACACAAGGGAGCCACACTGGCTTATATTCCTCTGGCTTTTAAGTCCAAAACGTAATTGGAGTTAAATTCTCACAAAGAACACTTCTGAGAGGATGGGTGCCCTGTGAACGTGTTCGAAATAAACCTGAGCCACTATACCACAAGCTGTAAAAACAGGGTCCCCAAGGCAAAGCCCTAGGTTGCAGAACCACGGCTTGCCCAGGTCTCTAAAACTGCCTACCTAGTTATTCAAGACCCTGAAGAGTTAGCCAACAACGAGAAACAGATACTGTGAAGTCAAGCTGGTGGAAGGAAAGAAAACACAGCTCGGCCCAGTGGTACATGCTTGTTTGTAATCTCAGCACTCTGGAAGCCTGAGGCAGAGGATTCCAAGTTCAAGCCCCGTATGAGCAACTTAGTCTCAAAATTAAAACCAAAAAATGGGCTGGGTACGCGGTTCAGTGAAAATGCCTTGGGCTTGCTCCCCAGTACCACAAAAACAAGAAAACATTACTTAGTAAAGATTTATTCCAAGGCTTGAAAATATCCATAGTAATCACAACAGAACTATTATAATTTCTTAACAACACATGAACACAATATTGAACTCTTAAAAATGTAGGCAAAATTAACCCCTAAACCACATACTGTATGATTTCCGAAAAACTGGCTGTTCAATAAAATGTAAGGTGTCAATTAAATGCCAGAGAACTTCTACACAATGAGAACAAGAAACAGCAACAGACTACTCAAATTAAACAGAAACGACTTTGTCTTCACAATCACCACACTTGTTCTCAACCTTGCTTCAAGCTACTTGTAACTGAAGTTTCCTTCAAGTAAGATGTTTCCAACGTTAAAAATCACTATTTTGGTGTGTGGGGAGGTGTGACTCTGGCACAGAACTTGCCTACATGCACAAGCCCCTGGGAATCGCTAGCATCATTAAAATATATACATATTTTAATAAAGAACTGTGAAAGTTACAAACTGCACTATCATAAATACATCCAACACACACAAAAAAAAAAAACTCAATCTGACTTATCTATGTATCCCTTTTCTCCAACGGCTTTACAATTTTTTCCAACATACTTAATGTTTATTAACATCAGTAATTAGGGAAATGAGTTACCTCTTACTCTGCCCCCTTCACCCAAGCAAATAATGATTCAGAGTGCTATCTGAAGGGGTACAAAGCAACCTGTAACCTCAATTTCCATTTTAATTAATTATTTTTTAAAGATGGTCTAGCTCTATAGTCCAGGCTGGCCTGGAACTCAGGGCAATACTCCTTCCTCAGCTTCCTGAGTGCTAGGAAGTTAAATTCAGGGCCTTGTGTTTACTAGGCAAGCACTCTAACCACTGAACTATTACTCCTGCCCCTAGCCTTAATTTTCTTAAACAGACAAAGACTTAACTTTAAACAAAGATTCCAGTGGCCAAAAATTACTAGGAAAAATTACAAAGTATAAAGATAACTAAAAATGCTCTTTATACCTTTCCTTCCAGTTACAAGTACTTTCCAGTACAGCACCAAATTGCACTGTACACACATGGGTACAGCAGTTTAGACTTACTCTAGGACATATACTCACATTAAAAATAAATAACTTTGTAACTATTTCATAGGTTTACTGGCTCTTACATAGTTTTCCAAGGAGGAAAAGCAAGCACTTTGTGTTTAAGAAATTAGTACATACATTGCAGAGACTATCACGTTCATTTAAATCCTGAGAAAGCCTAACAGTGAGTTTTTTTTTTTTTTTCTTAAAAATGTATTCCAGGTAGAGCACTTGCCTAGTCTGTGAGGCCCTGGATTCAATTCCCAGCACTGCAAAAACAAAAACAAAACCCAAACCAGGCAAAACAAGTAAGCCCTTTACCACTGTCCAGAGTGATGGAATGTCCAAGTGCAGTCTCAGAGACACACAGCTGGCGGACGTTCCAAATGGAGAAAGCCAACACAACTGTTCATCACAAAAGCGACACCTCCAGAACTCCAAAGTCAAGTCTCATGCATAAAAACATCAAAGCACAGTCTGGAATCTCCTCTCGGGTCTACACTACAGTACCTGCCAAAGCTCTGCCTCATGCATTCGCTCATGTGAGCCTTATCTACTAAGCAGCCAACATCACACATGTACATATGTGCTGGATCCTTCATGGGGGTAAGCTTTTGCCTCAACTTGGTGACTTCCCTTTTTTACTGATACTTACATATGTTTTATTCTTCATATTGTTACATACATTTTTATTGATACTTATATACATTTATATCTTTCTAGTGGTTCATTGTAATCCAATTACATAAAAAAATCTCGATTCTTAAATGAAATATTGAGTACTGTAGCATGATGAATTTAACTCAACAGATGAGGATAATAGGGTAACTACACTGCATTGTTTAGGCAAATTTTTAAAAATGACCAAGAGGATACTGCAGAGCTATGAAGAGTGAAATACGAGAAAACAGTGAGTGAATAAATAAGGTGATTTTTCATTAGTGGCCATTCATAATTTTGCCTTTTGCAACTTGGAAGAAATTGTCATCTTTGAGTTTCAAATGTTCTGGTGAATCTAGTCGTTTCTCAGCTTCTTCAATGTCTCCATGAATCGCTGAAATAAGTGCCTCTGCAGGAAGAACACGCCAGATAAAGGGATGAGAAATCACTAATCTATTTCTACTTTTCTGCTCAACCTTCCCTAAACTTACAGGCTGGCTATACTTCTGACACAGCAGATACCCAATAAATGTTCTTCTTCCAGGTTTAAGTAAAAGCCTAGAGCAGATGAAACCTATCCCTAATCAGCCATGGAAGTGGAACCTTGGCAGGTGACCAGTCCTAGTACAGAAGGGACTCATCTATTAAAGGATCATGGGTTATCAGGATTATAGAAGCAAGCTTCTGCCAGCACTTTCTCCAGCACTCTTGCTTACCATGAGATGCTTAACTAGATAGTGACCAGATAATAAAGACAAACTCTTGGACTGATGAGCCTTCAGAACTGTGAGTTACAAAAACATTTATTATTTTCAAGCTGTAATCCCAGCATTCTGGGAGGCTGAGTCAGAAGGACTGCAACTTCAGATCCAACCTGGGCAGCTTAGTGAGATCATGTCTCTAAATCAAACATAAAAAATGGGCTGGAATGCAGCTCAGTGTGAAGGCCTCTGATCAAATCCTTAGTAGCAAAATAAACAAAAACAAAAACCTGTAATTAACAAATTACCCAGGCTGGTATTGTTAGAGCAATAAAAAACTGATTAACAGTTATTTGGGGCCCAGCACCACATAAAGATTAGCTGGGTGTGGTGGCGCACAAGTGTAATCCCAGCACCTGGGAGGCTAAAGCAGGAAGACTGCCCTGAATGAGGCCAGCCTGGACAACAGAGCGAGACCCTGTCTCAAAAGTGATTTGGGGCATATTTAACCTCTCATCTGTGAATGGGGAATATAATTCCTCTTGTGCTTGTTGTAGAGGAGAAAGGAATTTACTCATGTAAAACACATAGTGCTTGACACATTTGGATACTTAAACAATATATGTCCATCCAACCCTATGACAGTAATAGCTGTAGCAGCATAGTAATACTAAAGATCACAACAATCACTTGCCTAAGGAGTCGAAGTTCTTTTCTGGCCTGAGGTAGCCAACAATGACCACGTTGAGGATCTCCCCGTAGAAGTCCTCCTTGAAGGTGTGCATGATGTGGGTTTCCTACGGTCACAAATGATGAAAAGATACAATCAGATTTGAGGGTTTTAAAAATTCGAAATACATTTTCAAGTCTGTAGTAGGTTAACATTAAGAAACAGTAAATCCTTTTAAAAATTTTAAACTTACTCTTAAATTGCTCCTGTTTCTGTCTGAATTTACCCACACACTCGAGAGAGAGTTTATATGTGACACCACAAATATCACGGATTTGCTGTTTCAGATGGGGTAGAAGGGAGACACCCTCCAGCTCAGAAACATCATCTAAGTTTTAAGAAATTCCCCTACACAACAAAAGTGAGATTGCAAGGCACAGAGGCCACTGGAGAAGCCGAACAGGAAACAGACAGCTGAGGCAGCAAGGGCAAATTGGAGATTTAGAAATACACTACGTACAAACATCTACCTCCAGGCACGTTTCGTATGATTTGAGAATCTTGTACTATTCTTTTTATTCAATCTAGAAGGAAGCCATTTCATATATATTCTTTTACATATGTATTTAATAAAAGAGTAATGAGAATAAAGTTATGATTCTTTTTCTGTTCTTTATCTTTCATACAACTGTGTCCTACAAGACAGAAAAAGAAATGTCAACTTAATGATAATGGTATTTGCAGATCAAACACGTATAGATTTATTTTTGGACTCTCACAAATATAGTCACTTATTTATGACCAAGATGACAATGCAGTACTATCAGGAAAAGATGCCTTTTTAATAACTGATGGGTGTCAATTCCATATCCATCTAAGTGAAAGAAATACAATCTGATTTCTGCTAAATACAGAACCCAAAAATCAGTTTGTTAAGTGAGATTTTAGGGGGAAAAGAGTATATTCATGACCTTGATTTAGGGAAAGACTTGTTTATAAAAATAAACTGGCTAGGAGCTTGAGGAAAAGCACAGTGTTATAGCACTTGTAAAGCAAGCAAAAGGCCCCGAGTTCGATTCCCCAGCACCACATAAACTGAGCATGGTGGTGCATGTCTGTAATCAATCCCAGCACTGGTGAGGCTGAAGAGGAGGACTGAGTGAATTCAAGGGCAGCCAGACCTATACAGTGAGCTCAGGACCAGCCTAGACAATATAAAGTACCTTTTTCGAAAAATAAATAAGAAATAAGCTAGATTAGGGGCTAGGATCATTGCCTAGTGGTTACAGTGCTTCCCTAGCATGTGCAAGGCCCTGAGTTTCATTCCACAGCACCATATAAACAGAATCAGCAGAGGTCTATCTATGGGGGGTGTCCAACCGTGTAATGCTCTTGATTGCCTTCTGATGTTGTATTTTATATACGGCCAAAGACAGCTCCTCTTCAAAAAAAAAAAAAAAAAAGAAAAAAGAAAAAAAAAGACCACAGGCTGTACAGGCCTACTGAAAGGTGTTCCTTAGTTTCCTTAACTGACAATTGGAATATCTGCTACTTGAGGGACTCATAAAGAAAAGCCACAGGACAGACTTCTCTCTTTCCCTCATTCAACAAAAGAGCATTCTGCATGCCTTTAACTCTTTCTTATCTCCTCCAACAAATACTTTTCATCCCGTTTGATACGGAGAACTGAAACAGAAGCAATGTTAAGCAGTCCTGGTCTTTCTTTTTGGTACTAATGACTGAACCCAGCATCTTCCCGCTAAGCTAGTTAGTCTCAGCCCATTATCTTTTTATTTTTTTAGTGACAGGGTCTTGCTCTACAGTCTAGGCTGGTCTTGAACATACTATGTATCCAAGGCTGGCCTTGAACACACAGCAGTCCTCCTGTCTCAGCCTCCTGAGTGCTGGGATTACAGGTATGCACCACTACACCCAGTTTAGGTGGTGCAGAGAAATTAAACTCAGGACCCTGAGCTTGCTAGGCTAGCACTTTAACCACTGAGCCATATCTCCAGCCCTCTGCCCCCCATTTTATTTCTTATTTTGAGACAGGGTTTAACCAAGCTAGTAAGTTTCACAGGCTGGGCTTGAGTTTGCCATCTCACTGTCTCAGCCTCCCAGAATGCTGGAATTACAGACTTGCACCACCACACGCCCTGCTAATCCTGAGTTATTACTACTGCTTACCCCAGCACTTTTAGCTTTGTGGCTTTTCAACTGTGACACCCTCTCTTTCATTAACTTTAGAAAGTTAACATTTAGAGACTATATTTTTGCCATAACGAAAGATTCAGTCAAATCTAACAAAATATTTAAGCTATAGATCTTGTAGAAAAAGTAGAAAATAGGACAGAAAGTATAATCTTGAGTGGTAGAGAGCTTCTGGCCGTTGGCAGCACAGCCAGCAATGAAAATAAGACAATAAGCAGCCGAATTACAACAGGGCAATGAAGTCATTAGACCTCAAAGAAGTAGTATCAGCCACGGCAAACTCAATTTTATGAAACATACTTTTAAATATGTAGATGCATGATCAATAAAGTTTTGCTACTTTTATATTGGTTTTGAGATTGAGCCCAAGGCCTTGTGCATGCTAGGCAAGGGCTCTGCCACTGAACAACACGCCTGTCGTTTCATTTTGATACAATTTTTGGTCTAAATTGATTAGGGTGGCCTCAAACTTGTGATCCTCTTTCCTTGGTCTCCCAAGATGCTGAGACTACAGGTATGTATCACTGCACTGGCTATGAAAATATCATAATATTGATAACTACTCACTTTTCTTTTTGAGACAGGATCTCATTCTGTAGTCCAGGCTGGCCTTGTACTCAAGGCAGTCCTCCTGCCTCAGCCCCCCAAGTGCTGGGATTACAAGTGCACGTCAAAACACCTGGCTTTTTGTGGTGCTGGGGAATCAAACTCAGGGCCTTGTACTTGCAGGGCACCCACTTCAGCAGCTGTGCCATTTCTCCACTCCCCAGCCATTTTTATTTTTTTAAATTGTGAGACAAAGTCCATCTGTCTTTCTTTCTTTTTTGAAATAGGGTCTCACCCTGTAGTCCAGGCTGGTCCTGAACTCACTGTGTAGCCCAGGCTGGTCTTGAATTCTTGGCAATCCTCCTGTCTCAGTTTCCCAACTTCTAAGATAACTTGGTGTACTAAGATAACATGGTGTACCACCATGCTCAGTTTATGCAGTGCTGGGAAATCAAACTAAGGCCCTGAGCTTGTTGGGCAAGTGCTTTAACAGTTGAGTTATGACCCCAGTCTCGCTTCTTCACTTTCTACATATGAGTTAAACTCATATCAGTACTTTGGGAGGCTGGGGACACAGGATTGAAAGTTTGAGAACAGCCTGACCAATTTAGAGACCCTGTCTCAAAATCAAAAATAAAAAATTGACTGAAGGTGTAGCTTAGTGTGCAGGCCCTGACTTCAGCCCCCAGTAACACACTAACACAGATACACAGACACACACACAGAACCAAATTCAAATGACGCTTCATCTCTTTTTTAAAATCCTTCAGTGGACCTGGGCATACTGGCACAGGCTTGTAACCCTAGCACTCTGGGAAGCTGAGGCAGAGGACTAAAGTTGTAGGCCAGACAGAGCACCTTAATGAGAGAGACCCTGTCTCAAAAATAAAGGGTGAGTGAGAGGAATAGCACAGTGATTAGTTAGAGTGCCTACCTTGCAAGTGCAAGGCCCCAGGCTCTAGTACCAAAAGAAACAGGCAAGGTAGCATATGCCTGTAATTCTAGCACTTGGGAGGCTGAGGCAGGAGGACAGCTGTGCAGTAGGCCTGGACTATATAGTGAATTCAGGACTTGGACTACAGAACAAGGTCATCTCAACAACTACAATAAAAATGGGGGTGGAGGGGAAGAGGCAATAAAGGAGGAAATGAACAAAAATTATAGAAGCATACAGAAAACATTAAAAGGCCTCAAGAGTCTGCACTCTCATGGAAAGTAAAAGTATACTTATAAGATTCTACCTAATAAATCTTTCTGAGCTTCTTATTGACTAGTCCTGAAAATTCTTTTGCTGTATTGGGAGTCAGCGAACTTATTCTGTGGGCAGCCTGAGTTTAGGTTCCTGTGCTCACTTACGAGAGCCCTTTGAATCCTGTCTAGTGACATATTTGGTTGGTGAGCCATCCCCGGAGGTTAATGAACACAGCTAAAATCTAAAGGGATTATAACAAAATTAATATTTTCTGCTCCTACTTCAAGACTGGTGGTACAACTGACCTTCTCTTTAGTGTTCAACTCAGAAGACCACAGCAAACAGGACAGCCAAACATTTGGTCCTTGCCACCTGTTAGGGTTTAGATCTGGAATATTCCCCCAACCTTGTCTATCTGGATGTTCTTTCTTTATGGATCTCATGTGCTGTCAGGAGGTGGGGTCCGGTCAGGAGGGGTGGGTCACAGAACGTGTGGTGCAGCACTGAGGGTGGGACCTGGAAGGATATACTCCAGCCCCGCTTCTCTCCCGGGCAGATTCTCCCTGCCATTGCCAACCACCCGGGACCTTCTGAAACTGTGATCAGCTCCTGTTAAGTTGTATCAGGTATCGTGTCCCAGGAACAAAATAACTTAAGAGACCCTCCAAAGCTTTGCAACTCTATTAAACAGCAATCCTATCTTTCTCTGTCTCCTTCAGGTCTAGCAGTGGGAACTTAGATTCTCAGCTAGGAAGGGTCAGCACCCCTCCTCAGCTTGAGGAGGTCCTAAGAAAGACGCTGGATAAGGAATCCCACCAAGTTTGAGCCCAGCCTAGGCAACTCAGCAACTTGATGAGACTGTCAAAAATAGGTTGGGATGTAGCTCGATGCAAAGTGCCACAATAAATAAACAAAGATCACCAGCCTTAGATCTAATATTCTAATATTCTTTTCCTTCTTGAAGGTTTGTTCTATATGCCTTTGAATTAGTCTAATAAATCTTTCTTGAGCCTCTTTAAAACTCTCCAATCAAAATGCAGACGCTTGTAGAATGGATTTAAAAACGTGACCCCGCCAGGAGAAAATTACCTGCCTAGCAATGGGTAATCCCAGCAATTTAGGAAGCTGAAACAGGAGGATTTCAAGTTCAAGGCCACCCTGAGCAACTTAGTGAGACTCAGTCTCAAAAGGGAAAAAAAAAAGGGGGGGGGGGGCTGGGGATTAACTCATTGTCAGGGCACTGGCATGCCTGAGGTCTCTGGCTCAATCCTCATGGGCAGCAGGGGAGGAAAAAAAAAAAAAATCCATCATTCAACTCTAAGATGCTTATGAGAGATTCTCTTTAAGATGTAAAACACAAACAGGATGAAAGTAAAAGGAAGCAAAAGATACTCTATTTGAATAGCAACTGAACATTTTTAAGTCTTTCAAGCATACTGCCAAGGGCTGGGGATGTAGCTCAGTGGTAATGTACTTGCCTTAAGCATACTGCCAAAAATTCTAATATTTGAAGTATGCTGTGATTACCAAATTGTAAATCCAAAGTCCCTGGGAAACTTTTTCCCCTGATATTCTGGGCTTCCCAACCAAACCATAGAATACTACAGACTCTGGTTCAATAGCCCATGAGGTAGCCACACAAAGGACCCGAGTCCCTGGCTCCAAACAAACCCCTGCCAACCCACCATGTACAAGAATCCTTGCCTCCCTCAGCCCAGAGTGGTCACTAAAGCCACCCTTTCTGCCCAAACTGTTGTCCCATCATTCTTTCAGCAAAACCTCACCAAGATGAGTTCTAGTGCATCTACGTACTACTCCATTTGTGCATGCGTGTATACATGAGTGCAAATCATTGTCCCAGCCGCAGTTACAAAGCAAAGCTTGATTCTTACCATGGACTTTTTCAAATTCTTGTAGTACGGGTTCCATCCTATGCTCACCACCATCTTATGAACATCTCCACTTCCAACACTGGCCCAACCGTAATAAATGCCAGTGGATACGTCAGCTGGAAGG
This sequence comes from Ctenodactylus gundi, assembly GCA_004027205.1. Taxonomy (NCBI): domain Eukaryota; kingdom Metazoa; phylum Chordata; class Mammalia; order Rodentia; family Ctenodactylidae; genus Ctenodactylus; species Ctenodactylus gundi. The sequence goes on along the minus strand of PVKB01002826.1, from coordinate 26,868 downwards.
TTATCTACTACTTGTTCAGGAAAATTAGCTAAAAGACACAAATATTTTGTTGTTAGTTTCATATTAACTGTAAAAATTACACATAAGACTAATCTAAGTTGTTACACTCGCAATATTTCTAAGACATTGCCTATGATTATCAACCCCATACCTCTTTATTCTAGTCTGAATTCCTTTTTCCTGTTTATAAACCAAAACAACAACAAAAGGGGCACTAATTCAACTACCTATAGTGGTTTTTTGGGTCTTGTTCATAATCCAGGCCGGTTGTGAACTCACTGTGTGGAGCAGGCTGGCCTCGGGCACGTGGTAATCCTCCTGCCTCAGCCTCCCAGTGCTGATATCACAGGTGTGTGCTACCATGCCTCGTGTGTGTGGTGCTGGGGAATCAAACCCAGGGCCTTCCGCCTGCTAGGCAAATGCTCTAGCCCTTCTTATATTACTATAACATTTTAAGATTTTAAACTGAGCACGGGGTTCACAGCTGTAATCCCGTGTAATCTGAGAGGCTAAGGCGGGAGAATTGTAAATTCAATGCCAGCATAGGCATCTTAGAGGTTTAGTGAGACACTGTCCGTAAACAATCATTTTTAAAAGGCTGGGGGAACAGCTCAGTGCGGAGATCTTGAATCCCACCCTCAGTACAGCTGGCGATCGGCCCAATCACGTCTCTATGGGTAAATCAAGTGCTATGCTTGGCCAACTGTATCCAGGCGGGCCGGTAAGGCAGGAAAAAGGATCCTGGGACCCATCTCGGCCTCCCGCCCGAGCTACGTGGTCCCCGGTGAACTGGAAGCCGGGGCAGGGAGGAGCCCAGGCAGCTAGACCAAAGGTCCTCCGTCCCAGCGGAGGAGAGCGATGCTGAGGGTGATGGGTCACCTCTGTCCCCGCCCCGGAGGGCCCGCAGCCGGGTCCGTACCGCCCCGCCGACCCACCTCCGGCCGCCCACGTGACTCGGGCCCGGCTCCCCGCCGCCCGGCGCTCACCTGTCGGGATGCCCAGCTGCTTGGAGCCGCGGCCGAAGCCCCGCACCACCTGACCCCGGCAGAAGTACGGCAGGCTTCTCATGGCGTCGTGCGCTGCGGCCGAGGGCTCCGGCCCGCTCGGCGCGTCGGGGGCAGCCGCCGTAGGGACGGAGAGCGGACCCTCCGGACCGGCCGGGGTCCCTGGCGAGAGCCCTGCCTGCCCGGTGGGCGGTCCGCTGGCCGCAAGGCCCCGGAACCACAGCGGGGGCCGCTCAAACCCAGGCCCGACAGAGGTGCCGCAGGGCTCGAGAGGTGCGCGCCCGACGGAGAGTTAAGGCAGCCGCAGAAATAAGCGCAGCTGTGGGCGGAGGGCGCAGGGCGACCGCCCAGGCGCCGGGGAACGCTCCACCCGCCTCCCACCAGCCGGCGTGCGCACTTCCGCGGCCGCCCGACCCTCGCCTCGTCGGCCGCCGTAGTCTCGGCCCGCCGTGGCCCCGCCCCTCCGTCGTCAGGGAGACCTCCGGCTTCCCGGCCTGCCTTTCGGCCCCAAGTTGGAAAACGGCTACAGGCGCGGGGTGCTTAGACTGGGGGCCGTGGAAGCCCAGTTCCGAATGTTTTCAGTATTTTCCTCCTCCCTTTTCATTACTGACGTTGAAGTAGACGTTCTTCGCCGCCGTGGCAGCCGTAGGTCGCCACCCGTTCTTCCCGCCACTCATTTCATTTAAACATGAAGAATGTGTTAAAGCTCAAATGTCAGGTCCAAGATCACTCTGCCGGAAGCAGTCCTTCTCCCCCAGATCACGGACCAAGGTCAGACAGTAAGCTCCCGGGAGCAGCCTATGTCTGTAACGCATCCCGCAGAGACTCTTGGGAGGTCAGCGTGCAGTTTTCTTGGAAGAGGAATGCACAGCCTACAGGTTCACCTGCCCTTTGTAGGATGTCTCGTGAGAACTTGATAAACCTAATTAGAAGCTTGATCTCTATGGCAATGCACATAACAGCGTTCTGGTTCTTGGAATTTTATCTTCTGGAATAGCTTTAGCTCGCAAGACCTATACCGCCCACGGCTATGACAAGGTGCATGCTCTCGAGGAAGTAAGTTTTAATTGTTCTGTTTGTCTCTGCAAATTTGCTTGAAATTTCGACCAGAACTTGTAGCCATTTTTTTCTGCATTATATGTGTGTAACTCTGATAATGCTTAAATAATAAATTTATGTTCTATGTTGGTGTAAACGGGACTTAATTGGAAATTGTTTTATTTCTCTAACACTAGTGACGTGCCTGGCCCGTAGCAAACACTCCATAAATGTTTGTAGAAAGAGAATTAAAAGGTCCAGAGTGTACCCAGAGTGCAAGGTGCCGGAAGAGTTAAGGTGACTGAGTCAAAGTCCAGGCCCACAGAGGCCCGGTCTGATGAAAGGCGCCACCTGGTAAACCTGATTACAAGGCTGTTAGGCAGATAGACATTAGCAGGCCAGGGGACTACAGGGAGTCTTCAAAACAGCACACTTCAGTGAAGGAACAGGGACTTCCATGTATATTGTTCTTAAAATCATTTATTAGACCTGACCCAAAACACTCCCACTTATCACAGTGACATCTTTATTTTTTGAAACAGGGTCTCACTGTGTAATCCCACAATGGCACTTCAAGATTATAATTTGTGCACATTCCTACCCCATAGTTGGTTACCTGGCTGTCTAGTTCCAAAACAAGGTATACAGCATTGTGTGCCATGCTGTATACCCAGTAATATCAGAAAGAGGAGCATTCTTTAAAGACCCTCCTGCCTTAGGTGGGGACCTGATTCAAATAAAAAATTTACGTATCCTAAATTTATTCAAGTTTATTCCGGGATTAAGGCCCCTGAGAAAATAATGGCTGCCTGAAAGGATCAAGGAAGTTCTCTTTGAGACTGGCTTTCTAAGGCTGGGGACCATAGCTCAGTGGTAAAGTGCTTGCCTAGCATGTGCAAGGCCTCGGTTTGATTCCCCAGCACCACATAGAAAATAGCTGGGTGTGGCAGCACAGGGTTTGTAATCCCAGCACTCAGAACTCACAGGACTGAGCCAGGAGAATGACTGTGAGTTCAAGGTCAGTCTGGGCTCTATATTGAGTTCAGGACCATCCTGGACTATAGAGCAAGACCACCTGAAAAAAAATTGACATTCCAAAGCAAACTCTAAAAAAAATTCTGATAAACCTTGATAATTTCCATAGTTGTTGAACCCCAGGAGTTTATGTGTGCATAAAAATGTATCCAGGTTGAAGGAATGACACAAAGGTTAAAAAGCTTGCCTAACAAGTACAAGGCCCTGAGTTCAATTCCCCAGTACCACATAAGCCAGGTGTGGTAGCGCACAACTGTAATCCCAGCACTCTAGAGGTCAAGGCAGGGTTGCTGTGAGTCCAGCCTGAGCTATTTAGTGAGTTCAAGACCAGCCTTGACTACAGAGTCTCAAAGCTCTGTCTCAAAAATCAATGCACTTTACAGTTTGCAGATTTCTCCTTGGTAGCATCCATCTTCTCTCTTAAAGATGTAACTCTATCCACTATATAATAAATTGTGCCTATACTTCTGTACAGCCATTTAGATGTCCTTAACGAAAAGGCCAAAAGAATGTAGGAAAGCAAGGAGCTGGTTCCTCATAAACCATGTTGCATTAGGCAGGTTCAGAGTAGCTAGGCTGGGTGGGTTGAGATGTCCCAAATGGTAAACTCATCCTCAGCTGAGGAACTCCTCCCAGATAAAGAAAGCTTACAAACCTAAAGTCAAATAGGTAATGAGACCACAGACCCTCATAACCTAGGGTCTGGGGTCTTATCTTGGGCCCTGGAATTTTATCTTAAATCAATGAACTAGCTTTCTGCTAGTATGCACTGATCAGTAAAGGCCAACTCTGTATAGGAAAATTCATATGTATAAAGGATGATTTTAACTGCCAATTAATTGGTCCCCTGGCCCCTCCTCCTGCTTGCAGGGGAGTTCCTACTTTCTACCTCACTTTCTCCTTTATACTTCTCCCAACAAATTTACTTTCTATTTCCAAACTGTTTCTTTGTTCAAAGTGTTGAGTCTTCGACATCAGCAGAACAGGGACCCTGGTTTTGAGCTCTCCAGTAACATTTGGAGAATCAGGGCCTGGCTTCCCAGTAACAGCTACACTAAGCATTCCTAGAGAAGTCCTTACAAAATGCTTAGAAGGCTGTGAAGAGTGAAAGAGTAAAATGGCTTCCCTGTTGCTAACCAGCTACCTTTGGCCTCTCGAATTACCGAGCTTGCCGAGGACAGGGGCACCTACCCTCCACTAACCAACAATGGAACAGAAAGAAAGTGACAATGTACCTGAAACCAAAGTTGAAACAAGGATGTAAGCAGGTCCAGTTGCACCCAGTATGTATTGTCCTAAATACACCAGCCATATCTTGTTTGTTACTGAAAGACCAAAAGATCAAGAGACCCAGACCAAGGAGACTCCATGACAGGCTTCAAACTCCCTTCTCTAATGAGCAGGCTTGAGTTTCTGTTTCTCCAGAGTTAGATAAACAAAGCCTCCCCTCTCCCTGAGCTCATGAAAAATCAGCTTTTGACTCTAACCCTGCATCTGTGCCAGGAACAACCACATGTGTTTCTGTGTGTTCAGAGGTCACCATGGCTGATAGGTTGCAAGTCTATAGACGCATAAACTTCCAGATGTAGAAACAATGTGTGTCCCATTTCTCTTCTTTTCTGTGAAAAATCCCCCTTCTTGCTTCTGTGAGTAAAAACATCACAAGATATGCGGTCTCTTAGCAATGCAATTCGTTACTCAAACTATAGCTGATAGAGACTTTCCCCAGGACTTTGACCAATCATAGATTCACAAGTTATTCTTGCATTAAATGTTAACCAATCAGTTTTTGCAGTAAACAACTTACATGATTTCTGTTAAAATCTTGTAATTTTTGTTTATAAAATCCCAGTAAAAATTACACTCAGGGCTCCTCCTTAGCCTCCACTGCACTGGAGAGGGAGAGCCCAGGCGCAAGCTTGCAATAAAGACTCTTGTGTGTTTGCTTCGGAATCGGCTCCTGGGATCTTCCTTGGGGACTTGCAATCTGGGCACAACATTACGTGAAATCTTGTAACATCTATCTTGACTGATACATGAAATCTTGTGCATATTGTGAAATTTGACTATAAAAACTAAAAATTCAGTTCAGGGCCAGACTCTGACGAAAGGAGTCTGTGCCTGAGCTGGCTGGTCCCTCTCTGGTGACTTTAATAAATCAAATTCTACCTCCGCCTGTTCTTGAGTGCTTTTCATACAACAAAGAGAGCGCAAACCCCATACAAGAGCCGCATAGTATAATTAGTGATTAAGAGCTCAGGCTCTAAAGCTGTGCATCAGGGTCTGATTGCAAGTCTTGTTTCCTTTAGTATTTGGGTGACCTTGGGCAGAGTAACCTCCTGAATTTCAGTGCTTTTATCAAGAAAATGGGGCTATTAGAAGTATTGTTACCAAAGAGCTCAAAATTAGAGTCTGTGTTCTGCTGAAATAGAATAAAGAACCCCTCAAATAGAGAGCATTAAGGAAGTAGAAAGTGACTTTATTGGGATACGTGCAAGGGAGAAAGCGAGTAGAAAGTAGGAACTCCCCTGCAAGCGGGAGGGGCGAGGACACCACTTGATAGGCAATTATAATCATCTTTTATGAACTTTCTATGGATCATAAATATTCATTTTTCCTATACAGAGTTGACTTTTACTGATTGGTACATATAAACATAAACTAGTTTATTGGCTTAGTATCAAATCTGTGGTTGAATGTTTCATGGTTTGATCTTAAACAGAGTTCTTTATCTGGGAGGAGTTTCTGATCCAGGATGAGTTCCTTATCTGGGGACATCTTGACTCTCACAGCCTAGCTACTCTGCTAGGCTGCCTAATGGAATCTGGTTTACTGTGAGAGTTAAATGAGATTATATATGAAAACCACCTAAGAAACTGCCTGGCTAATATAAAGAGATTATTAAATTTCCATTTTATTGTCATAATCATCATTGCCATTAGTGTAGGAAAGTGAGGCAGAATTTAACCTCCTGTTCTGGGAATCTTTATGCTGGACCTGAGAATTAAATCAGCCCAGATGGATCAACAGGAGACAGTCACATGAATGTATTTTAATACAAGTTTTACAGGGCACAGGAGCCGTCGTAGACAAATGAGGATCCAAAGATGCAGTTAAGTTGGGCCCGATGGTACAGCGATCTGGGAGTTTGGGGCAGGAGGACTGCATGCTCGAGCCTAGCCTGGGCAAATTGAAGACTTAGCAAGACCCAGTCTCAAAGTAATGAGACAAAAATGGGTTGATGATGAAGCTTAGTGTGAAGACCCTGGGTTCAACCTCCAGTATAGAAAAAAAAGGGGGAAAAAGTTGCAGTCAATTACTTAGATACTGAATTGGACAATGGATAGGAAATTGTGGAAGTGAGTGTTACATGAGGGGTTTAAGAGCTGCATTAGTTAGCACCAGGGTCATACACCTGTAATCCTAGTGCTTTGGGAGAGGCAGGCAGATCACGTGTTCAAACCCAGCCTGAGCAATTCAGTGACTTAATGAGATGCTGTATCAAAATCAAAAATAAAAAAGGGCTGGGATGTAGGAAGGCCCTGGGCTTGATCCTCAATACCACAAAAAAAGGGAACAAAGTCTATATAGGAATGCAGTTTTCCTTCTAATGCAGGATGGGTTTCTAATGTGGGAATTTCATCTCTTTTAGGAAACAAAAGCAATCAGAATGATTTCCTATACCTGCTGTTTTTCATGTGTCTTTAATTCAAGATAGTCATTATGCCAGAGTATTACATCTAATTTCTTCATCACCAACCACACACCAAATAAGAAACCCTTATAGATGAGAGCCTGGTCAGCTAAATCATCTGAAGACCTCCTTTACCAAACCCCAGAATCCAAGGAAATATGAGAATTAAATAAACCAGGCCCAGAGGCACTGGTGTGTAATCCTAGCACTCTGGGTGGCTGAGGCAGGAAGATCACAAGTTTGAGCCTAGCCTGGGCAACTCTGTGATGTGCCAAGACACTATGTTAAAATCAAAAATAAAATGGGCCAGGAATGCAGCTCAGGATTCAACTCCTAGTACCATGAAGAAAGAAAGAAAGGAAGAAAGGAAGAGAAAGAAAGGAAAGAAAGAAAAAAGTTATGAGGTGAAGTAGTTTTAAGAAATAAATGAGGTTATGCTAAATACTTTTCATACTATCCATGTCATTCTCATGTCAGCTTCAAGGAAATCATTTACCCCATGTATAAAGAAGGAAGAAGACTTGGAGAATTTCTAAGATAGAGCAGTGAGGCTCCAATTTTTAAAACCAAAACTGAGGGCTGGTGGACTAGCACAGCGGTTAGAACACCTGCCTAGCAAGCACAAAGCCCTGAGTTCTGTTTCCCAGCACCACAGAAACGAGGCATGATGGCACACATCTGTAATCCCAGCACTCAGGAGGCCAAGGCAGGAGGACTACTATGTGTTCAAGGCCCACCTGGGCTACATAGTTAGTTCAGTACCAGCCTGGAAGCCTGGACTACAGTGAGACCCTGTCTCACAAAAAAAAGAAAGAAAGAAAGAAAGAAAGAAAGAAAGAAAGAAAGAAAGAAAGAAAAGAAAAAGAAAGAAAAATATCCCCGCTGTTGACATATTATTGTGGTTTGGATCTGGAGTGTCTCCTAAAAGCCTTGTGTATTTGGATGTTATGGATTATCTGTGGAATCATGTGCTCTTAGGAGATGGGGCATGGTCTGGAGGGGCGGATTATGGGCATGTAGTGGACTATAGGTGTGTGGTGGAAGACAAGCATGTGGTAGATTATAGATTACAGGTGTATGGTGGATTAAGTGCTTAAACCTAGAAGGGGTGGAACACTGAGACTGGATCCAAAAGGGGTAAATCACTGGGAGAGGACCTGGAAAGATATATACTGCTTCCTCCCTCCCTCCCTCCTTTCCTTCTTCCCTTCCTTCCTTCCGGGACTTGGCTTCCTATTCACAATGCCATAGGGAGCTGCCTCCACCTCCACCTCCACCTCCACCGTGTGCTTCCACTGTTGCCGGCCACCCATGAATGAACTGTGATCTGAAACTGTGAGCTGAAATAAAGTTTTCCTCTCCTAATTTGTGCATGTTGGGTATTCTGTCATTCTGTTACAACAACTAACAAGTAACTCAGATGCATGTTATGGAGAATTAGTGGGTGATCATCAGTGTAGGGTATGAGAGAATTCTGACCCCTTCCCACTGATCTATACTGTCCTCGAGTAGCTCTCATTTTGTCACGTTCTTGTCATTTAGACAAATTAACTGACACTGACACTTATAGGAGGACAAGTTTGTTTTAACTCAAGAATTTTTATTTATTTATTTTTTGAGACAGGGTCTTGCTTTGCAGCCAGGCTGGTCCTGAACTCACTATGGAGCCCAGGCTGGCCTTGGACTGGTGGCAATCCTCCTGTCTCAGCCTCCTGTATGCTGGGTTACAAGCTTGCACCATGACATCCAGCTTATACTGATGATTTAAAAAAAAAATTTTTTTTCTTTTTTTGAGACAGAATTTCACTCTGTAGTCCAGGCTGGTCCTGAACTCATAGCAATCCTCTTACATCAATCTCCTGAGTACTGGGATTATAGGCATTTGCCACCAAGCTCAGTTTAGTGGTCCTGGGGAATCAAACTCAAGGCCTTGAGACTGATAGGCAAGCTCTTTAACCATTCATCTATTCCTTCAGCCCCATTTTTTTTTTTTTTTTTTTTTTTTTGAGGCAGGGTCTCATTCTGCAGTTCAGGCTTGTCCTGAACTCAATATATGGCTAAGGCTGGCCTTAAGCTTAAGGCAATCCTCCTACCTCAGCCTCCCAAATTCTGGAATTATAGGCATGCACTGCCATGCTCAGCTTATGAGGTGCTGGGGAATTGAACCCAAGGCCTTATGCTTGCTAGGCAAGTGCTCCAACTGCTGTGCTATTCCTTCATCCCAGATTCCTCCAGCCCAGGGTCTTGCTCTGTAGTCCAGGCTAGTCCTGAACTCATTGTGCAACCCTGATTGGCCTCAAACTCATGGCAATCCTCCTGCCTCAGTCTTCTGAGTGCCTGGATTACAGGTGTGTACCACCATGCCTTACTTATGTCATACTGAGGAATTGAACTCAAGGCCTGGCACTTGTTAGAAAACCACTCTAACCACTGTGTTATCCTTCCAGCTCCTTGACTTCTGATCTTCAGAGGATTTGGTTCATGGCTGGGTGGTTGGACCTTGATGGACTAAGAGCAATGGCGTTCTCTGCCTCAAGTAAAGCCTTGAGCTGCCTTTGAAAGAGACACCAAGACACCTCACCTATTCTTGTACCATTCTATGGTTGTGCCAGCAAAGTGTCCAGACCTTCGTATATTTCAGAGATCTGTCACACCACTGGATCCCGTGAGAGTGCTCATGAGAAACCACAAAAGAGAAAACTTGACTTTCTTGGAAAGACATCACCTAATATTGCCCAGCCCACATCCTGGGGGCAACTCCATGAACGCCAGCTGGGTCCTTGCTCACTCCTCTCCTGAGACCACTGTGAATACACGTAGCCCCACAGGCGGCTCAGGAGTGACTGACGCTGCACATTCAATGAATGTGACATGAGGGTGGTTTTCGCCTCATCCTTGGCAAAAACGTGGGAAAAGAAAAGTTTCACATTTAATAACAGAATGAACATCTGAAATGGCCTCTCTGATGAAAGGCTGTGGTGTTACTTCTGAACTCTATAGGAGATAAGAACTCTCAAGATTGTTAGTCCAGGAGACATGTCTTATGGGAATGACTCCTCCTCCTCCTCCACCCACCAGATGCTGAAGATCAGTGACACCACGCACACAATGAGTTATGACCCCTTTCAGACTTACCTGGCATTATCCAAAGAACCAGCCATGTTCTCCCTTTGAAAAAATCCAGGCTTCAAGGGAACCGCAAGAAAAAAAATAGCCAAAGATGTACTTGTGATACAAAGAAAATGCACATTCCTTGCCTGGGAAAATTTTGGAGAGTCATTTCAAACTTAACTGGATGTTTGGGTTATTTCCAAGGGAAAATCGTATCCCCAGAGTCCATCATTTACTAAACCAACTTCTGAAAATTCTCCTATGCCTATTGGTACTTGACGTGGGAGGAAAAGAACACCCACTAGAGGGATCAACCCTTCACTGTATCCGTGTTCTCATCTACATGATGCGTGTTCACACACAGCACCTGTGTGGCCAATCATTGTCATTTCATACCTGAGCACCTGTGGCCCAAGCAAAGGCCTAGGACACTAATCCTCACTCCCCTGTGTATGGCATGAAAGTCAACAGTCCTGTGGGATCACCTGGGCCCACTACAGCATTTACCTAGTTGTCAGCAAGGCTCTCTCTGAGGATCTTTTGAGCCCCCCAACCCCCGTCCTGTCACACACCCCTGCAAGAAACAGATCAAGAAATACTGACTGGCCATATCTCTCCTTGCAACAGGCCACCTGCAAATAATGCTGATCATTCAGATTGGTTCCAAAGTCAACCTTACTACTTGGGTCCTTGATGAATTCCATAGGGAAAGCCTCTGGGGACAAGATAATTCTTACATTTAAAATTTTTTTTTAAATTTATAAGTGGGTATTAAATAAGAAGTTTACAAAAATCCCTGCTTACACCTCTAACACTACAAGCATTGAAAAGTCATTAAGAGACAGAGAACCAGCGCTATAATCTGATGTTTACCTAAAACACTGAGGAGAGTCCCTTGTGTTAACTGGTTTGTCACTTACGTAAAAGAAAGGACAGAACTTCTACTTGGAATGGTAGCCAAGTAACAGAGCTGCATAATGTCTCCTCATGGACCTACTTTAAAAATTGAGAATATAGTAAAAAGTCACCTGTTCAATGTAGCTAGGACAGGGAGGAACCCAAGAACTGAAAGGAGGCCATGGAAGGCCAGAAACACAGAAAACACATCAGAAGTAGAGGTAAGGGCAGCCCAGGAAGCCACCCCAGGCTGACTACAAATGACTGGGAGTTAAATGTATCAGCAGATGAAAGAAAACCTGCCCATAACCTCTGACCAAGATAAATGCCGATCTGGAAGAAGTGGGAATTGGCAGCAGATGGCAGAGCAGCCTTCAAAAAACAAGCCTGCAATGGAAACTTTGAAATGAATCTAGCTGAAATTCAGGATGTGAAAAATACATTTCAAAGCAGGGGAAGTTGACTTGAACATTGTGAGGATAGAATTTCGACCTTAAAGACAAGGCTGAGGAAACCAGTGCTGTAATTAGGCATGACTCCAAATTTAGAAATGAGCAAAGTAACTGGATGCAACAAGTGATGGATTGTTCAAAAAGAACCAATCTCAGCATTATGGGTGTGGGAGAAAGAGCAGAAGACAGCACCAAAGGGACAAAGAATTTGTTCACTGAATTCATACAAGAAAATGTACCAAATCTTGGAAAATAAATTAATTTTCAGGTATAAGAAGCTTATAGAATATCAAATAACCTCAACTAGAAATGAGACTCTCCATGACACATTATAATCAAAACCTCAGAAGGACAACATAAAGAGACAATATCAACAGCAGCTAGAGAAACAGACATTATCTACCAAGGCAAACCATTCAAATTACCTCAGATTTCTCAATGCAAACTTTAAAGGCCAGTAAAGCCAGGAGCAAAATCTTTCAAGCTTTAAAAGATAGCAAGTGTCAACCAGGTTGCTGTATCCAGAAAAATTATTCCTGAAAATTGAAGGAGAAGTAAAAAAATTTTCACGACCAAGAATCCCTAAAGAAATTTGCAACCACTAGCCCAGCACTGCAGAAAATACTTGAATGAATCTTTGAGGCAGAGCTACAAGCAGCACCAAAGAACATGGAAGAAAAGAAACATCTAAAGAGAAACTATAACCAAAAAATAGATTGGTATTTGAATCATTAGATTAATATTCTACCAAAATGGTACCAGCTTTCTCATAAAATGTGTGGAACTTAACCCCATAATTATTATTTTTAATATATCTGTTGGCAAAACATAATAATTATATTCAACATGGGGAATTGGTATAAAATCTTTTTAAATACATATGTATGAATTTATGGATGGACAGGTAGTTAAAATGATAAACTAAACCTGGCAAAATATTAGTAATTAGTGAAATGTGAGTAAATAGTATACAAAAGTTTAAAAATATTCTGAAATAACTAAACGTGCCATTATATCTACTGCTTATGTGTAGTGTACTCTGGTGATAAAGGTGTAAGTTCATTTAATGTAGAAATTCACTTGTTTGGTTTTGACATAAGTTTATTATAAGAAAACTGATTGAGATAATGATAACCTGAATGTCTTTTGAATGTACAAACTTTCACCTTTCAGTACCAGCTACAGCATTTGAAATTTAACTTCTCTCCTTTTCTTTCTTACATTTTCTAGCCTTATAAATTTTGTTGTTATAGTTCTTTTCTTATGTGTACTGGTGGGTGAGGCCATGTTAAACAATCTCTACAAAGATATACTAAGATACAAAAACAAAACAAAACAAAAACAAAACAAAAACCCCTTTCAACAAATCATCCCAATAAAGGTCTCTGCTGGTCCCTGAGAAGAGGCATCAAGGTATGGCCACTGCCGCCCATTCTAGGGATGGGAAACTGAGCTAAAGAGTGGTGATTTGAGCAGTGAAGTGAGTTAGATGCAGGAGATTAAATATGTTAAATATTGCATGGTTTCTCTGATTTGGAAACCCATAATACAGGTATTCTACAGAGCCAAATGGGTGTGATAGTGGGAGTTATGAGGGGAAGAGGAGGGCTTGGGAGGGCCAAAAATGGAAGGGGATTGTAACGTTGATGTGATATATATAAAATGCTCAGGTTAATTGTAAGCATTATGTATCACACACACACACACACACACACAGAGTGTATTAATAAACATGGTGACAAAATACAGAGTTCCTAATTGCATTTATTCAACATACATCTAAAAGTAAAAAAGATGCCCAGAAAATAAAGATAGTGACACTTCTGATGTGTTCACCAGCCATCCCTCAACAGCACATCTGTGGGCAACATGTGGTTAACACCTGGTTAGACAAAGGCTCCTTTTCTGCCTGAGGAAAGAACAACAGACACTGTGCATCACTATATGACCTCTTTGTGAATTACCTGACTGTCAGGATACCAGCATCAAAAGCCTCACCTTAAACATCTGTGTACACCTGAAAACAGAGGAACAAAACCACATCCATCTGTGTAGCTGCCAGGACACCTGCCAATTTCTTTTTCAAACGCATCAACCAATTCGAGGTATTCTCTTGTCCTTAGAGCTGAATTGTGATGAGCTCAGCCCCAGTATCATACGCAGGCTTCCTTCGTCCCGGGCTCACTACTACCTAGGCAAGGAGCAAAACCATCAGCCTCCACAATAGCTTCCATATCTCGTGGTTCCCACTCCTAGCATCCCTTTTCCCTACCACAGGACATGTGCTCACTCTTAGCCACCAGTGTGACTGAGGGCACTATCATTTCTCATGTGAGCACCTGCTACCCAAGCAAGGGGCCAAGAACACCTGGGAACACCAGTCCTCACTTACCTATAAATGGGAAGGAAGGAAACAATTCCTTTGAAATCATCTGGACCCAGCCAGCTCTTACCCAGATGTCAGCATAGCTCCACATGACGAAGTGATGAAACCCATTATGATGTCACAACTACTGCAAGAAATACACCAAGAAATTGTCATTTGCCCTATATTCCTTGCGCAAGCATAGCTGTGAGTTCTGTTGAACATAGAAATTACAGTCAGAGCCAACTTAACTACCTGGGTCCTTGCTGAACTCCACAGAGAAGGTGTGAGAAGAAATTTTTTACATTCTTGAGTAAAAACCTGAAAGAGTTTCAAGAGTTAAAAGTTAAAGTTCACTGAGATGTTAACAAAGAAAATGACAAAAATCCCTGCTTCCAAGTCTAGAGCTATGAACACGACACATGCACCACGGACCAACAAAACTGCATTAAATGCTCCTACTTACCTAAGGAGATGCAGGTATGCTGCCTCGCCTAGCACCATGTCAACGACTATCTGAGGAGAAGCAGGTGTCCGGAGAGTGCAGGTGACAACATCCAAGGTGTGGTCACCAGTCAAGCCCTTGACTGAACATCTTAGGACAACATGTACTTAAAGCCAGCTCACGCAGAGGCTCCTGCTCTGCCTAGGAAAGGAACAGTAGACACTGCACCATGGTGTGACCATTCTGTGACTTACCTGGCTGTAAGCACATGGGCATCAACAGCTTGTTCTTAAAACACCGTGTAATCATGAAAAAGAGAAACCAAACCCCTGAAAATCCATGTACTTCAGGATAGGACTGGCTCTGCCAGGACACTTGCTCATGCTGTTTGCAAACATGGAGTAAATTCAAGAGTACAGTACTGTCCATAGTACTGTATTGTAATGAATTAAACACTGAAAATACTACCAATATTTTCTCATGAGCAGGCTGTCTCATACGAGTGTCATGGGACTAGAGAGCAACCAACCTCTACATATATGAATTTTCTATGTTCCTTTTCTTCTACTGTACTCAATGGGCAGGCTCACACTCATTGGATTTGCTAAGCACTAGGTCACAACTCACCCAAGCACCTGAGCCCAAATCATGGTGAGAAGCTTCAGGATCTCTGTTGTCACTCACTGGTGTACAGGAAGACCACGTCTCCTGTGCCATTGTGGAGGGTCATACCTTTATTTACCTGAGGTTCCACAGAGGGTCTTTTCTCATTGTCTGAGAGGTGCTGTGCCATCTCTGGAGAAGATATGCAGACAACCTCTACTGTACTCTTACATCATGCCATACAGGTGTCTGTCATCACTGCCTGGGCGCTGGGAAGTACCATTGGAAACCACCTAAAGAAAAACTGACCCTCTTGAGAAGAAACAGTTACAGTTTGCAGGTTCACGTCCCAGAGGCCCTCACTTCCTCCTCCACTGAGAACCCGGTTACAGACAAGTGGCCTCACAGCAGGGCTCCAAGGCTATGGATGCTCCTCCTATTATGAGTGAGGCATGAGAGTTTAACCTCATCCATGCAGATTAAAGAGGAAAGCAAGTGTTTTGCACTTAATAATGGAATACATATCTGGAAATCGGACCTCTAATGAGTGCAGTGGCATCACTTCTGACTCCACGACCTCCCCAGGATGTGTGCCCAGAAGACAGGGCAGCAGCCCCTGAGCAGAATCCCTGATCCACCCACCTGGATACTGAGAATCAGTGGCTCTGCAATGAGGTGCGACTACCATGACATTAATGCATCTTCTGGCCACTGTCTGATCTCCATGACTTCTGTACTTAAAGGGAACCTGGAGAAAACATCGAAAGAAAAGTGTGAGCATTTACAGCTTATGCTACTAGAATTTCCCTGCCCACAAAAAACCTAAAGAGACACAAACTCTACCCAGATGCTTGGTTTATTTCCAGGGGAGCTATGTGACCCCCAAAGCTCATCCTTTACCAACTCTTTACCAACTCTTGGCAGCTCTCCTATACTTACAATGACCCAGGGATGGGAGCAAAAATACCAATAACCAGAGGGTCAATGTCTCACCATTCCAACCTCCAGCCTGCATGTTCTCTTCCACATAACAAGTGCTCACTCCCCATACCTGTATGATCAAGGTGTGCGTCATTTCACACCTGAGCACCTGCAACCCAAGCAATGGACCGTGAAGGCCTGTGGATGAGAATGAAAGTCAGCAGTTCTGTGAAGTCACCTAGGCTCACATCAGTAGTTACCTGAATGTCAATATGGTTCCACCTGAGGACATATTAGGCTTTGAGATGTCACCTACCCCTGCAGGAAGCAAATCAAGAAATCTGACTGGCTTTATGTCCCCTTGCAACAGGACACCTGAAACTTGTGGTGATTTTCACATTACTTCTTGAGCCAGCCTCACTATCAGGGTCCTCACTGAATTTCATGAAGAAAGCCTCATCAGACAATTCCTATACTCTTGAAAAAAATCCAAAAAAAAATTTCCAAAGGTTAAAGTTTTTAGGAGGTGTTCACTAAGAAAATTACACATGCAAAAAAAAAAAAACCCCTCTGCATACATTTTTACATTTAGAAACACTGAAAATACACCACAGGCCAGAAATCCTACACTGACATCTGCTATCTACCAGTTATTCTGGGGAGAGTCACTTGTATTATTTTGTGTGGCACTCATGTCACAGTGATGGTGACAGAAGAGCTCCCAACTGCACTCATCCAAGAGAGTGTCCAGGATGTGAAGATGACAATGTCTCAGATGTCAGACCTTAACAGTACATCCCAGGACAACACGTGGGGAAGGAACACTTGGGCAGGAAGAGGCTTCTTTTGTACCTAGGGACGAAAAAGCTGACTATGTACACCATGGTACGGTATGCCCACTTTGTGACTTTCCTGAGTGCCACTATGTCGGCACCAAGAGCCTTTCCTTACACAGTGTGTGTATGTGAAAAAAGGAAAAACAAGAACATGCAAATCCACATAGTTCAGAGATGTAGCTGGTTCTGCCAGGATCCCTCGTCATTCCTCTCCAAATGCTGAACCAACTTAAGGGTCCTTTGTCATCCTCAGAATTGAATCATGATGAGCTGAAATCATGGGCTTCCACCTCAGCAGGTCACTCTACAACAGTGTCATCAGTCCACAGTCCAACCAAACTCTGGAAATATGGATGTTTGATGTCCACATTCTTATTCCACACATGAGGGACAAACTCATGCTCCCTGGCTTTGCTAAGTGCTCTGACCTTTCTTACCTGAGCTTCAGGACACACAGCATGGCAACAAGCCTTGGATTCTCCGGCATCAGTTATCTCTGTAAAGGAAGGTCACATGTTCTGTCTTGTCCTGTCATGGAAGCTCACACCTGTACTTAAGTGAATATAGTAATATTACACACATGGCCTTAGCTGGGTCACTATAGGGTCATTCCTGGAAGAGACTGCAAGACAACCCCCTTGCAACTGCCCCCTTCATAATACATGTCCACCTGCAAACTGATGACGGCATCACTACCTGGATCCAGCCAGGTGCTTATTGACCAACGATGTGAGAACACTTGACCTTCTTGAGAGCAAACCAGCCAAACTTCCCAGGGGTCCACTGTATCAAAATTTCTGAGTCCTCACTTACTCCTCCACAGAAGCTACTTTGAAATACACATGGCCATATTGTGGGGTTTTAACCACAGATAGACCAAATAAAGAGGGAAATCTAAAAGCATCATACTCAATAATGGAATAGTTATCTGAAAATAGATAACTCATGACTGCCAGTAACATCATCTCTAAAGCCTGCAGTAGCTAAGACTGTCCCAAGATGTGTGCCCAGGAGACGGGGTGGTGTTTCCTGAGCAGCAACCCCCTCATCCACCTACCCAGGCATTGGAGAGGTCAGAGGCACTGCCCTGGCATGTCACTGTTTTCACCCTTACCTGACATTAAGGTAGTCTTTCACCATGACTATCTGCCTAGGAGGGAACCTGGAGAAAACAGGGACATGTGCATCAGTTTACAGAGATTTTGGTTCCAAAAAACCCTACATGTTTCTCTCTGACAAAAATTTTAGACAAACCTTTTTCTGCATTACTTTTTAATTGTATTTTTAATTTACATATCACATCCTTTCCTCTTTGGACCTCCTCAGATTTCTCCTCACCCCTTTTGCCTCTCCATAAAGTCTATCTTCTGACTTTTCTCCATCTCTCTTTTACTTTGTAAAATGGTTTTTCTTATATTACAGAAACTATATGATATTTAAACTTCTGGGTCTGATTCATTTTGTTAACCTGACCACCTGTATCCAAAGCTTGGTGACAAGACTCAGGGGATCCACCACCCTCTCACTCACCTCTGTATAGGAAGATCCCATGTCCTGCGCTGTCATGGAGGGCCACACCTGTAGCCCCTGGGTATTGGCAAAGTAATAGCAGTGGCCTTCTCTACCTAAAGGAGGTCTTGAACTGTTTCTGAAAGAGATAGAAACACAGCCTTTCGTGTACTGTTGCCACCCTACAGCTCTGGCAGCACAGTGTCCAGACCTTCATGTCATGCATACATCAGTTACATCATCTGGAACCTGTCAAATGCCCATTCACAAACAATGCAAGACAAATCTGACTCTCTTTAAAGGACACCACCCAAAATCCCCCACTTCTGGGTCCTTCCTTTTCCTCTACTGAAACCTTTGTAAATATATAGCCTCAACAGAGGGTTCAGTAGTACCTGATACTTGCACATACGATGACTGAGGCATTAAGGTTTCTACCTCATTCATAGCAAAACAAAACAAAACAAGTTCCACATTTAATTTTGAAATGAACATCTGAAATCAGTATCTTTAACAAGCAGCATCACTTTTGGACCTTGAAGAATTTGAAAACTCTCAAGATTGTTTTTCCTGGAGACTCGGCCTAGTCTCCTAAGACACGGCCTCCTCACCCACTCTCCAGGATGCTGCAGATCAGTGGCACTGCACACAGCGGGGAGTGTGGCACCCTTGACACTTACTCCACAGTAACTAAGGAATAGGTCATATTGCTTTCTTCAAAGGTATCCAGGCTAGGAAAGAATCTGGAGAAAATTTAGGAAAAATACCCGTACTTTAGGATGCATATTATGGTGCAAAACTGCTGCATATTTCCCTTCCCACAAACTCTGGAGAGACATTTCACAGCTACCATTTCCAGGAGAGCGGTATGCTCCCAGAGTTCTTCCTTTAGTAAGTAGACCGCTAGAGTCTCCAATGCTTAAAATACCTAGGAAAATCACAAAAAGCACCAAACACCTGGAGAGTCCCCGTCACTATTCCTATATGCAACATCTGTTTTTCATACCACATGATAACTATTCACTCATAGCTATGAGTGTGACCGACGACTCCTTCACCTGAGTACCTGCAACCAAGCATGGGCCAAGAAGGTCATGGGACACCAGTCCTCACTTACCTGAAGGTGGGAAGGATGGTCAGTGGTTACCTGGAGGTACTCCAGCACTTACCTGGGGTCAGCATGCCTTCTCTTGAAGATGCCTCAGTGCCCACGATGATGTCAATGCCCAAAGAAAACACACCAAGAAATATTGATTGGCTCTGCACCAAGACACTTTGAAATACTGTCAATTGCTGAGATCATTTGCAAAGCAAACATCACTAGCTGGGTCCTTGTTGAACTCTACAGAAAAAGCTTTTACACACACACACACACACACACACACTAAAGTTTCAAGGGTTAATGTTCCTAATCATATTAATCAGGAAAATTAGAAAAATCTCTGCTCAGCGTTCTATACGTTTGAGCATTCCACATGCACTGGGGCCACCAAACATACATCATATTGGATGCTCACCTGCAACACTGGGGACAGGCAGATGTTTTTCCCCAGCTTGGCACTCATGGCAAAAAGAGGGTGGGAGAGAAGAGTGCCAGGATATATTTATCTAATGTATATTGGAGGAGAAACAGGAGTCCGAGGAGTGAAGATGAAAAGCTCTCAAATGTGTGCATGTGGCCTGGCCCTTAACTGGATACCGAAGAATAGTACATGTTTAATATCAGGTTGGGCAGCAGCCCCTTTCTACGAAGAGAGGAAACAGCAGACCCTGTGTGCCATAGTATGACCCCTCTGTGACTTACATGACTGTCAACACACTCATCAATAGCCCTTTCTTAAACCTTGTGTAATCATGGAAAAGGGGGTGGGGTGCAAATCTACATAGTTCAAGATAGAGCTGGCTCTTCCATGGCACCTGCCCATTCCCTTTACAATACTTGAATCAATTCCAGGATGAGGTATTTTCCGCAGGACGATATCATACTGAACTAAAGATTGAAAACAACACCTCGGCTTCCTCTTGGGCTGGCCACCCCATGCTACTGGCATGGGACCAGGATGCAGCCAATTTCCACACAAGTGGATTTTCAACTTATGCTTTTTTTGGCAATGCACAAGGGGCAAACTCATGCTCACCACTTTGTAAGCACTCTGTCTTTCCTTCCCTGACCAACAGCACACATACATGGTGACAAGCCTCAGGGAGCCCAGGATCACCTACCTCTATCTAGGAAGCTCACGTACTCTGTGCTGTCATGGAGGCCCTCACTGGCCCTTACCTGGACACTGGTGATAATCCACAGGTGGCTTTTCCTGGCTCACTGAGAGGTGTGGAGCTGCCTCTGGAAGAGACCCCCAAACAACCTGTGCCATAACTGCACCATTCTGCTCACCTGCCTTCGAAAGACTGAGGCGGTCATGCCATTCATGCCCTAACCACTACCTGGAACCATGCAGCAGCTGCCTACTGACCAGCCATAGAAGAGAAAAGCTGACCCTCTTGAGAGGACACTAGCCAGAATTCCCATGTCAATATCCTGGGGCCCATTCTATGAAAGTTAGATGGAGTCTTGCTTACTCTTCTATGGAGACCATTGTTAATTGCACATGACCTTATAACAGGGTTCAAATAGTACCTGATGATCACTCCTAATATGAATGAGGCATGAGGGATTTAACCTCAACATGTTACATTAAGGGGAAAATAATTAGATTTTCACACTCAGTAATAGAATGTACATATAAAACAGGATCTCTAATGACAAGCCCTTCCCAAGATGCATGCCCAGGAGACATGACAACCTGTTCTCAGCCACACATACCCTCCATGACCCAGTTAACCCCTCTGGTCATCAGAGAACAGTGGTTCCACATGAGATTGCTGTAGGACACGCCCATGGAAGGAGCCCTCTGACTGGGACGGCAGCAGCTAACCTCTGGGGAAGCTGTCACCTCCCTTAACTCATCTGTAACAGTTAGACTGTGAAGCCGGGAAGCTGGCTCCCAACGGCAGGACAGGCAGGATTGTGCCCAGCTCCCGACTTCTAGGCAGTGGGAGTAGGCCAAGGATGATCTGTGCTCTAAGCTTGCTTTTGGTAAAAGAGGAACTGTTTTGGCAAACCTGCTTCGTAGACGCCTCTCTGTGGTCCTGTGTTTCCTGCTTGCTGGCTAGCCTGCACCCCTGCACTAGGAGTATAAAAGAAGCCTGCCCCCGAGCGTGGGGCCTGCCATTCCGGAGGGATTCAGGTGGTAGCTCGCTATCATAAGAATCTTCATTTCACCCCCAACCTCTGGACTCTGAGTCCTGATTTTGCTGGATTTAATTGCTGTTTTCTGCCACATTTGGAGACCGCAGCCAGATTTGACCTGCCAAACCCCATTTGGGGTCAGGGCCACCGCTCCCTGGCCCTGTAGTTTGCAGCAGTCCCTGGAACCAGGAAGTGCACACCCACAATGTGATTTCGGGGTCTCCCTCCAGACAGGTAAAGGAGGCTATGGAGCTAAGAACCGGGACTCCAGGCTGGCAGAGTGAGACAGATACTTGCAATAGATGTTTGGACTAGGTAGGGTTCCCCCAGAGGAAGAAGACAGTAGGGAGCCAGTATGGGCTGATCACCAAAGCGGGGTATTCTGAGTGCCCTTGACATGATGCCAAGGATCCACTCCCCTCCTTCCTCACACCAATGGGATTCTGGTCATAACCAATGTGATTTCAGTCATAGGAAACAGCAGTTTTGGGTTACTAGGTTGGGCTAGACACCATAGGAATTTAGGGGAACTTAAGTAGGGATGTTTGCGATAACTTCTGGTGTGAATGGTGAGTGAGTGAACGGCCATGCTCACATGCAAGTCTGGCTGACGTTGTGGTCTCACGGTTGGGCGTCTTTAGGTCCCCTAAAGGCTACGTGGTCTGAGAGGGTCATTCTGTGTTTCTACGGTGATGGCATACGGTGTAGGGTGGGACTGCACTACTGTCTAGTCATAAGTTACTGTGTCGAGCTGAACCCACTATGGCTAAGCCACACCTAAGCTCCCTGCGGGGACAGGGCCTGATGGGCACTAGATGGATCTTCTCTAGGGGGCACCCACCCTTTGTCTTGCGATACCAGACACAAGTTAGGTACATATAAAATGGATTTCTCTGGGTCTAGCTAAGAAAGTGATAGGGAGGCCAGCAGTGCTGCCGACTACGCTGAGCCGTTTCAAAAGCTGGTTACTCTGGAGGCGACAGTGGACAGATGAGGCCAGAGAGACACCAAGTTCTCTGTGAAGCAGAGTGGCTCACTTTTGATGCAGAATGACCACCTGAAGGAACTCTGGACTTAACTGTCGTTGGCCGTGTAAGGGATATCTGCATGGGAGATCCAGGTCAGTGCCCTTATTTCGACTCCTGTGCTTTGGTTGCTGCCCTCCCAACTCGTTGAGGTTCCATGAGCCTACACAGCCCACAGCGGTGTTGACAACCAGCCAGAGGCCCCTTCTATCCTCCAGGTGCCAAGCCGCAGGTATATGTTTCCCCAGTCAACACAGCCAGCGGCAGTGATTCCTGTTACTCCACCAGATGTCCCAGCCCCGGTATAGCCATCTCTCCCAGATCCATCTCCAGGTATGCAGGTACCTGCAGGTCTTCTGCATCCGGCCTTGCCAACTCAGACCACAGGCCTGCACCTGACAGCTGGGGAAGGTCCCTAGTCTTGGGCTGACTAGCCACCCATTCCTCCGTGTCCTCTGCAGCAGACTCCTGGGCCTCTCCTGCCTGGAGATGATGGGGCGTACCAGTCCAGCCTTCCTTCTCGGGCTACGCATGCTTTGCTGGTTACCCGGGGCCCACCAAGGACTGTAATTCCTGAGGGGATTATAGATGAAAATCTCCACAGCATACCACCTGATGGGGACCCCAGTACAGCAGATAGGCAAGAATTCGCCATCTGTGTGAGATCAGCCCTCTTGGAAGGGGCCCACATTGGGAACCGAGGAGCCACAAGCCTTATCAAAGTGAGCAAAGTTATGCAGAGGCGGATGAGCTCCCCAGTCAGTTTGAGGACAGGCTGCGAGACACCCGCAGACCTTACACTCCCTTCACCCCGGAGGCTCCAGGAAACCAGTCCGTGATGAGCACAACCTTGTACAGCTGTCAGCCCCGGGTGTGTGCTAATAGCCCCCAAAGCTTAAAGGATTTGGGGGAGCAAACATTGACCAGCTCGTCGGTATAGCAGCCAAGGCAGTGGCAAAAAGAGAGAGAGAAAAGTATCTGGAAAGGGGAGAGTCACCTGGGAATGTCCTGGCCAGGGACCCCGTGCATCAGCGGAGCACAGCCAGCACCCTGGAGACAGGCTACTGAGAAAAGCTGGAGCCCACGATGCTAAAGCCAAGGCTGCCACCTGCTGGTCACTTTAAGCAATTCCCGGGTCAATGGCAGTTTTTTAGGAGGCTCTCCTTAGAACGAGGGATTGGAGTCAGTCCCCAGAAGAGTGGCGTTTACATAGGCTGTGCTAATTGCAAAAGGCTCTCAGTGGGGCCCCACAGCCCAAAACATTGCCCTTTTAACAACAGCAGCCAGGCGGTTCCCACCTGCGTCTCTGCTGCAGCGCACTCCCATCTGTCCCCTGCCTCTCCCGCTGCACTGCGGCAACTGCTACTGCCGGGGCTCAAGCGCACTGCCCACCACCTAGGGATCCGGCAAAGAGGGGGGACAGGGACAGCCCCTGAGGACCGGTCCCGACTCGCCTCTACTCCTGCTCCAGCTTCTGGGGGTCTTTGTTCCTTTGCACTCTGCTAAGCGGCTTCCCCGAGGGTTCCCCCTCTCTGCCTGTGCGGTGTAGCCTGGGCTCAAGTGCAGGATGGGGCTTCCCCTAGGAGCGCCTGTGGCCGCCAGAACTAATGCAGCCTCCCAGGACGACGCCGACACTGCAGTGTTCCCGTCTAGGTCTAGACCTGGAGGAGGCCTTCTTCTGCTTAAGGTTGGCAGAAGTCAGCCAACCTCTGTGAGTTATCTCAATGAGAAGACACATAAGATGGCTGAGGGCTAAGAAAACACTTAGAGGATTTTGTCAAAGGTCTTAATGTTTCAGTGTTGCTGAAAAACGAGAAAGAGATAATTGGCTGGTAATAAGTAAAAGAAAAAGAGGAAAACAGAGAGTAGTTTTGTCTTCAGGTAAAATGTCTGACTGCACCAAAATTTTAAAAGAATAAAAATCTAACTTGAGGGTGTGTAGCAAACTTTCTTTTTAACTTAGTCTGTATTACCTACAAGAATGAGTTTAAAGAAAAACATGTTCAAAATATAATTCCCCGTGGCTGCAACTGTCATTAGAATTAAAGCCTCCTCACCAGGTTAAATGGCACAGCTAGTCACTGGATGATGGGAGAGACAGTGGCCTGTAACCAGTCCATGTTAGACAAAATCCGTGTGTGTGAGTGAAGGCCGTGAAAACTTTGAACCCAGCCCCCCACTCACCAGAAGAGGAGGATGAGCTCCCAGCCCCAGGCTGTTGCTGTTTTTCACTGTCCAGTGCACACCAACTGGATGGACCGAGGGAGCTAACGGAACCATCTGGCTGACAGGGCAGCAAACAGCCCTCTCAGAAGAAATATGCCCAGGAAGAAGATCTAACCTGAGTGTGCTTAACCCTCGCAGGGCTCTCAGAAAAAAAAAAAACAAAAAAACAAAAAAAAAACAGAAAAATGAGTCCAGGAAGTCCAGACCCAGGTGGGAAGGGCCTTACCAAAGAATTCTAACCACTCCTCCAACTTCACGGGTTACAGGTCTCAAGACATGGATGCATTGTCAAGGAAGACAGAGACCTGCACCTGGAGGAGAAATAAGTTTTCCAGACTAGGCACTCAAGCTTTGAGTCCCAAAGGAAAGAATAATGCCTAAGATGACTCAACTTCTCCAGCAATATCACTGTTGCTTTTCCTGATGGTCTTAAAGACTCAGGCCCAACCAACACCTCATGGGCTCATGTGGAAGATGACCCTCCTACACAAGGTTCTGTGTTGAACTCAACAACTGGACCCCTTCCTGGTCTTGGCTTTGTGTCTTTCAGGTGGTGTTATCCAGGAGGGTCAGACTCTGACACTCCTCTCTGCAATGGCCACACATCATGCTGTACCTCACCCTCCTGTACCTGCTGGAACTATAACAATGTTCGGGAAAAATCTGGCCATGTGGCCTATGGACCTGTGCCTGGACACTGGGATGACCATGGGGGTGTGGGAATATTGGTCCTATGTAGATTTTGCCTTTCAGGAAACATAAAGGGGTTCCCCATTCCAGGGAGAAAACTTTACCTGCTACCCGGGGTAAAAACAACATGTGGACTGATCTTCTTAACCCCTGACCTAAACGTTCTTCCAGGAGCAAAAGTAACCCAGTATTTTAGCCCTGGCAGAAGCCATGGCCACCAGAACGAGGCTACAAGAAGTGCAGACCAGCCAGCTGTCCAGCCAGATCAGACAAGACCTCAGACTGGTTCAATAGAGCGTTGTCATGTTGCAGAATCAGCTGGGCTCTCTAGCCAGTTTTGCTCCAAACCACTGGGGACTTGATCTTATGACAACTAAAACAAACAAACAAACAAACAAACAAACAAACAAACAAACAAATAAATAAATAAAAAATTTTTAAAAGAAGGGCTCTGTGCCTTCCTGGAAAAAAAAAAAGTGTTGTTTCGTGTAAATCAATCAGGAGTAGTGAGAAAAGATGCTCGCCAGCTACTCGAGCAAATAAAGTCTCAAGAAACAAAAATAAAAGCAAATAGCCGGACTTGGGCAAGCAGATGAGAGGGCTGGATGTCCTGACCAGCCCCCTCCGCAGGAACTTTCACTGTCCTGCTGATGATATTGCGTTTGGCCCATGTCTTGCAAACCTCCTCACTTGCTTCAAGATGGAAGCTATAAAGTTATAATTGGTCAGACAGCACCAATGAGTCCCCATCTAAAATTATAAAGAGTTATAGTGCGGAAGAAGAGGAGGGAATGTTGTAGAAAATCCCCAGAAAAGGAGCCCCTCGACTGGGCCTGAAACAGCTAACCTCTGGGGAAGCTGTCACCTTTCTTAACTCATCTGTAACAGTTAGACTGTGAAGCCGGGAAGCTGGCTCCCAACGGCAGGACAGGCAGGATTGTGCCCAGCTCCCGACTTCTAGGCAGTGGGAGTAGGCCAAGGATGATCTGTGCTCTAAGCTTGCTTTTGGTAAAGGAGAAACTGTTTTGGCAAACCTGCTTCATAGACGCCTCTCTGTGGTCCTGTGTTCCCTGCTTGCTGGCTAGCCTGCACCCCTGCACTAGGAGTATAAAAGAAGCCTGCTCCTCAGCGTGGGGCCTGCCGTTCTGGAGGGGTCCAGGTGCTGGCTTGCTAGTGTAACAAATCTTCCTCTCACCCCGACCTCTGGGCTCTGAGTCCTGATTTTGCTGAGTTTAATTCTATTATCTGCAACAAGATATGTCCCCTTTAGCCCTTACCTGACATAAACCAGGTTTCCAGAGTCCCATTTTGATGACTTTCCATGCTTGGAGTAAACCTGGAGGAAAATATAGAAAAAAAAAAAAAAGCATGTCAAGTTAGAGCTTTTGCTGCTGGAACCACTGCCTGCTTCCCTGCCGTGAAGACACTGAAGAAACATTTCAAACCTATCTGGATGTTTGGATTATTTCCTGGGGAGCAATGTGGTCCCAGAGTCCATCCTAACTAAGTGGACTCTTATATACTCTCTTACACTTACCACAACCTGGGCAGAAAGGAAAAAACAGCAGCCTCCAGAATAGGTTCGATCTCTCATCATTCCCACCTCCAGCCTTTTTCTCTACCACAGAAAAAGAATTCACTCTCAGCTACCAGAACAACCAAGGACTCTATCATTTCTAATGTAAGCACCTGCTGCCCAAGCAATGGACCAAGAGACCTAGGGACAGCAGTCCTCTCTTACCAATGAACTGGGAAGAGAGCAGAAGG
>PVKB01002825.1:208826-247168 GCA_004027205.1 Ctenodactylus gundi | reverse complement strand
TAAGGTTTACAATGAAGTTGAGCATTTTGTGCACATACATATCTCGTCAAGGTGACAAGTACTTTCCCACCCTCCTTTTGTTGCTCCCCCTGCCCACCCCTCCCTCCCTCCCTGCCCTTCCCCCCTGGTTCACTTTGCTTTTCACTTTAAGTTCCATGAGGTAGTTGTGATCTGGGTTTCTCATATCAGAGAGACCATTCGATGTTTCACCTTCTGCTTCTGACTCACTTCACTAAGCATGATGGTCTCAAGTTTCTTCCATTTGCCTGCAAAAGCCTCCACAGTGTTGGACTTTATAGATGCATAGTATTCCATTGTGTATAAATACCACACTTTATGTATCCATTGGTCTGTTGATGGGTATTTTGGTGACTTCCATATTTGAGCTATTGTTAGTTGTGCTGCTATGAACATGGGTATACATGTATCTCTGTTATGTGTTGTTTTGGCCTCTTTTGGAAATATTCCCAGGAGGGGTGTCGCCGGATCAAAGGGGATATTTATTTCCATTCTTTTGAGAGCTCTCCATACTGCTTTCCATAGTGGTTGTACGAATTTACACTCCCACCAACAGTGCAGGAGGGTTCCTTTCTCCCACAGCCTCGCCAGCACTGATTATTATTCAACAAATCAAACCAGTGTATTTTAAACACAGGATATGTATTCAACCAAGTTCAACTCGTACCTCGTCTTCAGCCAGTTTCAATCTACAGTTCAAGAAGGTAAGTTTCGGAAAGCATGGCCCTAGGAGCACATTACTCATTATGGGCATCGTTTTAAAGCCTGGTTCAGTCTTGCCTACTAATAAAGTGAATGTATTAGTCTGTTTTTGTGGGTATCACAAAATATCTGAGGCAGACTAGCTTTATAGAGAATGAAAGGTTACAGATTTGGAGGTCGAAAGTCCAAACAGCATGGTGCAGTCTCTGGTGAGGATCTCTCTTTGACTGCTCACATCATGGAGGATTGCAATGGCAGGAGCACATGCGGAAGTGAGCAACCACGCAAAACTGGAAGTCGCTGTCTGAGGGGGAGCTTTGGCAACATTCCCCTCCGGGGAACAAACCAGTGTCTTGCAAGATACACCTAAATCCTTTAAGAAAACACTGATCCCAGGTGTCCTAAGGATGTCCACCCTGGCTCTATTTCTTAAAAGTGTCCTTTTACATCACCTTCCACACTGTAGTCTCGGAGACCATACGTTCAGTACAGGAGCCTTCTTGGTAGCGGGATGAGGAACAGCGCCGGCAATAGCAGTGGCTGTTGTGATCGTCTCCTGCTTCGTCTCCCAGGGGAAGCAGCTTTTCTGTGGCACCACGGAGTTAGCTGGAGGTAGACAGTCTCCATCTGTCAACCCCATCAGCTCCACTATCCCAGCCCCAGCAATGGGAATTGCTGAGGGGATATGCTGAGGAGCTGTATAATCAGAAATCAATGATCCAAACAGAGCCCTGTTGTTCTACAGCTGAGCTGGTGTAATATTACAATGCCAATCCTAATGGAGTTACGTAGAATCCATCAAAATATCAGAATGCAGGGGTCAATGGGACGCGCAATGCCTCGCTTCTCAGCAATTACCACTTATTACCGGGGCAGTGCCTTTCCCTCTGCTATTCAGCATGCTTCAATAAATAATATTAGGCGACCTGCAGGGACAGTCAATAGAGCACTGTTTTATTGTTGTAGCTTTCTAGTCAGATCAATATCTTGTTCTTCTGAAACACAGGTGAGAACCCCTGAATAAGGAACTAATGAAATCATGTGGCCTTACGATTTTGAATTTATGTATTTGATTCCCTCTTCATATTTTATGTCAGAAAGGCTGTTAATGGGGGCTCTGTCTTCTAAACTTGTGTGATATGGTCTCCCACTGGGAATAGGAAGCTATCCCCTAAAAAGTAAAAGTTTAATATTTCAAGAAACTCAAGTTTTTTTGATCTTGCCTCAATTATTCCCATTCACTCTGCTATTTCCATGAGTTGACTATATGGGGTTTTTCTCATTCAGATTCCCCCCCCCCCCTTTAGATTTAAAAACAAAATACAAGTAAATAACTGAGATTTCACAGTTTTATGAGATGCCAACCAAAGGAGGAGATGAAACAAAATGACAGGGCACTCCGCCACCATCAACTCTCTCATTCATGGGGGCATTATCTTATCATAGGTGTAATAGGCACTGGATATGAAGAGTGGTTATTAATTAGAGACCTGTAAATCATACAGCAACAATACTCTGTATGTGGCCAGAAGTCATTACTGTTGTTATCATTACTCTAAAGATTTTTGACAAGACATGCCATTTCTAATCCGTTAGAAATCCAATGCCTACTGGACCATCCAGAGCCCACTTGAAGCAGTTATGTTGTATATTCAGTACCTGTGGTTTGCCTGAGTATTCAGCCACTAGACAAGGTGGTTATGGTGAACAATTTGTATAAAACAGGTTGAGTATCTGTATTCTGAAAGTCTGAAATCTAAAATCCTCTAAAATCTGTAATGTTAAGGCATCTACATGACACCCCAGATGGAAACTTCCTCACTTGAACTCATCACATCTTATATGAATTATATCTTCGTATCATATGTTATATATGTTCATGCAAGGGGATTTATCAGTTAGGCTTATAGTATCAGAGGTGAGAGAGTCCACA
The DNA here is from genome assembly GCA_004027205.1 of Ctenodactylus gundi. NCBI lineage: Eukaryota > Metazoa > Chordata > Mammalia > Rodentia > Ctenodactylidae > Ctenodactylus > Ctenodactylus gundi. The sequence continues at coordinate 244,515 of PVKB01002825.1, read as the reverse complement.
ATGGCTGTCTAGGGGCTGAAGGATCCAATAGCCACTCAGTCCGTGAAGCTAGAAGCTACAGAACAAGAGGGATTAAGGAGAAGCACCAGTCTGACTGGAGGCCAGGAAGTTCCCTGAGTCTGATGTCTGTGAGTGATGGAAGCCAGGACGCACCAACTCAAGCAGAAAGAAGCTCTTCTAATTATGCCTCGATTGCCTTCCCCTTTCTCTTTTATTCTATACAGGCTTCAAGCTTACGATTGACACCCCCTCAGTGGGCTGGGTCTTCCCCCCCCCCCCCCAGCTTGCTGGCCTATATGCCAGTAATCACGGTAAACACCCCAAGACAACCCGGAACTGCGCTTTACTAATCTCTAGTCATTTCTTAATCCAGTCAAGTTGACATATCACAATTAATGGCCACAACGTCTGATGCAAGTTTTCTCACCCTTAACACTATCAATATTTTGGACAAGATCATTCTCTGTTGTGACAGTAACTGCCCTGTACATCACAGGATGTTGAACAACATCCCTGACCTCAACTTACCAGATGTCCGAACATCCTCCACTTGTGACAATCGAAACTGTCTTCAGACATTACCAAGCATTTTTCATGGGCCAAGAATCATTTCCTGTTGAGACTCGTGACTCTTATAGAGGTCTTTGCTCAGAAGGAACAAAATCTTCCCCTGATCTATCTGTACTTTAGAAAGTATTTTCCCAAGGTCTTTAGGTTTCATTTACTCTTTAGATGTGTCTTAATTTTTATTACTTTAAAAAAATAAGGAAAGCTTCGAGGCCTTAATTTGGATATGGTATGCAGCAATGTCTGCTACTAAAACAGGCCTTCTAGGCAGAAGATCCAGGGATTATGTTCCACAAGACATAGAGGATGCTTCTGGAGGGAATCTTACAGCTGAAACTAGCCAAGTACACAGAGCTCGCCGACAGCAAGGTCTTTGAAAGGCTATCTTGCGAACTCAGAAGAAGCACATGTCCCTTGACTCCAGTGTCTTTTCACAGCCCATGAGACCACTGAAGAAAAAGCGCGGGATTCTCACCCCTGTCCATGCACACTTGCACATCTGCATCAAGTAAGCTCCTTCTGGAAAAGAAAAAAATGAGTTTGCTCCACACCTGGGCACATGGACACGCCACCCGGTTTTCCCCAGGACTCAACATCTTCTGACTTGGGGAGATTTACAGACCTAAATACAAATTCAATCTCATTCTAGAGTAAGTGAGCAGACACGCAGATGTAAATTATCCCTGTTACCTTCTCTGCGCAGGGTGTTGAGAGGCAAACTGATTTCCCTTCTCTGTTCTCATTTTCAATGGGTCAGAGCATCAGTGGAACAAGATAATTCACTCCAATCCACCCGACGTAAGCACCTCATAAATTTCATAATCAGCACTCTCATTTTCCTTTTCATAAGCTGTATGTCTTCAGCAGCATTAATTACATGACTGGTAATGGTCTTCGAGTTTGAATCCCTGGTTTGGGTGAAATACGGTCAGGCCCGAAACAGTCCCCCCAGCCCACAAGGCAGGGCTCTCAACAGACACACATCAAAGGATTTTCTGAAGCACATGTAAGGAACATGTGAGAAGCAATGATCAGATAGGAAGGGGTGAACCTCTGAAAAATGGTTAGACATAGATGCTCACTGACTGCCCATACCCCACGGTTCTGATGTGTTACAGAATTTGGAATTTATGTATTTACAACAGAAAGTACAATTGTACTAAAAATTGATAAGGTTTTAGAAGAAGAGCAACTCTCCTACTTTCTACTCATGAGAACATAAAATGCTACAATTATTTTGGAAAACGTATTTTAGTGTATTAAGAAGTTAAACATACAAAGTACTATGTGGCTCAACAAACTTATTTCCTGAGAGAACTGATATTGTAGTATTATATAAAGACTTATATATCATAATAATAAAAAAGAGCCCCCAGATGGGGAAGGACTATGTCTACAATGTTATTTTGAGTTTTAAAACTAAGTCAAGAGAGAAAGTAAACATAGAGAGAGCATCTAGAATGCTTTCATTGGGTTGGATGCAGTCAATCCCCTTTTTCCTTAAATATCACTTCCCCTGATCTACCTTTCCCGAATTCCTCTCCAACACTCCCCTCCTCTGGCACACACTGTAGTCCATGTTGTGCTGTATGCTCCTCCAGAGTCCCCCTTTTTCTCTACAGAAGAAAAGTATGTTCAAAGACCCCTGAATAAATTCCAGAAATTGAGATAATAATAAGCTCTATGTATGTTTTTCTACATGAGGTATGATTGAAAAATACAGTGAATGCTTAACTGGAAAAAAATTTATTATGGTAAAGGCTCTGTCTCCATTAACAGCCCTGAGTTGCTCCTTTTGCTTTGAGTGCAATTGGCACTGCCCTTGCCACTTTCTGAAGCAGTTCTGGAAGTCCTCTTTCCTGCGTGTCTTTAGTTTTTTGTTGTGGCTGCCAGAATGGATTCCCAACATTTAGCTTTTATGGTCATTTTGACTTTAGGAAGAGCCAGAAGCAGCACGGTGTCAGAGCTGGGGAATAAGGTGGATGAGGATAGACCATAGTATTTTTACAAGGCTACCTTTGCATAGGACAGCACTTAACAGCAACACTCACTGTGCTTTCTATCACACCTCATAAAGACAGATGTTCTTGAGTAATGTACTCACACCACTTGTTGGATGTTGTGAGATGACTCAGTGCCCATGTGATGACAGGCAAGGTGAGTGACCGAGGCCTTGTGATGTGGCGTTAGGCTCCTGTATAAGGGCTGCTTGGACACAGCACTGGCACCATGGCAGTCCATCTGATATTCAAGATGGCCACTTGATGACCACAGGACAGGCAATGCATACAGCATAGACACCCTGGGCAATAGAACAGTTCAGGTCTCAGGCAGGAAAGAAGGGGATGGTGTGAGATTCCATCATGCCCTTCTCGATGGTGCATGACTTAAAATGTATGAGTTGTTCATTTCTGGAATTTTCCATTTATTATTTTCAGACCACAGGTGATTGCATATAATTGAAATTATGGAAAACAAAAACAAAAAATAGAATTAGGGAGACTATAATATCATCTGTTGTATTCCAGCACAATTTTATGCTATAATTTATTTTAATTTTCATCTTCCTTGTGTCTGCCTCACTTCCACTCATGTAGCACGTACAAGACACATCAAAGCTATTAACTGAACATTGGATGATGGCCAGGTAAGCTAGAATTACAAGGTAAGTGGGCTTTGTCATTTAATTGTCACTTCCCTTTCAGGCAATAGTGAAGAAAAAAGAGTGTGGTGACTGGTAAGACTGAGGAAGAAATCCCGACACTGAGAACCTAAACAATTCAGTTTATTTCTTTGATTTCTCATTTGGTATTACAGGACAGATGTTTCCTAGCACATGTTGTCGTCATGGTACGGGGACATATAAGAATAGGGAGGCAGGGATGACTGGGAAGGCAGGAAATAGGAAGGCCTGATAGTAGAGTAGATCAGGGCTGGGACATGGGGAGTGAGCTCCAGAACTAATCCCATCACCTACTAATGACGTGACTTTACAAGATTCACTTCATGTCTTTATCTGTCAAATGGTCATATAATGACCTTCGTGTGGCAAATATGAAGTTGAGGCTTAAGAAGATTTTTTTTTAAAATGCAAGTGGATATTAGTTGATATAAAAGTTTTTATAGTTGTGACAACATCTCCAAAAGACTAAATGATTCACACAGGATCAGTGTCTGAGTCAGGGAAAGAACTCAGAAGAAGGTAGGAGAAGGAGCCTGTGAGAGAAAAATCAGCATTAACTTCTTTTTCCAGGAACCTAACCGGAACTGGCGAGAAATGACGGGCTTAGGGTCAGTATTATGTGACCTTTCTTCCAAAAGGTGCTTCTCAACTGATGAAATTCCGAAGTCCCAGGATGAAGCTTTCTCATCTTTTATCCTATTGGCAGGCTGTGAGATTATTCTAAACGTCTTTGCAAGAGCTGCCAAGTCCTGAATTAACAGTATCTAAAAGTTCTAAATAGGATTTATTCACTTTGAAAACTCAGGCACTAAGAGAAATGATAGGGTCTTTCATAATGACATCCAGATTTGTGACAGGGACCTGTGATCTCTCAGCCCCAGTGGCCTCTGTGCTGGCCACACTCTCCATGCTAGGTGGCAGAAAGCCACTCCCTACTCCAGCCTCTTTCTCCAGATGCCAGCACAGTCCAGGAAGGCTTTCCCTGAATGTCAGCATGGGCCACTTGCCTTGCTAGGTCTGTCATCCAGCAGACTCAGGTCTCAACACAGCACTGGAGTCATGCCTGGAGGGGTCGTTGGCCCCACTTTGGTATGTAGTATCTGGTAACAGGTAGGAGGTGAGCAACGTTCCTCAAAAGAATTCTAAGAAAGAAGATATTATGGCACAGATGTAAAATGTCTCCCTAAAATCTTATGTATTCATAGGTTGGACTTCCCACCAGTGATTGATTGCATCATAGGGGTGCTATACTCTTTAGTGAGCTAGTCAACTTGGGTTCAAAGCTGAGGGTGCTGTTAATTGGGGCCTGGTTGGTGGCATATGCCTCAGCGGAGTGACCCACTGATGAGTTCATAACTGAATGTGCCACGTATGTGGAGTCTGGTTGGAAGAGGTGTGTCACAGGGCATGTGACCTGAAAGGGTGCATTCTTGGGCCGGGTTCCTTCCTTTCCTTGCTGCTTCCTGGTTTCCATCGGTTGAGCAGCTTTTCTCTGCCCGCCCTCCGCCTCATGCCATGCCCACCTTGGAGCTACTGACGATGCACTGAGTCCTCTGAAAACCGTGAGCCACATATCTCCTCTCTTCCTTTACATTCAGTGTGTTAATTTTTTTTTCCCAGTGCCAGGAAAGTGATGAATGCAATGGGAGTCATAGGTCCATTCTACAGGGACCAAACCTTCACAAAACAGGCTACTCTGGACTCTTATGACAAATGATCAGATTCAGCTTAATGACACTCCCTGAATCTTCATTTTGCTAGTGAGGGCTTTTCCCACTGGCTTTCTGTGGCAAGAAACTACGCTCCCTGAGCTATGTTCTTTCCAGGAAGTTCTGTGGATTTGGGGCTCTGCTAGGACCAGGGACATAGGAGCTCCTAATAAAGGAGCCCTAGAAGCCACACAATTTGGAGACTTGTAGTTTTTGTGGTTCTGGAATTAATTCACATGCTGCTTTTTAATGCAGACTTACCTATTGTGCCCAGTGTCACGAACTGTACTGAAAACTCTTAACACCTTTTAAAACTCAATTCACATTTGATTCCATAAGAAAGACTGGGCCAATAAATAAGAACTAGAATCCATTTGTGGTCCATTTTGCCAACATATATTAAATATCGCCTGCAATTTGAACTTGCCTTATAAAATGTTTACATGCCATTAAATAGTCCTAACATCCCTTGTGTAAATTAAGCAGCTGTGATGTTCCTTATTCCAAGGAGTAGCGGTACTTAAAGCTGTAAAATACTTTCATGCAATAAATCAAATTCTTCGCTCCTAACAGCAGGATTATAAATATAAAAGGCAATGATACTGACCTCGGTGTCTGCGTTTGAATCGCTTTGGAAAAACTGGTATAGAACTCCATTCTAATGTGGATGTACAATTCATTTGTTCCCCGTGTTTTGGACATATGGGTTTCTGGGAAAATATGGTTGTCTATAGACAATTGTCCAAAACGCACAACTATTCTTTATGAAAAGGACAGGTTTGCAAAACCCCATTTAGTCAAGAACCAACATCTTATCCAGCGATTCGAGTGCTCCTAAGTAGGTGGTCCATAAGGAGCTTCCTGGTCGGGAAGCACTCAGAGCCTTGCACACACATTGTGCCCCTTCCCCATGATTGCCTTTTACAAAGCGTATTCCTTCTTCCAAGCCATCAACGGGCTGTTTTTCTGTAAGTGCTCAAAGTTTAATGGATCTTAAGTGAGACACAGATCATTAACACAGTATCAATATTTATTTTTAGTTTCCATAGAAACAGATATCCACCCATGCGTACCTTCTCTCAACATGAGTAAAAGGATCTTTTGCACCGACAAACATTCTACTTAGTTTCTTTGGGAGGTGGGTACCTATGAGAATAGTAAACCATCATTTATTTAATAAACAAAACCACATAGAAGATGGATAGTCTAGCAGGGCTAGACAGTGTGCGTATGTGTACCAAAAGGTAACAGCTCAGTTATGCGCCTCACACACTCTCTGTGTCCCCTTTCTCCATCCCTGTCTGGTCACTCTGGCCTCTTGGTTGCCAGGTGTAAGTTCTCCAGTATCATCTATCTTGGTCTGGGTTGCTTTTCTAACCTGTTAATCAGGCTTGAGACTCTCCTAAGGGGCCTGGCGTGAGTGATAATTACACTTGCCCTTGTGACACAGACAGTAGATGGTTAGGGAGCAAAAGCCTTCCGTGATGGTTTGCTGCAGTGCTGCACTGCTGGATTCCCAGTTCACCTGTTCTCCACAGGCCTCTGCTCTGCTCTCGTGAGCCCCCTGCTCCTCTCCCTTAGGGAGGGGCTGGCTCTGTGGTGAGCCGAGCGGAGTAGAAAGACCCACCAGCGTATGCAACTCTGCCCTGTTTTGTCTCAGAAAGTCAACAACGCTGGAATCATGGTCACACATCCTGTTTTGATCTCTACATATTTATCCTACATAAACAAATAATTAAATGGTATATTCTCTACAATGCCGTTTGAATTATGAGATGTGTGTAAGCATGTTTCCAAGTAACCAATCACCTTGCCACGCAAGTCTTGGCCATGTGGCACCATGAGCCGTCTCATGACTTTCCACCTCTCTGCATGAAGCTGTCACCTTCACTGGTTTTCGATTCCCCTCCCAGGTGGCTCCTGAACATAAACTGATCAAGTTTTCTCTTCTTTGTTTTTCTAGTTCGCTCTTTTTTCTTCACTGAGTTGCAGTTCTTTCCAGAGATATCCCCATTCTCTCCCATGTTGCCTGTCGTATTCGTGCAATTCTAAGTGACGAGACGCCGTGTCATCCCAGAGGCTTGACTCCTCTGTTCCCGCTACCATATTCCCTTCAAGTTGTGTTGGTTAACTAGTGCTGCGTTTGAGTTACCACAGATTGAGTAAGTAAGAGCCACATGCATTTGCTAGTCCGCAGTTCTGTAAGTCGGTAGTCTGGCACAGCATTACTTGGTTGTATGCTCTGGGAATACAAGAAGACTAAAATTAAGATACCAGTCAACCTGAGTCCTCATCTACTAGCTCCGGAGAGAAATCCAACCCAAACTCACCGAAGAGGGGAGAATTCAGTTCCTCGCATTGGGAGGACTGAAGTCCTAATTTTGTAGCTGGCTGTCAGCCTAGGGACACTCTCGGCTTCTAGAGGCCACCCATATTTTTTTCTCAGGTGGCCTCTCCATCTTCAAAGCCAGCAATAATACACTAAGTCCTTAGGCTCCAAATCTCCCTAATTAACCGTCTGCTGACAAGTAGGAAAAACAATGACCTCTCTAGTCTTAGAGGTTCACCTGATAGATCTGGCCCTTTCTACACTACCAACATTAGCTGATTTGGTACCCTGATGGCATCTGAAAAGGCTCTTCACAGCAGTTTCTAAATTAGTGTGTGACTAGATAATCAGAAGATACGGATCTTGTTGGGGGAGCAGGGTTGGAACAATGAACGCTCTGCGTGACTTATAACTAAGAAAGCTTTAGAGAGAGACATATCTGCTTTTTCTTCTCTGAGCTACTTTTAGATAAGTTAGATAGTTATAACCTACCTCTGTATAAAGGCATCCATACTGAAAAGTTTACAACATTAAGAAAAATTATGGGAACACATACAGGTACATAGATATGTGCTCAAGTATATATACCCAGAGTGGTTCTCTTACTTTATGAAGCATCAGGATCACTTCAAGATCTTGGTAGAACATACTGCTAAGCCCCATTCCAAAGCCCATGATCCAGTAGTCATGGGAGCGCTTCAGACTACCCCAGTGACGTTAGTGCCATGGGTGTAGAAATGGCATTTTGAGGACTAGTACCTGCAGACATGAACTTTCCTCATCAGATCTGTCACTGCATGCCCACCATTTGAAGATTTTAAACACACATACACACACACAATTTCTACCTGTAAAATAATGAGAATACACACAGTGGTTTCCCCTGGAGCGTATATATTCCGCCGCTGCTAAACACCATCCTTTTTTCAAATGCAGTTTCTTTAGTAAACTCAACCTAGTTATCTGCTGTCTCTTAGGCATTTGTAAACTTCAGCATTTCTGCCATCCCAAAGGTCCTATAATGCCGTAAGTGTGGCTCTGTTCTTTCTCATTTCACTTTCCTTTTAATGAGACCCTTAAACATTCTTTGTAGCTCCAGCCTGCCAACCTTTTCCTTCCCATCCTCCCTGCTCACTGGCTTCAAAAACTCTTTGGAAACTCCACGTTTGGATAATGGAATGGTCCAAATTGTGGTTTTAATGGATGTTGTGCCAATCCTCAATGTTCAGACTATATATATATATATATATATATATATATATATATATATATATATATTAACCTCTTTCTTGTAGGTGTACTAGCCAGATCTCCTCCAGTGACAAGAACATTCAGGCTGGTTCCAATAAAAACATCAAGAGGGAGAACCATCCCATAATGATCTGAGTCCACGCTGTTCTGACTCCATCCCCAGGACCTGGTTTTCTCTCTTTCCAGCCTGTGCCTGTGTTTTTCTCAGTGACGGCTCTATTCTCAGATACCTTTCCACCAAGGAAGGCTTAAGAAGCTTCAGACTTCATCCTCTAAGTCTGACCCCACAGGAAAAAAATGTGTCTCTCTTAACAGCCTCAAATAAAGTCACACCAGAATTTCTTTTCATTGGACAGGCTTGAATCTTATATTAGCATTTCTTACCGGTGACTCAGTATTGTCGGAGGACAGAATATACTGATCCAGGATAGTGAAGGTGGCTTTGCCAGGATCCAGAGGCATGGCTGTCCTGAAGGCCAGCGCAGTGGTGCAGAGTGCTTCCCCATGGCATACTGTGGTGATCAAACAAGCACATGCCCTTTCAACCTCCCAGTCCAATGTCAACACAAGGTTGGTTGGTGGCGACTATGAAGTTGATGATGATTTATTTGTACACAATTAAGACAATCAAGCTTCCTCTTCTTCTTTCATATTTCCTCTTTTGTGCCTCTCAACTTTCGATAAAACTTTCCAAACTGTGCCCAAAATCTTTTCTACACTGTATTTCTCTTTTCCATCCTTCTTATGGCTAATTATCCTCTTGTAGATGCCAATATCCATGAAGCCAAAAACTGAAAATCCATCTCTTGCCCAGGCAAATATACTGCTGGGGTTGGGGGGAGAAGGGGTGATACAGATGGACATTTCCAAATGCAGGTTAGATAAGAATAAGGCATCTATTTTTGGAGGGAAAAAAAGTGGAAGGTAAAGGAACAGAAATCCTAAATATAGCAGAGTTCTCATGATTCCTGCAGTAATGAGAGAGAGGCCAAGACACATCTCTACCATGTTGACATTCTCGTGGACCAATGCTTCCCCTGCAAATCGTTATAGACCCGTCTCCTTTCACATCACTCTATAGTACCTGAGTTCCACATAAGTTGTGAAATTATAAATTTTAATTAAAGATGCAAAGAAATCACTAGGCCCTTCATCTTCTGGAAGCCAAAACATTGAGAAAAGAAATAATCCAGACAGGGTTTGGCCCATTCCTTCTTTTGTAATGAGCGTAGGTTGAGATAGCCAAGACCCACACATGGGTTTTTTTTTTTTTTTTTTTTCAGTCCACAAAGCCATTTACATTGGATCTTACGTTTTCCTGCACTTACTGAAAGCTCAGAACTCCAAATCAAAGTACTTCAAGACTAGTACTTTATTTTGTATAAGATTAATGATGGTTTAGGTGTTTTCATGTTCTCTCCCACTTAGAATGTAAACAGAATGAATCTTTCTCACTTTTTTTTTCCCCTAGTAGTGGGGAGTGAGCCCAAGGTCTTCACATTGAGTTATATTCCCAGACCTTACTTACTTACTTACTTACTTTATTTATTTATTTTGAGTCAGGGCTGCAATAAGTTGCTAAATTGCCCAGCCTGAGCTTGAACTTGTGATCTCTCTGCTTCAGCCTCCCAAAGCGCTGGGATTACAGGTACGCACTCCCACATTTAGCTTTTTTTGTTTGTTTGCTTTGTTTAAATAGAACAGGAAGTGAAGACTGAGAAGGCTTGCTGTCTTCAGTCTACATGCCCACTGTCCAGGGGAAGCTGTTGGGCACATGAACTATGGCTAGTGAGACCAGGAAACCAGACTTTTAATTGCATCTCATTAAAGTGTAAAATGGTCCACAGTAAGCAGCATAGGTCAAAATCTACGTGGTGACATATGGATATGAAACTAAGTCTGCTGATTCCAAATCCAATGTACCATAGTATTCCACTTTTGCTCAAGATAAGCTCAGTCACGACTCTCCATGATCTGAATTGCCAGCAGGTTGCATATAGCAGAAATCAGTTGGGCAGTATTTTAGTAGTGCATGAGTTACCCTGGATAAAAATATAAGGTCCATAACTTTGCCAGTGAAGCAGAGCAAAGAAGCTGGAGCTACAACCCAAGTCATTCACCATAAAAGTTCTCATTGCCCGTGAATCCTCTTAGCTTCTCAAATTTCCTCTGCCAGAGTTGATGATTCTAATTGCTTTCTCAATAATCCGTGTCCTGACAATCACAACACATACTCTTGGGGGCTTATTCCTTATTATCTTGGCACGAAAAAATCCGTCCTGGGAGACATTTTTGATGAAAGAATGAAAAAGCCATTGCCCTAATTTCCTTTAGTGTAAGATACGAGGACCACTAACTCTGTGCATTTGTTATTGGTAATTGTTTCAGGACCAGCCTCAAGTGATTGTTGGGGAAGAAAAGAAATTATTCAGGAGTCTTGATAGCAGCCATCTCTTGGAAGGAAAGAGGACAAAGAAAAGGAGGATCAAAGAACCCAGAGTGGATGGGCACAAACAAAGCTTCAGCCTCATTTGAAGAAACTGGTGTGGGCAAGTAGAGCAGGTGACTGATCAGTGACATCTCTCAGCACGTCCTGGCAATGCATGTGGTCTCTATACACAGCATCTGATAAGCGTAAAGAAGTCAGTCAACTAAGGACTTGGTTTTCTGGCAACCTTGAAGGAAAAGGGGGGTTAGTTTAGGATGGATGATGCCAATTTTTAGTTCTTCTTGTGGTTTGCAGATTGATTGGAGTTGAGGCATGGGGAGCTCGCATAGATAAGTGGGAAAGGGTGAGAGTGGGTAGATGGATGGGAAAATGCATCAGGTTATAAGAGTAATATTTTGGATATGAGCTTAGAGATAGGCCCACAGTCTATGGAAGAAGGCAAGCATTATATACAAAAGACCTAGAGGCCACCCATAATGTGGGCATACCAAGGGAGGCCCAGCCTCCTCTGGAGAGGTATTTGAGTAAGTATGATCATGTGAGGCTTTGCAGACTTCAGTCAATGCAAAGAGGGATTTAGAACATGCTAGTAATAAGTCATGTTTATTGTGGACTTCTGTTATATTGCCAATAGACAATTATCTCCAAAGGAGCAGAAGCCATTTTTGATCCGTTCAGAATTCCTGCCCATTTACTCCATCTAGGAGTAAATATATATATATGTGTTTGTGTGTGTGTGTGTGTGTGTGTGTGTGTGTGTGTGTGTGTGTGTGTGTGTGTGTGTGTATGGAAAGCCAAAGAATGAGGAAGCCAGTTAAATGAGTGTGGATCACACTGGATACTGTAGAGGTCTACAAGAAGGACAGACTTACACAGAATCACAGCAACGAAGTTGTGCAGGTTGATGGGCACCGCTATGCTTTGGATCTGGAGCATTCCATAAAAGCCCTGTGTATTTGGACGTAGTCGGGTAACTGTAACACCTCTACTTGTGCTGTGAGAGGTAGAGCCTGGCTGCAAGGAGCAGAAGCTTGGGATTTGACCTGAAAAGATTGCGTGAACTTGTTGAGATTGGGTGTTGCCCAAGGCAGAGATTTCAAGTTTGGGTTACCGAATTGTGGGCCAGGAAGTGAGGGAGGGTACTCACCCTTGGATGGGGGTGCAAATGGCAGATTGTAATGAGTAAAGGAAGAAGCACTGTTACAGCTTCTTCCTGGGGAAGCTCTGGCCTGTGCCTGAGTCTCCAGACATCAACTGCTCCTGCCTCACTTTGCTTCTGTCTGCAATGCAGTGAGAAGCTTGTGAGCAGCTCTCCAGCCTGTGCCGTGTACTTCCACGTCACCGGCTGCCCATAAATAGATTGTAAAAGACCTTCTGCAACTGAGAGCTAAGTAAACCTTTCCTCCCTTAAATTGTGGGTGGCGGGTATTTTGTCCCAGCAACAAATAAGTAACTAGGACAGGCAGTGATGAGAGTGAAAGGATGTGGCTGGGGGAAAGGGAGAAGTCATGTGGGAAGACCATTAGGTCAGAGCCTTGGAGATAGGCTGATTAGTATTTTTCTATTTGAGGATCTCCTTTGCAAGTGGATTACTGGGACAGCCAGTTGCATCCTCTCAAGGAACCAAAATTTACTAATGGAAAGAGACTTTAGAGGTTATGTAGTCAACTGTTATTTCACAGTGGGAAAACAAGTAGATCAGGGAGTCAAATGATCACTACTGCTTCTTGCCACATTTAGTGAATGCTCCCCCAAGCATTATGCAATCATTTTATCTGGCATGAAGAACAGAATCATATTGTCATCTTATTTTACAAGTGAGGAAAATAAAATCTAAAGCAAGAAGGCCTCTACACATTCAAGGAATGTTAGAATTACGACTATCCCAGGCTTGCTTTGAGTGTGGGCCACTGCTACAGTTCTAGAACTGAAACTTCACCTCTGATTCTAAGTCCTCTTTCCTTTCTGAAATGACACCACCTGAAGGTGCCAGGGTGGGTGCCAGTGATGTCAGAGGCAAGTGGAGGCATGACCTAGCAGCATATCACTTATATTTAGGGCTACATAAAATGGCCTAAGTCTTTAGAAGAAACCAGAAAGGTAGAGACAAATTCTCAGGGAAGCCTATTCAGTAACAGATACCTGAAAGTACATTTCTCCATCTTTTCCAAAAAACATATTGTGTATGTACTGCCGCAGAATGTCAAGATCTGTCGTAGAGTGATGATTTCCCATTTGTTTAATATGGAAATCTTGTAGGCCCACACCTGTGTCATAGTAGAAATCTTTAGCATAATGGATGGATTTCACCATGTCTCGGCTGCCTGTAGGATCTTGGGTCTCTTGAGGTAGGATCCCCCCACCCCATCCTGTCTTTATATTGGCATGGCTTCCTTCACTTGATGAAATCTGACTAATTGTTTAGTGTAGACTTCACCCAAGGATGTCGTTGCTGTGAGACAATGGCATGGTCCCCAGGTAACTGATCTGCGACACTGCTGTTGAGAGCCTGAGTGTAAGTTTTTATTTAATACAGAGGAAGAAGGAAGTGGAGGAGTAGAGTTAATGAATATTATCAAAATCAAAAGAAAGCAAAATAATTTGACTATAATATTATTTTTTCTAAACTCTCATATGTGAAATCCATACATAATCTTAATATTTGAAGAAATTTCTGCATTCTCCCTAAAGTGTGAGTGACATCCATTTCTTAAAGTTTCATAACATTATCTGTAACTGATGTATGATTATAATACTGCAATTCTCTTTAATGCAGTCTGTAAAAACACACTGATTTTATAGCTCCCCAAACCGATTACATTAATATCTGTGCATAATTAGTTTACACATTACTAAATTACTGACAGATTAAAAGTGAAATAGTGCAGTTCATACTCAGCAGCATAACTGCCAGAAAGGAAATTAATATGGATTCAAATGGTCCTTGGAGACCTACATTGAAATAGCAGAAATCTATAAAGACTGCTTGCATTAAGAAATTTCTATCAGCAACATGTTTGTGGTTGATGCTTTCCTACGTCTGCTAATCTGAGCTGAGTGGTGCAGGAAATGATATGTGAGTAGCGCTTTGGCTCTTACCAGCTCACGACTGTTTATTAAAGAGCAAGCTCTTAATTGTGGTATTTGATGTCCGGGGGAGGCAGGCTTTCACGTTGTAAATGAAAACTTCTGCCTTCTATTGCTTTTCCTAGTGGCCTTGAGCAGGCACAGTGTTTCGCCTGACCTTGCCCTCCCAAAGAATTGGCACGTGTTTCACGATCTTCTCCTCTGCTCTCATTGGACACCTACACACATTGGAGTTGTCTTTGAAGCACTGCTTTGATTCTGCATCCCACAATGGCCTGCAACAAGTGCGTGCGATTGTGAGGTGAGGACGGGGGTGGGGGACCGGTAGGGTGAGGCAGTCACATATCAGTCCTTGGAATAAGTCTGTTCTTGGTGAACAGTCGTTTAGATGGATTCAGACTGTTATATAGATCCTTATATTTATGAAATGCTGTGGCCTCTTGAACACTCTAAATCATTTTCCTGACTGCAAGAGTTCAAAGATGAGTTGTTTTTTTTTTTTCTTTGTTTGTCTAATAAGACACAACATTTTCCTAGAGAGGGTACTTGTACTCTTGAATTCTGGAGAAGATATTAGTTGCAAATTAAGTTTAAAAGTGTACAAAGGAGTTAGTAGCCGTTGTCAAGGACAGGAAACAACATTTATTTAATACCTGCTGTGCTCCGGAGACTCTCTGGAGTATTTTACAGAGGGTTTCACTACTCTCCCAGCAATCCTATGAGGGAAATACTTTTATCTCCATTTCATTAATGATGAAAGCTGCCAGACCAGTATAATAGCTTGGCTGAGTTTACACAGTTAATAAAATAGGAGAGTTGTGTTTTTAATTTTCCATTTGCTTCCAAAGCAGGTAGGTGGAAGACCATACAGAAGGGCAAGATTCCAGAGATGTAAGTGGCAATCGATAATCTCAAGGAATAATTTCTCTATTTTAAAAAATCTCTTCCTAAATAGCTAAAGCCTTCTGAACACGTCATCTTCCTCAGTGTATCAGTTACCATTGGCTGAGTAAGCGGCTCCCAATCTCAGGAGTGCAAAACACCACGCACATGTCACCGTTACCTGAGAGTCAGGGATCCAGGTGCAGCTAAGCTGCCATCTCTGGCTCAAGACATCTCACAAACTGGAATCAGAGCACCAGCTAGGACCGCCACTGCCTCATTGGTAATGTGCAAAATGTGGGTCTTCAGGCTACTGTTATCTGGCTAAGGAGAAGGGTCCACTTCCAGGTGCACTGGGTAGAGGTGGGCTGGGTTTATTTCTGCACCAGCAGCTAGATCACGAGTTGCCTTTAGTCCCTTATCAGGTGGGCTTCTTTATAGGGCAGGTGACAATAAGATAGTTTGCTTTGCCAGAGTAAACAAAGAGAGAGACTGAGGGGCGGAAGAGAGAGATGCAGGAAGATCTCTGAGTCACTGTTGCTGATTTTTATTTATAAGAAGAATGTCCCTCGGTCCAGACTAACTGGACACTGGAAATATCCAAAGGCAGATACCACGTCAAGGTAGATTAGAAGCTGTCTACCACCAACATGAATTTATTTCTTCATCTTATATATATATTTATTTATCAACAAATAATTACTTACCATTTGCTAGGTCTTGCATCTAAAACTAGAGTTATACTGGCAAAAATAAAAATAATAATTATAAAACTCCCATTTATAAAAGAAATAAGCATATACGGCATTAAGTATACCAGAAAATTATAAGTACTATGTGTTTATCAGTTGACTTAACCCTCATAACAATCCTACGAAATAGGTACTAGTACTGCTCCCAGTTTTCACAGGAGGATAACTGAGGCATACAAATGTTAGGCAACTTTTCAAGGTCTCATTGCCAGCAAGCACAGAGCAAGAATTCAACCCCAAGCACTGTGAGTTTTGGTCCTATTTTTAGCTAGTCAGCTATATTTCTTCTCTCATTTTAATATTATCTGCATGGATTTTTGAAAAAAATGGTTTGGAAGTGATCAGGCACAAAAGCAGAGAAATTAAGTCCGAGAGTTGTTTCACAGGGGAGAGAAGTAAGTGATGCTGAAACAAATGGGAAATGGGAAGCAAGAGGATTTTCAGAGAACTGGAAGTCAGGTGCGGGAGAAGATAGAGGGAAACATGGCCCAGAGCCTGGCACGAGTCGGAGAACAGGTGAAGGGAGGCTGAGCATTTTCTGGGTGGCGACAGAAGACAAGAAGGAGAAGGAACGTTATCTTCCACTCCTTCCACACTTAAGGGAACATTTCCCAGTAGTCACACAATCGCTAAACCAAAGCAATTGCCTGAACATCGTGGTTCGCAATTCCTCACCAATGGGATATATCAGTAGGGCCCAAGTTTTCACCAGTGTCCACCACTGAGTGGTAGTCTAAGTGTCACTTCCTAAGTCTTTCCCTTTCTTTCTTCCAGGTGCTTGGCAGGATTATCACATCTGGTGGTTTCTGAAGTAAGGAGAGCCGTGAGATTGCTTTGGCCGATGAACTACAAGGGAAAGTAACAGATATGGCCCATAGACAACCTATGTGAGAGTCAGCCTGGGGTTTGCCCTGCCCCCCCCCCCCACCTTCTACTGCGTGATCCTAGGAGCATTTGTTGACGTGGGTCTTCCCTTAGCTAGGGTCCCCAAGTGATTGTGGGGACCAATGTTATTTGAGTGCTTTGCTAAATTGCTCTGGGCATAAGCCATGGAGATAAACCCTTGCCAGGAGACAACCTGTGAAGAACGAAAGGAGGAATGGAAAGAGAAAGAAAGAAAATAGAAAGAAAGGAGAGAGAGACAGTGAGAGAGCGGGGATGGGGAATTTAAAGAATCTGCTCTTACAGTTATGGGAACTGACAGGCTTGAGATTAGTAGGGCTGCCTGGAAAGTAGACGCTTCCAGGAGAAGACAAAGCAGTCTTGACTGAAGAAAATCTAGATGCAGAAAGTAGAATTCCTTTTCCGGAGACGATAGTCTTAAAAGAGCATTTCATCAGATTAGACAAAACCTTCCCACAACTGAAAGGCAGAGTTGGACCCAACAACTGAGCGCTGTGCGGCCTATCCTATTGGCACCGATACTGCACCATCCCAGGGATTGCTTGTTACTGCAGCACCGCCCACTCCTTCCCCTTTGATACTGGATTCTACACCACATCTTCCCCAGGAATGGAATTGAGAATTTAGTCCATAAAGGACTACTTTTTAAAAAAATATTACCTAAGTGGTTTTCTGAACTTTACCTATGTCCTTGTCCCTGAAATGCTGAGTGAAGCTGGAGGAACACAGGATGTGCTCTAAGCAGGAGACAGATACATAGATACCAGTTGCTTCTAGTCACAGAATTCAAGTACGCTCTACAAATGATGAGCTGGCATCCCAAACAGTAAGTGAACAACTGAGCCACATCTAGCTACGAATATTCAGCCCATAAATGGGTTAATGGGGATTCAAGCTCTCAGGAGAGCGCTAATGAAAGAGTCATAGAAAGGATGTTCAGAATTATCTTACCTGCCTGTGGTTGCCATGGGAACTCACTTCCCTTATTTATGTGTCTCTCTCCCCCTTCCTCCCTAAATTACTAATAGTAATAATTTTGTCCCTTATTAAAAAATAAAAAGAATGGGCCATGTGAACCCAGGCAAGAAATGAAAAGTGAAAGTGAGAAAAAAAGTGTTAAATAGAAAAATGGATGCAACATTGAAACAATTTCAATTAGCTAGCAGGTTATTTCCTTTGCTTAGATGTAAATGTTCGGTGGTTTGAATTTTCACAGAAAGTGCGTGGAAAGATTATAGTTTAATAAGGAAGTTTCTTCTTTCTTTAAGACTAAGGTCTCAAAATACGTCCTTGTCAAGAAAGGTCTGTATATTTTGGGGGTATGCACAGCTCTCACTTCTGTCCCCAAACCAC
This sequence comes from Ctenodactylus gundi, assembly GCA_004027205.1. NCBI lineage: Eukaryota > Metazoa > Chordata > Mammalia > Rodentia > Ctenodactylidae > Ctenodactylus > Ctenodactylus gundi. The sequence continues at coordinate 226,550 of PVKB01002825.1, read as the reverse complement.
ATACATGCTCTAACCCATGACTCTTCCCTCCCTTACATCATGAGAGATACCTGGGTCTTGCTAATGTCAGCATGTATGACTGGGACAGGAAGCTCCTGAACTAGTGATCCTTACGCATTTTGAGTCCAGATTTCTGTGAAAATAACAGAAAATCAACCATCTCCGTGAAAAATGCAGTCACCTGTGTGCATATAGGTAGGAATTGTCCAATGTAGGAAAATTATGAAACTATTAAGATCATTCAAGGACTCCAAACAGAGAATTCTAGGCAGAGAGGTAGTGTGTGGAAATGTGGTTGTTGGATGGTCAGGATGCTGGGCGTGACTACAGTTTCTGGTGACTCCCTTTCACTTTGTGCTGGGACTACGTTCCTACTTGCCTACCTTAATAAACATAGTTTGGAAGCTTTTCGAGGCAGGGGTGAGGGAGTGGTAATGAATTCAGACTTTTTGTATTCTCCTAAGAACGCTAATCAGAGCATTATCACCAGCATTCCAAAGGACAGCAAGTGGTGGACGTGTGCACACCCCGGCAAGAGTTGGCCAAGCCTAGCCGAGAGGACCTGCAGGAACAGAGGCACCAAATCCTTTTTTTTTCTTTTTTCTTCTTCTCACAACACAGCTTCCTTCTCATAAAGGTAGATTGCAGAAATAAACTTTGTTGGAGTTTCATATTTTTATAAATCTGTTAGGATCACGTGGTCGAGTGACATGAACAATATCTAATAAAGTTGTCTCGAGATGGAGGAGAAGAAAGTAAACTCTATGAAGCCCTCGCATGCAGTAATTCATTTCAGATCTCATTTCACCCTCATTGAAGTATAATGGGTAGTGTTTTGTTCGGTTACAGACCCAGGTACTGGACTTCTGAGGAGAGAAGTAACTCATCCCGAATCACCTGGCTCATGTGAAGATGGAAGACTTTGAAATCTGATATCTAGAACTTATTCTTTTCTTCTTCTTCTTCTCCTCCTCCTCCTCCTCCTCCTCCTCCTCCTTCTCCTCCTCCTCCTCCTCCTTCTCCTTCTTCACTTTTTTGAGAAAGGATCTTGCTGTGTAGTCCAGGGTGACCGTAACTTAGTATCCTCAGCCTCCCAAGTGCTGAAACTACAAGTGTGTGCCCCTGGTCCTGGCTAAGGACCCATTCTATGGCATCACTACACCATGGGCCTACTGAAGATGAGACATCAGTAGAAAGGGTCCTTCCAAGGAAGATGGAAGTCTTTTTTATAAGGACTTTCTGGAAGGGGTTACAGACAGGAGGACAGAGTGAGTGGGATGTTATCATGCTAGGAATCCTTGCTATCAGTGTGGCGGGGGGGTGCGGAGAGAAGGAGAGAAGGGAGGGATATTGTAAATCTAGTAGAAGGAAGCTTTTACGATCATATAAGTTATTTACCATGGGTGACCCTCAGTTTTTCAAATGATAAACTAATGATCTTAATTATATCTAGGTGTAGGATTTGTATAGAGTTAATGGAAAACACTATGCATAGAGTTTATGGAAAACACTGTGCCTGGAACCTTTCTTGGCTTATGATACGGATCTAAATATCAATTATTAGTGTCTTTATTTCACATAGAAGTTTCTACAGCCCAAATGACTTCACCACAGTTTTGAGGCTAGAGAAAGGTGGACACAGTGGATCTTCGTCTCGCCGACTTCTGCCTGGCCAGGACCTACTGGAGGTTCACTAGCCATGGATTCCATGCGGAAGTTCTCTCTAGCTAGCCTGTCATATTAATATATAACTTTATTTACAACACATAGATGGAATTCTGGGATTTCCCATGTTTTCTATCACTGCTCCTTAGTTTATTTAACATACATTTTAGGACATTTCCTCTCCTTCAGAAGTTATATTTATTCAATCTTCAAGTTGGTTGTCCTGATATAAAATTGGATGATTTTTTATAAAGCAGTCATATTTCAGGCTCCTGCCCTAAATTTAGAATTTTAGAACTAATTTAATCTTCATTTCATCAACAAATATGACACAAAGAGCCAGTACTGTTTGTGATAAGGCACACCAGTTTTCCACAGTCTCTACCACTCCCTACTACCTCTTAACATTCACTTCATACCCGTTACTTACATTTTTCTCTGTAAACTGTATTTACATTCACATTTCTTGACTATGATCCTCAAGTTTTATTTAATAAGTGTTTCAAATTGCTTTATTAAGAAGGAACATTTGAAAAGCTCAGGTGAAAGTAGAAAAAAATTATTGAATATATGTCCATTCCTGTTTTCTCTCTGTTTAGTTCAGTAGAGGATTTTAAAAGATCTACAGTATCTAGGTTGCTTTTAGTATTATATAAAATTAAGGACAATTATATTTCATTTTAAGGATATACCCAGACAAGTTATAATATGTGAGTTATTAAAATATTTGTAAACTTGCTGGAAAATAAAAACAGAAAATAGGCATGCACCATACTTTTGTCCTGACACAGGTCAACCCTAAAAGATGTCACTGAACAGGAAAAAGTTCTTACTGTGTGTAGCTGTTTGGCATCACAGTTTGTTACAAAGACCGTTAGCAATTTCTTAAAAATTATCAAAATGAAAGTTAAAGACCTGTTAAAGAAGACAGCAGAAACATCTAGGCTGTGTGTCATCTCCAAAAGAAACAAAAAACAAGAAAGAGAAATAGAGAAAGAGTCTCCACTTCCATAGAACTACAACCAAGCAGAGCGCCCCCAGCTCTGGGAAGAGGGGGAGGAGGAAGGAGGGGCGCGAAGAGGGAATTAGGGTCTTGGATAGAATAAGACAAGCCAGGATTGTCAGAGTAAGGACTCGCACACAAGAAAACCTATTTGACATAGAAAATATTGGCTAGGAGGAGGCAAAAAAGTTAAAAATCATTAATGAAATGATCATCTTTCAATAGTGACACTTTTATTTGCTTTCCATTTTTACATAGTAATACTTTTTACATAGCCATATACAAAATCATATACACTTTCTTATATAGTTATATATTTCACATAGTATACATTTTAAACAAAAGAATCACACTATACAATATTGAAACTTTTTATAAATTTGGAAAAATAAAACATGATTGCCCAGTTCTTCTCTGTAAAGTTTTAGTATGCTTTTGCTCTTTTTTCACATTGCAAACAACAGCTCACAAACATTCAAATGCTTAAATTTTATTGCTACCTCTGATTAATTTCTTAGCAAGCGCTTCTAAATATGGCATTGCTGGATTCACAAGAATGCCCAAATCTAACCTGTTATCTGAAAGAAGTTACAGCTTTTTGTATTCTGATCAGCACTGTGTGATAATTCCACTTTCCCGTATCCTCACTATCATTATTAAAAACTCTTAAATGTCTTTTTTATTTGTCATTGTATTTTTGTGATTGTCCATGTTAATATTTTCCACATACTGAATTGTCTCAAGTGTTTCTCTAGCGCATATGTTACCCCTCTGTTCATGTACATACATGTATGTGTGTAAACTACATTTCTGTCCATGATTATTGCCTTAGGACTGACGCATGCCTTGCCAACACAATAATACAGAAAGGTCCACCTTCATATTCTTAAAGAACATTTCTTCTTCTGTTAACATTTATAAATATATGACACCGAAAAATCTATTCTTGCAGCGGTATGACTCAGAAATTACCTTTTCTCTCCTCCAAATGAATTGTCAGTTGCTACAATAACCAACATTATTGAATACATCAATCATATCTTTTTTTCAATTTCTAAATGTCACCTTTTCCATGCTTTTTATATTTAGTTGGAAATATTTTGAGGATTTGTATTGTTCCGTTGGCCCTGTGTCAGCACCATACTCCTTTAAGCACAACCTGATAAAACATTCAAATAGGCAGAAAAAAACTTTCATTATTCTCCTTTCCCCAAAACACTTGGGCTTCTTCTATGATGTGAAAAAAAAATAATAATAACAACAACCATGAGAAACCAAAACTATTTAGAGTCGAATTTGGAGAGGGTAAAATTATTAGTTAAATTATCTTTCTATGGTTCTGAATAAAGGGCAATGGTTTTACTCAAAACCATGTGTGTTTTAATTTGGATACAGAAACGGAATATCTTTTGAGTGAAAGCAAGGGACAATGCGAAGACAGAATTGCAGTGGATGTACCACTCAACAGGCTTTCCTGTAGTAGCTAACGGAGAAGCAGCAGCAGCAGATACCCACTCAAAAGACTGGTGACAGAAAATGAAGCTTTACTTAGGAAAGGAAAGCGTTAATTAATAAAACGACCCAGAAAGAGATCCCAGTTTGGCCCACAACTACCTGGACAATATTTTGTTCTTAGGACATGGCCATCTGGTTCCCTTCCTTTCTTCTATGCTCCAAAGAGCCACTGTTTGGTATTTAGGGCTCTTTTCTCTTTTGACTTGAAAAGACATACATCAAGGGTTTTACCGTTGCTTTGAAAACTAATCTTCTAAGGCTAGAGAGACATAGTTCTTAAAACACAAATTAAATTTGTGCAATCTTTCCCCTTAGATTTTATTATTTGGGTCGTTACTTAAGAATGGTGAGAAAGCTTTACAGTTGCTTGGAAAAGAGGTGTAGCATTTCCTTTGCAAACTATGAGAGGTAGTTAATGTATTTAAATTGTAATGTGATATTTTCATGATTGTGTGAATGCATGGAAAGGAGAGGTTAGGTGGATTTGAACTGGTAGAAGCAAGGGGGACCTTCTAAGTCTCCGGTAAAGTTGTGTCACATATTAACACCACTGTATCATGGGCTCAAAATCTACCACTGAAAATCAGAGAGGTGGGAAATGTGATCCATTTTTCATAGTTATTTCAGAATAGATCAAATTAGGATACAAAATTCCTCAACTAAGGGGGTTTATTTAGCCTTAAACAGAATGCTAAAAGTTTTTACAATGTACTTTATTTGTCCAGTTTAAGAAAACTCAGAAATTACAGAAAGTCAGAGTCTTAATTCTACCATATTAATTAAAATTTGGTAGTTCGTTTTTTTTTTTTTTTTTTTTTTTTTTTTTTTTTTTTTTTTTTTTTTTTTTTTTTTTTTTTTTTTTTTTTTTTTTTTTTGCGGGGGGTGGGTCTCACTCTATAGTTCAAGCCAGTCCTGAAATCAGTGTTGGCCTTGAACTCACAGCAGTCCTCCTGTCTCAGCCTCTCAGTACTGGGATTACAGGTGTGTACCACCCAGGTACCACCGTGTACCACCCAGGGCCTCACACATGCTGGGAAAATGCTTTAATTACTGAGCTATGCCCCACAACCCCAACGTTTTTTAAATTAATTTTTACATATTGGCAAGAGCTTCGGATTCTCCGCTGTCATTTCCAGCCCTGAGTAGAGGTTTCTTTAAGAGAGTAGATTCCCGAGTGTGGAAAACTATTCACAAACAGAGTGTCAGGCATGAGAATCAAGTGATCATTTTTCAGTTTAATAATGATGTCTCACACTGAATTCCCATGATTATCTTTCGTTTTCTGAAGTCTTGACATGGTCTAAACAGGAGCAATGGAGGGATTGGGTTTGAAATATTTTGGCAGATAGAGTGTTGCGTTTACAACTCAAGTCACAAATGGCACAACTGTTGAGACTTTTGTAAATCAACTTGAGACCATCAGGCTTAGTCAAGTGAGTCAAACTCGGAAGGTTAACTACCACATGGTTTCCCCAATATGAGAAAACCAGAATACAGACACTTTATAGAACCAGATGGGTGTGACCGTGGGAGTTAGGGGAGATGGGTGGTACTGAGGAGCCGAAAAACATGGAGGGGAAGGGCTTGTTAATGTTGACATACTATGTATGGGCACAAAATACTCATGCTCAAGGTAACCATTGTGTATTGCATAGGTATACTGATAAAAAATGCGGAAAATGCACCGATTACACTTGCTACTAAGACCTGGTTGTGTTAGCATATCAGATTTCCTAGACTGTGACCACTTCCAGAAGGAAGCCATGACGACATGGATGTCGCATCAGATTTTTGGGTACATATATGGGAGTAAAAGACTTCTGTGTAATTTTTCACTGGTTGTTACAGGTATCGCTGGGTCTGATATGTATGCTAATGGGAAACACAATCACTGGGTTTGTTTAGATCTCTCTGCTTACAGAAGTATAGCATTCATTTGTTGTACCTGGTGGCTATTAACTGCTCTAATTGTGCTGTAGACTCGTTAACAAGTTTGTTGAAGTTGCACTTTATAATTTTAAATGAGTTAATTGAATACTAATCCAATGCAGAGCACAAAAATTATTTCAACCATTCCAAGGAAAGCTGAAAATCCCACCAGCTGCCTTGGTCCTCGTAAATCCCTTGCCCTGTGAAACAGAGAAAATGAATATTCAATATTTTTTCCATTTGAGTCTCTTGACATTCTATTGATTCGCCTTATTTTCCCAACAATTTTCTGACAGGTTTCCCGATGTGAATTCTTCAAATTCTTTGATATTCATCTTGTGGCTGTCTTTGAAAACGAGCACTGTGGCCAACTTGGGCTGGGGCTTAGAACTCAGGAGCCCCAAGCCCCTCACACCTCAGCAGTCAGCCTATTGGTAGAATTTTATTGTATAACCACGCAATGCTCACATCCAGACAAAGATAACCATCAGGAGAGAAACAAAGTTGGTTTGAGAGTACATAAAGCCTAAATTATGCTCTGGGGGGCTAGGGGTCAAAGAGATGTTGAGCAGTAGCCTTTGCATGCTAACGTAGTACTTAGAGAACAATGAAAATAAAGCAAATTAGCTGGAGGCAGGAAGCGGGACTAAGAAATATACAGGTGCAGAGGAAAATAATACACATGCCAAGAACTTTTGCAGAAAGAAGCTACTGTGGAAAGGGATGGTGGTAACCCAGAGAAGAGAGTCCAGTACACGGAGCCTCCCAGTTAATCCATGCTGTCATTCCAGGGTGTCATGAACACAGAGTGATGACACAAGCTCTCTGTCCACTCAGGGGATATCCTTATTTGTTTATTTATTTGTGTTATTTATTTTGATGATGAGCTTTACCTTAGTGGAAAGCACATGTTGACCAGAGCCTACCTGTGTGATGAGTTGGGTGAGCACTTTCTCACAGGGCCTCTTGGTCAGCTTGAGCGCCCCCTCCAGGAAGCTTCGTGTGTTTTGCAACAAGAGCTCAAGCTCGCCCTTTAGTTCTTAATGCCTGACAAAGCAATGAGCAGTATTTTCTCAACAAGATTAATAAAAGAAGAAATGTATGAACAAGCGTACGCTGAAGAGCATAGAAGATGTCATGCGGCTTATTCCCCCAAATGGGCTCAATTCTTATTTGATAAGACTGCCCATCTACCAGTGTATAACTGACTTGGAAGACCAGCTGGAATAAACACATCAACCAGCCAATCAATCAACCAATCAGATTGATTGACAGATGGTGCATGTTCTTTGACACCATCTTAACCCAAAGATGTTTTTAGACAGTGTCTTCAGAGATGTACTTGGAAGGTAGGAATAGTTTGCTTTATTTCTTGCCTAATGATTTGGGCAACAGGTGTCTTTGACTCCCCCACTTTGAGGTCCCTGGATCTGTGAACATGACAGTTCAATCAAAAAATATCAAGTTGGCTTTGACTGCGTATGTACTGATGTAGGCAAACAGGCTTCTAGTGTAAACCAAGCCTCTCCCACTTTTCTCTTGTTGACCGTTACCTAAAACTGCATTTACAGCATGATGCAATGAAGTTCATGCACATTTAATTTTTATTATTTTTGTCGGAAAAGAAAAAAAAAGCCGTAGTCCCTAAATCTAACATAACTGTAAGGCAAGTGGACAGTGTTTCTTATTTGTTTTCATGGGATGAGGGAGTAGTTTACCAAGTAAAATTTAGTAATTCCAAAGGTACATATTCCCTGAAGCTTTGTATAACAGCTTTTCATCTTAATATTCTGCTTGGGATCAATAAGCGACAACCCTAAACTCAGGTCATGCCCACTACTCACTCTTACAAATAAAGTTTTATTGGAACACAGTCACGGTCATTCATTTACACTTGGTCTAAGGGTCTAAGGCTGCTTCCAGGCCCCAGTGACAGGACTAAGTTGTGACACAGACCACATGGTCTGCAAAGCCTAAAATATTTTTGATCTGGATTTTTCCAGAGAGTTCACTAACCCCTGGTTTACAATGTGCTAGGCATTGTGCAGGCCTGCAACGGATGCTCTCTGTTCCCACAACCCCTCTAAGTGACAAATCCCAACGTTCTTGTTTTGCAGATGAAGAAACTATGGCACAAGGAGGACTCACACGAGAGCAGTGGAATAGGAAGCAGGAGACTTAGGTGTGACTCCATAGCCCACACAATTCACCATGACCCTGCCTGATGCCTGCCAGGTGAGAAAACAGATGCCCTTCTCTTTAACGGCAGGAAGCTTTGGGCTAATAATTAAAGTTGGGAGGCAGGTGCCCCTCGGCCTCTCAAAAGCACCACGATCAGAGTCCTCAGCTCTCTGGTGGGAGAGGGGTGGCTGGGAATGATAGCCAGACTGCAATGCGGCTGCAAGGACTGCAGAGAGGGAGGGACCTCCCCATCCTGTCCACTGGCAGCCTGGTATCGCAAGCACACGGCAGAAGGCCCAGCGATTGCAGCCCTCAGTCTCCAGCTGGGTGTCTACGACAGAGAGTTTCATGTGACAACCTGAGCTCTGCAGCAACGCGGGAGACTGCAAGATGGAAACTGCCGTAGTAGCTCTGTTACCACAGAGGTGGGGTGGTGGAGCCTTGGCCTCTGATGCTGGGTTGGACCCCGTCTCCCACAGAGAAGCCCTAGAGATGCCTTTTTAGTCTGGGATGGAAAGCTTTTCACCTCCCGCCAAGGGGTGGCCCTCAGTTTGCAGAAGTTCCAGTAAGGTAAATGGGAGGAAATTTCACCTTCAGTCAGCACAAATGAGGACAAGGAGGCTAGCAAACAAATACCTGTAACGTGAGCTATTCTTTTATTTTTTTTAAAAAAAAAATTTAAAGCCCTCTGGTAATGACTTGGTGATTTTCACAGTAGTAAATGTGCTGACTTTAAAAAATCCATGGGAGGTCAATAATTTTCTCTCTGCCTGTCACTGTGCTGATTGTGGTTCCGACGCACCTTAATTACAGCACCGACAGGTGGAGTATTATACAGTGTTTATATTCACCCAAATAAATTTACCAAGGAAAATAAAATTGCCGGCAGCCTTAGGGTTGCAACTTGGCTTGAGGAGGTGGAAGTGAATGTGTGGGCTGGGAGCTAAGATCCCCACCTCACGACAGAGATGGTCTCAGAGGGTGTCCATCCCATGCTGGCCTGTTGTTGCTTAAATGAAAGCTCTAGAAATTACATATTTAGAATTTTCAGATCAAAATGTGTGTGTGTGTGTGTGTGTGTGTGTGTGTGCACGCACACGTGTAGATCTGCCCCATAAAGAAAATGAGTGCAATTCTTTAAAGCAACAACTTCCCGTTGTCTGAGGCCACGGAGAACAAGAGGAACACAGGTGACCTAAGGGCACCCATAGCCCTCAAGTGTGACTTCTGGCCCAGGGACAAAAGGAAAAAAAGAAACTCTGGGGACCTAAGGAGAGTACACATGGCGCCCAGTGGGCAGATGGGGACAGGCACCAAAGCTCATTTTGCTTCTGGCTGTTTCCCTACTTCACCTGGATTTTGCTTTTTTTCATGAGGCTTCATGGTCAATTTGATTTAAACGTTATCAACAGCAACTGTGAATCCAGAGGAGTGAAATTCATCTACAAAGGAAGTTTTTAACCATCACCACAGCCCTGTCCTTCACAGTCCTTATCTGTAAAATGGACTTTGGCGTCACGGTTGTCTCATAAAATCATTGGGGGTTTTGTTGAAATATCAACAGAATACAGAAAGTGGATGGCAACACCCTTGGTAAAGTAATTTTCTAGCATGTACAGGCCCTGGGTTTGATCCCCAGCACCCAAAATAAGCCAAAACTTGTAGGTGTTCACAATGGTGCCTGTCACACAGTGGGTGGTCAATTAAAGTTATCTAATCAAAAGTCATTAAGAACATGCACATTTAGATCAGTGTGACCATTATCCAGCCCTGTGACTACTGTTTAAAAATAGTGTGACACAGTCTAAATCTAGATCTTTCTAATCCTCAGTGTACTCTTCTATGTAATGGGGCAAGCAGCACCTTTCAATGAGACACAAATTCTATGACTTTGCACATGAAAAGCCTTATATGTGCTAGCATTTACTGTCCTGGCAGTCATGTGGTGTGTTGTAATTTCTGTCCACTCAATCAAGTCATTAGGTCACCCTTTCTACTCATGGAGATATTTAATTTCATAGTGCTAAACAGCTCCCACGCTTCCCTGGCAGGCGTTGCCTGGGGCTTGGGGTGGGTCTAGATTTGGCTAATAGACTGAGAGTACAGTTCTTATTCTAGAGTAGGGCTGGCACAGCTGTAGCGTGTTCTTGAGAAGGAAGCTCTGGGATGCCCCCGAGATGACAGGAAGACATTTTTGTGGAACTAATGAACATTTCACATCAAGGTCATTGAATGGGTTCCTTTTAAGAAATGGTCCCACGCAAGTAATTTGCGGGCTATGTATTTTCAGGAAAATATATTCATCCATCCATGGGAGTCACCAACTTGTCTTTACTTTGAAATAAGTCTGGTCTCAATGGACCCCAGACTGTGTGCGTGTGTGTGTGTGTGTGTGTGTGTATACCACGATGTTGAAGAATCAAGTCAGGCGAAGGAGGCAAGGTAGAGTAGGTAGAAACAAAGCACTAAGGGGTAAAAGCTCCAACTCCCTGGGAATGGAGGGGGCCCCAAGGGAGTTGCCCCTGGGCCCCAGACTTTGGTGCCAAAGGGCCCTCTTGGCTTGAGAGCCCAACAAAAGGCAGCCTGTTTCCCCATCCCAGCCATCCTGGCCCCAATTCACTCTTACCCTTGCTAAATGGCCTATCGATTGGTATAATTTTAAGGCTAAGGTTAAAACAGTAGAAAGAAGAATGAAGAAAGGAAAAGGAGAGAAGGAAGAAAGGAAGGATCTTTTTCCTCTTCTCACCTGGCCTAATTTACTTTCCCCGCCATTTTATTGATATGTATAAGCGCAAAATTTAAGGTTTACAATGAAGTTGAGCATTTTGTGCACATATGTATCTTGTCTAGGTGACAAGGACTTTCCCACTCTCCTTTTGTCCCTTCCCCCCACCACCGCTCCATCTCTCCCCACCTAACCCCCCCCCCCCAACCCGGTTCACTTTGTTTTTCACTTTAAGTTCCACGAGATAGTTGTGATCTGGAAAGATCACTAGCCAGGTGTAAATTTGAAGGGTGAAGAATGGGACTTTTCCCACTTCAGCCAGTTGTCTGCCTCTCCACTATGTCCCTTACCCAGCCTTCTGTCCCTCAGGTGCCCAGAGCCTTGCAATTCTCCTGGAGATCCAGCTTGGGGCTGTGCCCTTTGGATCGCATTCTAACAGCCTCACATCCTTCCCTTGGTCACTTCTTTCTCCCACCTAACCTAAGCGTCTCTGAAAGAGAGAAGTCAGCTGTTCAGCCTCAAGACTAGAGGACTTTCGGGGAGAAAAAAGATGGAGGAGACACAGCTCCTGCCTCACCTGGAGCCTTTTGCCATTTTTAACTACACAGTTTCCCTTGCGCGCTGGCAGCTGGAGCTAGCCTTTCTTTGGATTCCAGCTCCTTTCAGAAGAATCCTATTCTTTCTTTCCTCAGCACATGCTTGTGTAATTTGGCTGTGGCTGCTGGATGGCTCTGGGGAGCACAGGCCACATGGTATTGTGCTGGGCACTAGGGGGTGCTCAGAAAAGACTTCCATGCAACCCTGGCTACTACATTCCAATTGGAACTTAAAAACAAATGACAGAAACAGAGTGAACACCTGAGTTGTAGAAACTTGGCATTTCAGATCCTAATTGAAATCCAGAAAGTTAAGAATTAACCCCTCTTTTTAAAACAGAAAAGAATGAACCTCGTGGGTATTGAGGGGCATGACCACGGTTCCTTGTTCACAGCTTATGCAAAACAGGAGGCAGCCTCTGCCCTGGGTTCTGCCGTGGTGCCCACTGGTGGCTTTGCCACTAATGTTGCACACACCCTCAAGATACAAGTTAACACTGGTCTGTGAAGTGACGTATATTAGAATTTTTAAATGTAATCTACATGACCTTTAACCCAGGTAAATAGCACTGACTACAAACATGGCACCAGGTCTTTTCTCTTCTGAGGCAGAAGAGACAATTGGTGCCGTGTTAGCTTATAAGTGTGCAGTGCAGAGATGCTTGTAATCATCAGAGGACAGAGCTCTTAAAACAATCGGGAGCAACATTCATAAGAAAGCAAAGGGCTGGAGTCTGTATCAAGAAAAGAGCTGCCAGGTCTGGCCTAGTGGCCCAGGCCTGTCGTGCCATCACTCTGGGAGGCTGAGGCGAGAGGACTGCAATTTCAAGCTTAGTAAGTTCAGCTTAGCAGTTTAGTGAGACTCTGTCTCAGAATCAAAAAAGGGGTGGAGGGGGCTAAGGATGTTGCTCAGTGTTTCAGTGTAAAGGCCATGGACTCAGTCCCAAGCACAAAAAGAAAAGGAAGGAAGGAAGGAAAAAAGAAAGAAAGAAAGAAAGAAAGAAAGAAAGAAAGAAAGAAAGAAAGAAAGAGGCCACCAGGTTAAAACGCACTTTGGCAGGAAAACTCACAAATTAAAAGCTGGTGGCATTTCCAAGTTAGAGGCATGTTACTTTATGGCTCTTCAAAGCATGGCGGGTCCCTTGGAGATGATTCTGTGAGGCATCGGTTTCTTACCTGGTATCACCGCCCCTGGGCTACCCTGGGAGGAAGGCAAGGCAATGTGGCAGATCAATAGGACCCAAAACGAATACCTACACCTGGTTTCTAGCTCGCCTGCTTCCTCTGAGTAACAAAGCAAATTATTTTGTCTCTGTCCATTTTAGTTTCCTGTCTAAAGACTTGGACTAGAGAGGGTCTCAAGAAGGCACCAAAGTGGAAACTGAAAGAGAAAGAAATGAAGAAAGAAGGGAAGAAATGAGACATCTAAAAAAAACCACCTATTTATTATTTACCTGTGTGTCCTGTGTTTGGATCTAGTAATCTTAGTTTCTAAAGCCCATAAAGGAGCCCTTAAATTTTTCAATTATATAGTGAAACTTGGGTTTGTTTCTGAAAGCATACACAGGATGGGGACTCTGAAGATTCCAGCAGATTTCTAATCCCCTGAAAGACAGATCATAGAATTATAGAAATGCTGCTTAAGAAAGCTTTGGTTGGAGCCAGGCTGGTGTCACAGACCTGTAATTGTAGCACTTATAGGAGGCTGAGGCAGGAGGACTGCAAGTTCAAGCACAGCCTGGACAACTTAGCAACTTAGGGAGACCCTTGTCTTCATTAGAAAAATAAAATTGGACTGGCGATGTAGCCTAATGTAATATTCAGTATTCGAAAAAGAAAGTTATATATATTTTTTAAAAGCTGTATTTGAGGGAGGCTGCTCCTGGGACAATAGCACACTCTCTTAATTTTCTGAGGACACACTGCCAGCCCATGTCATCCCCAAAGCCAGGCCTCTTTGGGGCCAGGCGGCTCTGTCCCCTATCTCTCGCAGTGGTAGGCAGTGGTGTACTGAACACCCTGGCGCCTACAAAGACCATCTCTAGCCCCTTCTCCAAGCTGAAGAGACCACAATTCATCCCTGATTCCTGCCCTGGTGCCCCAAGGACCCGAGAGTCCCCAGCAAGGCCTAAACAAACCATCCTTTAGGGGAAGGCAGCAATGAACAGGCCCCCAGCACCCACCCCAAGCTACTGCCTGTGCATGGGGGGAGGGAGAGTGAGAGAGAGGAGAGGGGGAAGTCGCCGGAAGTCCGCTGCAGGTTGGAAACTGTAGTCAGCCCTGAGACCAGGAGTTGGAGGTGGCATGAAAACACTAGGATTTCCACTCCAACCTGAAGAACCGATTGCAAATGTGGCTTTACCCTGTGTTACAGTAGGTCCCTCCCTTAAAGGTAATGGCCGCCTGTTCGGTCCATGTAGTCCTGGTGTTTTGCAGTCTATCAGAGACGAGTTCCCTGGGGTCTGGGACACGGGTCCAGGCAGCGCAGGAGCCCGCAGAAGCGTGCTGATCGCCTTTCCACGGCCCCGACTCTGCCCTCGAGAGAGGCAGCCTCTCCGCGGATTCCCGGAGTGGGTGGGCAAACAGAGCCCCCGTGTCTCCAAAAGCACTTCGGGATCCTCCCACCCCCGCCGGCCGCCAGGAAATGAGGGACCGGGGACACCCAGTGCCTTGACTCCGCCCCACCTCCACCGCCTGCGCCAGCTCGGCCGCCTGGGCTCCGTGGCACCGGGCGAGCCGGGGACGGGCCGCGCTAAGGGGGCCCGCGCCGGGTCTACAGACGGAAAGAAGGAAGAGCCCCACCGTTTTTGCTTTCGATACCGATAAGCTCGAGGTCCCCATCCACGGTGCAGCGCGGTGCCCTTGGCAGGGTGCGGGGGACCTCCCCGGGGACGCTTGGGGACGCCTCCCCGTGCTCCGTTGATACACTGAACAGGCCTGTGGCAACGGTTGCCCCGGCAAGGCGCCCTCGCCCCCGCCCCGCCCGGTGTCACCCGCGACCCCTCCCTGGCACTGCAGCGCGGTCAGAACCCCCGGCAGCCAGGGGGAAGCCGCGGGGGACCGAGGCCCCGCGCGCCGTTCCGAGCCGTCCCGGCCGCAGGCGGCCGGCAGGTGGCGCTGTGGCGCGCGGCATGGGCCGGTGCGCCCGGCCGGCGCGGGAGGCTTGGACCGCTGCTCAAAGTTTCTAGAGCCATTCCTGGACTGAAACAAATGTTTGTGGAATTAAGTAGTGATTTCCTTGAGTCTGCGCCGCTCTTACTGGCTGCGCCTTCGGGCCTAGATGTTAGCATATGCCACATAGGGTTTTTTTTTTTTTCTCCTTCTTCTATTCTGGTGAAATCAGGAGTTTCCAAGCACATTTCCCCCCCATCCTAACAGTCTATGCCAACTAGCAACCGCATTTTCTGACAAAATAACCTTAAAACGTCCACACCAAGGGCTAACATGGTTCGGAAGACGAAGAAGTGAGGAGAGATGTAAGTAAACAAGGCACCCAAGGGTTCTCTTTCCAAATAAACTAGAGGCAGGGTGGGGGTGGGGGTGGCAACGCTCAACCAGGCTCAAAAATGAAGCCAAAAAGCAGTCAAGGAGAGACTGATGACATTCTCCGACAGGGGGGAGCCTGGGAGGTGGAGGCTGCAGTGTGCGATTGCTGGAAACGCGAAGGTGCAAGGGTCATGCGCGGGTAACTGCGGAGAAGAGGGCGGCACTGTGGGCCACCCAAGGCTACCTTCTTCTGGGCACGGGCGAGGCTGTGGGTTTCCAGAGCCAAGTTAAATGACAGTGGACGGAGAGCGACAGGCATGACCAGGGCGATCGCTTCAGCCACGCCAAGTGGCTCCATTAGTTAGGGCTCGGTATGTATTTAATGTTGCTATAAAATCCGTCTTCTCAAAGTAAACAAGGCTAGTCTGTGCGCAACTCCCGCAAGATGTGTGCAGCTTTGTTTGGGATAATGGATTTGACATGAGTGAAAACACTGGGGATTAAATGGACCCAGCACGGATAAATATGACTAACTGCCATCTCCTCGTATCAGTGTAAACATCTCCGCGGCAGCCTGGGAGTATGCGGTGGGGTTGGGGCCTGGGGGCCAGCAGTCAGCGCAGAGTTGATTCACAGCCACGGGATAAGGCGAGGTGCGCTGGGGCACTGAGGGCTTCCTTGTGCACGGAGGGGAATGTAGCTTCTCCGAATTTCCAGGCAGTTCGTGCCTTAAAGTGGACCGTGTGTGTCATAGCCCTGCTGAGCCAGTGCACAGCTGCCTGTCCTATGCAGGGTAACTTCAGGCAGCTTTTTCTGCAATGTTTATTACTTCTGAAACCGGCAGAACTACCCAAGAATCGTCCACACACACACACACACACACACACACACACACAAAAGACACGTTTGAAATTTTGTTTTAGACCTTTCAAAACTTTTCAATAAGTTACCCAGATAATTGCATCCCTTTGCGCACATACATGTGTACGTGTGTCTAAAGAAAATATTTAACTGTCTCATCCTATTTTCTTCTTTTGTTTTGTGAATCCAGGACTATGGCTATGTGGGTGGATTTTCCTTAGATGATGAATGCATGTATCTAGTACGAAATATGTCTTCTCAAAATAAGTGATATTTTCAGGCTTTAAAACTTAAGTCATCTGAAATGGTAACTATGTTTAAGATGATGAAATATTATGGTGCTAATATTCATTTACTGACATATGGTTTTTAACATTTGATCCTTTTTTCACCTGTTTTCATTTCTCAAGCTAAAGTTCAAAGATTTTTCCATCCAAGTGTCACATATCATGTCAACGTATGCTATTCATACATGACTATTATTAGCCTAGTGAAGTGACGTCTCAGTTCTGCGAGTAATTGCAATGCTTAAGGCTTACTAAATATGACAAACATTGCCAATTCTATCTGTAATATTCAGAAGCTGATTTTTTGGATCAAAATTTAGAGCTGTCTTTCAAACAGAGCCACATTAAATTTAAAATTAGCCAAGAATTACAGTTTGCAATGAAAAATGTCTCCACCTCCAATATGAGCAAATGTCATCAAAGTGAAAGGGGGGGAAGAAGAAAAGAAAAGATGGGGGTGTTTTGACATAAGCGAGAGACGCTTAGTGTCGTTTCGTTCTTAACCTCGTTTTAAATTATCTTTTAACCACCCTGGTATTTCTGCATGGAGATAATCACATCTCATCAGCCTCCTCTGAACGGGCAGCCGCGTACTCAGAGCTAACAGCTAACGCTCCCTGTTAAATCATATCGCTGAGCAAATTGATACAACCCCTCGGCTCACTAATGGAAATCGCTGTGGCTGGATGGTCATTTCCTTTTTTTTTTTCTGTTTTCTTTCCATCATTCAATTTCCCCCCCTTCCCTTGGGTAATCTTAATTTTATATAAAATAAGTGACCACTTTTCCCAGAAAGGTGGGACATAAGTTTTAAAATGTGAAAAGAAATTTCTCCTCTTGGCGTTTCAGTGTTTCAATGGAGACCTGTTGAAATGCCCGTGGGAAAATACGCATAGGATTCACACCCAGGTTTAACAGATGAAAATCCTCCCGGGGAGAAAGTCATGCGGTATGGGGCGCAAGGAGAAGCAAACGTACTGTACCCTCCTTTGAAACACACACAACCAATTATTCCTAACATCACTGAAGAATTCCCGTCTCATGGAGGTTTCACAAACACAACAAGGAAGCTGAGCCTATTTATGTTAGCAGCGTGGCGTCTGCAGATGCAAAATCAAAAGGTCCCTGTTTAACATTTGAAACTTAGTGTGTAAATAACAGAGGGCCTTATCTTCACACCCTTTGCCTCCAGTTCAGCTCTCCTCACTTCAGTCATTTAATTTGTATGGTTTCCAAATCAGGGTGACTACCATCCCTCAGCTCCCCTGGTGACAGAGGGCAGGGCACTGGCGCAGCCCAGTTAATAAAGCAGAAACACACGCCTCGTTATTGGGGAGATAAGCCATGCCGGTGGGGGTTCTGCCCACCAGGCCTGGAGCTCTCTGTTCCCAGACATTTTGGAGTCAGTCTATATGTACAGGGGCAGACAGCATCCCAGTAGCTGGGGGGGGGGGGGGGGGGGGGGGGGGGGGGGGG
>PVKB01002825.1:173385-208726 GCA_004027205.1 Ctenodactylus gundi | reverse complement strand
AGGGCATGTCTTCATATTTAAATATAGTCTACGTACGCATGCATTAAATAGCTCAGTGTGTGTGTGTGTGTGTGTGTGTGTGTGTGTGTGTGTGTGTGGAGAAAGAGAGAGAGAGAAAGACAGAGAGATTGCTTCTCTAGCCAGCAGCTAGCTACACATACCTTGAAATATATCACTACGGAAAAGTTAAGATATATACATAGATGTGTGTGCATGTGAACACAGAAATAATATATTGGAATAGATTGTATGCTGTTTACTGTCATGTTATATAGACCAAAATGACTAAAAATGTTTCTAGCATAGAAGCTGACTAAATTTTTGATTTATAGATTATTCAGAGGCTCGGGTTCAGCTTTACAGGTTCATATCATATGCAAAAAATTTTATCAACTTATGCAAATGCCATACACATGGGGGAGTTTGTACCACCGTGTATCTTTTTCGCATGTATTTAGGTACAATTCCAGCACTCTCATCAGCACTGCCATCCTCCTCAGTTCACTCCTCCCCAAGCCAACAACAACAACAACAACAACAAAAACAACCCCAGTCCATCCTTGTGGTTAAAATGACTAACAAAGAGATTTTCATACAAATGAGAAAAAAATAACACTGACTTAGATGGTTACATCGCTCAATGGAAACTGGTGAGGGCTGAGAAGTAGGCCTGGGGAGGGAAGTCAGTTAAAGCAACTTGGTGCAACAAATATTAAAATTGCAAAGTAATTCACTCGTTTGACAATGGCTAATGAACTAAAGTGCTCACGATGAACTTTAATGATTGAAGAAAGTGTGCACTTAAATTAGAAGAAGCTAAAAATTACAAATAAAGCTAACTGTCCGGCTTAGCCAGACTATGTCTGCTTCTGATATCCGACCAGCCTGGGTGAATATCAGGAACCCCGAATTTCATGTTTCGCATGACTGTATGTTTTATTGTGATGATTGGCTATAAAGATAATGATTTCCTTTTAACTAAATGGAGCACTAATAATTATTTTTCACAGTTCTTTTCCACTAATAATTCTCTTCCACGCAGTTCTAAAACGTGTGGTTGGAATCATATGAAAATACTTCACTGGCAGGCTATGATTTAATTTTGATTCTGATCCTGTGTCTATTTTTAATTTAAGGAATTATGCTCAGCAAAGATCCTTGCTACCATCCTAGTGAGTCCGTCTCATACTATTAGGCTCTATAATTTCAGCTTCTATGAATCCATTAATACAGAAAGGCACATGAAGCCTCCTAGGTTTGAACCTGATTAGGCTGGAGACACCAGATTAATATTTGATCATGTAGAAGGGCTCTTAATCAGATTTCCTTATTTCATGACAGAATGTTTCTGCAATTATGATAATTGTTGTGCTAAATATATTTGTCTTTGTATTTGGCTTTGGGCATAATCTTCTCTCTTGAAAGCCACTCAATGTGGGACTTGAGATTCCTGCACAAAACCCAATTAATATTAAGATGACAAGCCCCGAAGAGGCAACAGCTGAACAGACTCTAACATTCTTAAGTACAGATACTTGAGCGATCAAGTACATCTGAGGGAGACACACAATTCAATAATCCCTTTCTCAAGAAAGTCAAGAGCCCTGTGAGATGCGAGGGGAATCAAAAGGACACATCAGAAAGAAAATCATGGGCCTGGTCTTGTAGTATCTCTATTAAAATGCAAAAGTTATGGATTTTTTGCGGGGTGATGGGAACCTTTTCTGTTTTCATTGATTTCTTTTTATAGCTTGATGATTTCTCTAAGATTATCTTAAAAGCTTAAAGAAAAAAGGGGCCTCATCAAAAGGTATCTTCCGTGACAGGAGCATAGATAGTTTTGGTTTACATGATGTAGTCAAGGATCCGCATAGTCCAGGGAGAAAAGAGGTCCCACTTGCTCATCTGCCTGGGCAAAGTCTGCAGCCCCCACAGCAATGGGAAAAAAATATATGGCCACCACATTGGGTGCACATGGCAAACAACCTCTACAGGCAACTTAGCCAGTTAGGAGAGACGAGAGGCAGGCTGGCGCTACCTGGGCAGAACTCCCCGGAGACGAAGAGAGAAAATGCAATATGAACACACTTTCATCCCATAAAGCAACCGTCTCTATGCCCTAACCCCCAGTTTCCTGACATTATAGTGACTCCTTGGATTTACAGCTAAATTCACTGTTCAAAGGTGACATCCTAACCCATTGATTTGTAATCAGAAATCGGTTTCCTGTCACTTTAAAAGTGAGGCACTAAGGGGCAGTAAAAACAAGGCAGTTGGAGCTAAATGGAGCTATAGTTCAGGCTGTGAGCCATTGCACTCTACCTTCCCAACGTACTTATTACATTAAAAAAAAAAAACCCTCCGTGGAGCACTCCAAATGGCTAGTGACACCCTGTTTGGTGACTTACTGCTCTGTGAAATCAGTTTTGTAGAAACTCTCTCACCTGTGCCAAAAACAAAAGCCACAATTACACACACACACACACACACACACACACACACACAGAGTCACAAACAACATGCCTGCATCCATGGAGAGAATATACCAGTAGCAAGACACTGAGTTACTGTCCACAGCTAGGCAAAGGTATCCCAGCCAGGAAACCCCCATGGCACGCACAGTCTTACCCGATAGCAGACTCTGCCCAGGAGCAGCTAAAAGTGAAACCAACCCACACACATGGTGCTTGCTGGCTGCCTGACAAATCTGGATAAGCCTCAGAGGACACCTGCCCCACGTGGAAAAAGGCTACAGTGATCACTGCCCCCCTCCCGCCTATACACTTTCAATGGGCACCACCTGGGCAGGTGTTTTCTCTCTACCCTTTTGCAATAAACAACTGGAAAGCAAGTGGGGTCACCCTCGTGAAAGCTACCTTATCTGGGGTAGAAATTGACTTTTCCAATCCGGCCTGACATTCCCAAAGATGAGAGGGTGAGAATATTAGTGAGAAAATGTTTCCAATGGATTCCTCCCGTAAATATGACAGGTGACCTGTACAGGTTCAGCCCCGGAGTTCTTTACTCTGCTGGTCAGAGGCAGGACTCTCGTCCTGGGAACCATTTGGAAGCCCTGCCCTGTTGCTTCCAACTAGAATATGCCACACAGGCACGGGCGGTCCCTCTCACTGAGTGAATTGCCCCAAATTGTGAGAGCTGTGCAACCAAATGTGTCCCTGTTGCCTTCTGAAGTCCCTGCTAATTAATATTCAAAGGACTCAAAGAGGAAAAATGGATACCTAAATCATCCATATGCATGTGCCTCTTACGCTTTATTAGAAAGGCAAAATAACCCCTTACTTGGTTAAAATCCAACTTGAGTCAACATGCAAAGGTGACTGCACTGTAATGCTAGACATATCTGCATTATGAGCCATGTTACTGCACCACCAGAATCTCTCAATAGTAATTATTATGCCAAGCACCCTGTTGGCACAATTACACTAAAGCTCTAATTAGTAGCAGTAAGATTAGAACCCCTACATGTTAAATCTGTAGAAGCAACGCTGAGTGAAGGATTTAAAACAGTTTCAAAACATTGTATTGTCTTTATTACAGTCTTTATACTTCAGTAAAGAAGGGTTTTCTATAAAATGCACTTAAAATAATCTGGTCCTGTCACTAAAAATAGGAAAGATAAGGTAATTGCAGTCAAGCCTAGGAAGCTAGCTTGCTACCTGGGTGCATTAAATCGAAAATGACAAAGGTGGTAAACTGCAGTGGGAGACGCGTACTTCCTCCCTGCTGGACACGTCGGTATTTTTCCAACCGTCAGCCTGAGGAGGATGGCGCGAGGGGCCATGCTTGTCGTCACGGGCCTGCCTCTCCCGGGCTCTGCTTTTGATATTTCATTACCTTGGAGAAAGGAGCCGGAGGCGGGCGAGTTGCCTCGGAGCAGATCCTCCTCTCCAATCTGCTCCCAACGCCGGGAGATTTACCTGTCTCCTTAGTGACGGCGACACCCTCACGCTTGCGGGAACGCAGCACAGGGCTGCTTCCCACCTCCTGAGTCACGGAGTCAGGGCAGTGCGCCAGGAGCAGCTTAGCTACCTGCTGGGCACGAAGCTGGAAGTCTGAGGCCTGAAGCTGAGATTCCCCAGCGGAGGACAGCCGCGGTGCTGAGGGACAGGCTGCTGCGGGGGAGAGAGGGCCTATTTTCACCCAAGAATATTTAAAGGAAGAAAAGTGGTCTTAGCGAGTTAACCGGCCTGGCTCAAAGCGAGGAGAAAAGCAGTCACGGGTCGCCAAATGCCAGGTGTATGTGTTTGGATGGGGAACCTTTCCACTGCATTCTCCCTGGAAACTGCATCGTCAGGACTTCATAAAATATTTTAAAGGAGAAAACCTAGACTGCTCAGTGGAAGGGGGAAAACAAAGTCAATTATCTGCTTGGCAAATTTCCTGTTCTCTGCCCACCCCCACCTTCCAAAAACAAACAGGGCTCCATCCTCAGGCAAGCTGGTGGTTAAAGAACGCCAGCCCCAGCCGAAGTCTTCCTATGCCCGGTTTCAGACTCAACTAGCTCATCTGCCCTCCTATCTCAGTTACCCACAAAACACCTGCCCCTGCCTGCCGTGTAGATGCCCAAGCAGATAATCAGAGCGTTCTGGGCTCTTCAAGGTGCAACATAGGCTACCGAGGCTGAGAGAAACTGAGTCTGACCACGTTGCGGCTGCTCTGTGGAAAGAGCCCGACCCCCCTTCCCCCACTTTAAGCTTGTGGAGTTAGAATCACAGGGACGAGAGTAATCGGGCCCATAAATGTCTAAAGAATAAGTAAAATGAAAGAAAAATCACCTGGGTTTTTCTATTGAAGTGAGAACATTATTTATTTTGCTCGTGAAATGTTAAACCAAACAACTTCGGAAATCTTCGGGATGAAGGAAGCAAACAAACAAACAAACAGGAGACAGCATTCCCCAGATGCAACTGTGGTGTCACTTTGGTGTCACTAAACGGCAGTTGTCCCCCTCCGCCAACCATTTCCCATAACTGGAGCGGTGCTTCGCAAGGGTCTCCTTGTATACGACACATGCATAGACTTTAAACTGGATAGGCCACGGGCTGTAAAACTGTCTCCCAGGATGCATCGTGGTGCGAGGGCAGGAGTCAGAGGGTGGCCCGTGAATCTTAATAATTGTGTGTATTCGGCCATACTTTATATCCAGAAGTGCTATTTACTGTAAAATTGAAGACGGGGCGAGTACGGCACTTTCTGGCGTCTGTATTTCATGTGGGCCTCCCTGTCCCAGCCCCAGACTGGAGGAAGGAAGTCACAACAGCCGCTGCCTTATAGGTTATCTAATTGCTGTCATAATTCCTTTATTTATATGCATGTATGTTTTATCTACAAAAGATATCCACATGAGAGCTGATCTTTCTTCAACTGTTACAGAACTATTAAATGTGTATTAGTATGGTCATTTTTATTTAATGGAAACAAGTAACAGTTAATCTTATTGGAAGGGTTAAGTGGGTTTACTTGGTAAAGGGCAAATCCCTTTGGATGCTTTTTTTTTAAAAGAATAGCTGCAGTTGCTGACAGATGCTCTTTGTCTGAGTGTAGCTGAGAACAGATACAGTTTCTTTTTACACATTTATGAAAGTTGTAGATATAGATGCCTGGTAATATGCTATGGCCTAGGACAAAGAGGAAGCTCAGTGGACAGAGAGGATTAGATTTCAGATCAGTGACAGATGGCTGGCTTAGCAGAGTCAGATAAAATTAAAGGGGTGGGGGTAGGTAGAAAAAAAGCCACTTTCCATGTAAAAGTTGCATCCTTTAAGACAGTAAGAACATGTAACATCCTGCTTTCTTTCCCCTCTACCTGGTGCTCAGTTCCTGGATTTGACGTTCTCCGAGGGCGCCTTTTGTCTTTTGCCTGTCCAGAAGCGATGAGATTGTGAGATTGTTCTCTGTCGATCAAGTTCATGAAAGGGAAAATAAGAAACAAAACAATTAACAATTTGCCTTTGAACTTGGCCTGTAAAGAGGACTCCTTTCTGTCTGCAGAACTCCACGGAACATTTGCAATGCGAGTCCTTCCCCACACTACTGCTCCCCACTTTGAGCAGATTTTTATAAGCCTGGTGGTAAAAATCCACATTTTTGCTTGATCCAAATGCACTATTTAAACTTATAACATCGCTATAACCTTCCTCAAATAACCATAGAACATATTTAGTGTTAATTTGTGACCCTGAAATTATTCATCAGTGTCTTGAGTAAGTCCGATGATATTTATGGCTTATGCCATTTCATGTTTTCTGGCAATGCAGTTTGCTAGATTTCATAGATTTACTGTGTCTGCTTTTTTATGACTGACATAGCAATAACCAGATTGCAAAGATATTTATGTTGTTTGTGGCTTAGCAAGATAATTAAAGGATATAAATTAATCAAGTGCAATTAATTAGAAACTTTATGTTCACAGCAGTCCTTCTTTGCATGTATAATTTATATTTATTGATTTCCTGGCTTTCATTAGCCTATGAGATAACAGCAAAAATGCATTAGGGAAGAAAATGTACAATTAGCGTGAGAGTGAACCTTGGCATAATGGATAGATCAGCACATGTTTGGGGCAAATATAAAGCTTTGTTAACTGTCATAAGCAGTTACAATTGATGAGTGGTATTTCACTACATATCTTTCGGCTGATTAACGGCGTTTTTAAAGAGTCCCCTTAATGGGAAGCTGATAGGTTGGCTAAATTTACATTTTAATCAGAGTATTTATGATAGAAGCAGCCCTAGAAATTCATAGGCAGAGGGCAGGGGACGTTCCCCGAGGGACTCGGGTAGGGAGGAGGCTGTGGAGTGCATTTACTCACCTAGCTCTTCTCCTGATTTTTGCCCAAAAGTGTCCATGTGGGGGAGGGACGAGTACCGTTGCGGATTCTCATAACATTCACATCCCAATTAATCTCCAAAGAAGAAGAGTCAGAGGCATGAGATACCGGAGAAGGAAGCCCCAGTGGCACGTCAGATCTTCTGTCTCTTGGCCAGACACTCAGCGGCAGCCATGGTTCCCTGGTGTCCTCATCAAGGACTCCACACGGGAGGACAGAGATCCTGGCCTGAGGGAGGATGGCAGTCTATTTTTCTGCTTCTCTTATTCTGAAACTGAGTTGAAAGCCAGCCCTACTGAGTTCGAAAGAGACCCCACAAAAAGCGACAGCCCCTGTGCCGGGAATCCCTGTGCCAGCCCCATTCTTGGCAGCTGCCAGTTGAAGACTTCAACCCGGGGCCATCGCAAAGTTAGCTCTTTGAGGCAGAAAGGAGGGAATGGGGTTGTAGAACATGGACTCTTGCACAGTCGTCCCTTTTTCTTTCCTTCAAAACAGAAGACGACAGAAGTTTCTTACCCTGGAATTCCCAGAAAAGACAGAAATGGAAGTTTTCATCACCTTTCAGAAGGGTACATGCCAAGGAGACCGCAAGAAGGAGCCAAAGCTACCTCTGAAGCACATATCTGTGCCCACAACATGGGGTCTGCTGGGGCAGGTCGAGTCCTCTTGTTCATGAGAAGAGATTTTCTAAGATGGCCTCCTGGGCAGCCCAGAACAAAAACACCTCAGGACTGGACAATTAGTGAGGCCACAGAGGGAGATCCGTGTCTGAGTGGTGAAGTGGCCCTTGATGGGCATCTCGGCAGGAGAGGACGTATTTCTTGTCATTCCCACATGGAAAAGGGACAATAGGACTGGACAGCCATGTTATATGTTCAGTGGTGATTCCCAATGTGGTCTTTATACTAAAGAATGTCAGGAGGCCCTTTGGAAAGAGAAACAAAAAGCATTCCCCCAAGGGGGCTCATGCCTGATTCAGAGACCAGCCAGGGAGATCTCCAGTCCTACTCGGAAGGACCGGAGGGCTGCTCTTTCTCAAGTAAAGACAAACGCCACCATTTTGAGTCTGGCTATGGGCCTTTTCTACTTGCATTTTGGCTGTGGTGCAGCCTGTGGGTTCAGAACCACCCTCCCCCAGTTTCCTAGTGGAATTCCAAACGTGTGTATTGGATATTGACAGAATCTTCCACATAGCTCCTTGCCTTCAGGCAATTAGAGCTGAATTATGTACGTCGAGGCAAGACTACCAATAAGGAATTACTTTTCATTTATCTCGGTGAGAGGAAACCATTGCGAAGCCCCGAAGAGAAGAAATGAGCAAATATGAGATGAATATAAGTGAAGAAAACAGGCCCTGCTCTATGTGGTGATGAGCCCTTTTTTCCCTCTTTCATACTAATTATTATTATCATTATTAGTATTATTTTACCCCTCAATTGCCTTAGGATGTTATCCAAGAGGAAGCGCTTTAAAATCGGCTGGTGAGAGCTCCACGGTATTATTTATTTCATGTAATAAAATGTATGTAATGATCATGATTAATGTTTGTTTATTGTTGTATCATTGTGTTTTCCTTCCCGTCTCAGTGTGATACTGGTTTAATTAAACTTGGGAGAGGGGTGGGTGTGGGGTTGGGTGACAGACTCCAGAACTTTACGCAGTAATGGAGTGTGCATTTGGTTGCATTCACATGTCGATTAAGACAAAGATGTCCCCATAAATGACGGATTCTGTTTGTTCTTTTAAAGGAAAGTCCATTCCCCATCCTTTATTGTGTAATTTACAGATAAATTTGTTGTGCCTCAGACCAAATGCTTTTATGTACAGAAATTGCAATGACAGTAGAAATTATGGTAATTGAAGAGTGCTCTATTTTAGGTTTTCCTCTGATCACATGAAATGATCATCAGCATCTTTCGTGCCCATAATCATGCCCCAGATTCCAAATTATTTTTTATTAGTTTGTTATCCACTTTAACTGTTTGCTCAGGGAAGAAAACAGCCGAGAGACAGGAGCGAAACATCATCTCTGGTGGCTGAACATTGCCCCGAAGGAAAAATCAGAAAAGATCAGCCAAGTCTTTATTTTTGCATTTTGTTACACCCCCAAACTGGTTCTCCAACCCCCCACATACACAGTTTCTTCATTTCCAGAAGAATATCAAATGTAGAATGTAAGTGGAAGCCACAGAACTTTGAAATAAATTAATGCATTTTACATTTTTTCAAAGCTGAGTTCAGATATACCTTTTTCAAATAACGCTTTTGGTACTTTACAGTTTACAAAGCATCCTAGCATCTGCCATCTCATTTAAGCATTATGACCCTTGAGAGAGGCAGGGCAGGACTTTTTTTACACGATATACTTGTAGTATTGCATGGACCTATGATGTCATATGCATATCATTATTATAAACCTATACCCTATCTTGCAACTTGTCTTCATTTTCTTCAGTGGAACAGTGTTGATATGACTTATGTCAGTATATAAATATTTAGGTTCATTAGAAGCATTTAGGATGTCTTCAAGGTTCTTTCTCTTATAAACAATATTCAATTAATATTCTGTGGACATACATACGCATACATAAATGTATACATATACCCATATGTATAATGCATTGCATAGGTGTATGTGTGAGAAAGAATTTATTTGAGCATTTTACTAAGATAGTTACACATCAAAATACATGTCTTCTAAATTTTTGACATTATCTGGCAAATAATTCCCCAAGGAGACTACTCTCTCCCATTCTTGTAGCTCTAGAAATATCCATCTTCCAATTTTTGTCAACTTTAAAGCAATAGTGTTTAATTATTATGTATATTTTGATTTCCCAATTAGTAATGAAGTGTAGAGCACTATATAAGTTTATTACTCATATTTCTTTTTCAAAGAACTATCCGTTCATATTTATGACAAGTGTTACTATCTAGTTGTTCCACATTCTTATTAAATAATAGAATTTATGTTAATATTAACCCATTGTTCATTAAATACTTTGCATTGTAGTCTGTGGTCTTTTACTTTTGTTTATTTTACAAAATTCCACACAAGTTTTTCTTTCTTTTAAACAGTTGACATAGTCAAAGTGAAATGGAGATTTTATGAAGAAAAAGAAAGTTTAGAAGATGTGATAGGCACAAATTTAATTTGCCTTTAATTAGGAAAAAGCAAGCTTCAAAATAAAAAAAAAATGTAAAATTATCCTGCACTACTTCTCTGTGGATGCTACTGTAGCTGCCATCTATAAATATGTACACAAAATATGAATGGGAATTTCAAATTTTCTATCAATATTACCAGGCTTATAGCCTCCCTTGAGTCATTTCCAACCCTAGTTCTCGTTCCCTTGAAAGAAGTTTCCTGACAATCTTTCCTGATTGGGCTCCAACCACACACTATGAAGCATTCTCAGGTATTCTTCACTTGGCCTTTTCCTGTTCTGCCATTAGGTGCAGACAGTATGTGCCTCTAGGGGCGCATCTATCAAAGTCTACTTTGTAAGACAGGTATTTATATCGTGGTTCCCTCCTGCCCTAGAGAGGGAACCTTCACATGTTAAGGGTCTGCAGTAAATTAATTGCATTAATCAACAGATCTGTTCCTGTATCCATGTCCTTGCAACGTGTTCCTCACATCAAGAGGTGAGGTCTATTGCTCCCCCCCCCCCACCCCCACCCCGTAGATCTGGAATGGCATGCTTCCCTTTTGGGCGCACTCTCAGAGCTCTTCAATTGAAGACATGTGAACAAACCCAGATTTAGGGTTGAAAGATAAGAGACACACAGAGGAAAACTGTCCCAGGGGAGGCCATCCTAAGCCAGCCAGTCTTCGACTGATCTTCCAGTAGCTGCAGTCTAAGTAGACTCCCACACATTGAAATTGAAAATCTGTAATTCACAACCATTTTTCAGGTGCACATTTATAGATTAAACCCATAGTACCTTCCATGAACCAACCATTCTAGCTGGAATCTGAATCGAAACAAGACCAGAAGAAACTCCCGACTAAGTCGCACATTTATGAACTAAATACATGCTTTTGTTTAAGCCACTGTGGTTCTCTGTTATACAACAATACATGATGGGTAATGTGCCTTTCTAGAGCAACTTAACCACGGCTTTATTGAGCATAATGGTTAAAAATGACAAAAAATAAACTGAATGTGGTGGCTCACACGTGTAATCCCAGCCATCTGGAGGCTGAGGCAGGAGGATTGCTGTTGAGTTCAAGGCCAGCCTGAGCTATGTAGTGTGTTCAGGACCAGCCTGGACTAAAGAGCAAGATCCTGTTTAAACAAACAAACAAACAAACACCAATAAGACAAAAGATAACAAGCGCCATTGAGGATGAGGAAAACCAGAAAGCTTACGTATTTGTTGATGGGAATGTAAATTAGTACAGTCATTATAGAAAATAGTATGGTGGTGCTTCATAAAACTAGATATAGCCATGTGGTCAGCCATCATTCTACTGGGTCTATACCCAAAGCCAATAAAATAAATATGTTCAAACAATTTCTGTATTCCCATACTTATTGTAGCACTATCTAAAGTAGTTATCTCATAATAAATATGGAATTAAAATATCTATTAACAGATGAATAAAATATGATATATACAATATCTAATGGAGTACTCTTTGCTCATAAAATGAAATTCTTGTCATTGTCAACAACGTGGATGATCCTAGAGCAAGTTCTTCTAGGTGAAAAAGGTTAGGCATCGAAAGGCATGGATTTTATGATCTTATTCATGTGTGTAGTTTTGAAAAAAATGAATCTTGTAGAAGTCAGGAGTAGAATGGCAGTGACCAGAGGCTTGAGAGGTTAGAGGACAAAGGAAGGATGGAGAGGTATTGATCAATGGTACGTAATGGTCGTTAAATAGGAGATGCTGTTTTTAAAAAGTAAATCCCAAGAAGAAAATGTAGAGAGACAGAAAGTAGACAAGTGACCCCCTGGGCTCAGAAAGTGAGGGGCAGGAGAGATTGGAGAAAGAGAAATAGGGAATGACTACTAAGGCTTTTGGGGATTATTTTATATGTAATGAATTTTTAAAAAATTGGTTGTGGTGATGGATGCAAACCTCAGTGAACTTGCTCTGTTTTTGCTAAGGACTATACTTCTGTGACTGAGTGAATTATATAATTAAATTGGAATAAAGCTGTTTTTAAAAATATTGATTACGAAGCATAACTTTAGTTTATAGTATTTGCTCTTACTTTGTGTTCATGCACTAGAGATCTGCTACGGATTTGGGCCAGGTTAGTGAATGAGCTCGTCTTTGCCACATCAGGAAGTTGTATGCCTTTGAAGGGGCTGTTGGGACCCTACTCCTACTCTCTTTCTTTATTCTTGGCTATTATGAGGTGATCTATTACCTATATACACACTTCTGTCATGATGCATAGCACAAACACATGCCTAAAAACAATGGGGCCAAATCACTACTAGCTAAAACTTCTGAAACCATGAGCCAAAATAAGTTTCCTCCCGTAAGTTGATTTATCCCAGATATTTTATCACAATGACAGAAAACTGACTAGATATCGTCTTTGTAAGTCATGTGTAACATTCACTGACTTTAAAGTAGGCTGAACCATGGTCCAGAGTGACAATGTTCTTGTAATGACCTCATTATCTTGTTTTACTTGACAGAAACAACCGAGCTTTCCTGCTAATTGATCTTAGTTCTTGATTTGAAGTCTTATCAGACCGTTCTCTTGAAAATTACTACTGGTAAATTAATAACAGTCATTTTAGGTTGTCGTATCTACAGAAAGTTCTCTTTCTTTTTCTATCGTTTGTTATAACTTTGATGCTTGCTGAAGGATCTCCAGTCAGTTTTAGGTTGAGGGTCATATTTTTACAAAAAAAAAAGGAAAGGAAAAAAAACACAAAAACGGTGTGTATTTTAAAAAGAATCATGTCAGAAATCTTTGGAAAGGGATTGCACCAGGTCCTTTAAACTACTAAAACTTTGGTCTCTCTCCCTCTTTTTTTTTTCCGAGACAAGGTCTCACTCTGTAGCCCAGGTTGGACCTGAACTCACTTTGTAGCCAGGGCTGGCCTTGGACTCAGGACAATCCAACCTGCCTTAGCCTCCCAAGTGCTGGGATTACAGACCTGCACCACCTTATCCATCTTTATGTGGTGCCAGGAAATCAAACTAGGGGCCTTGCCCTTACTTGTAAGGCAAGCGCTTTAACTGCTGTGCTATTCCTCTAGCTCTAAACTACTGAAACTTTGGAGTAGACTGAGGTGCAGGCTTTTGTTAGCATTACCTAGGCAACTTTTAGGTTTTCTAGTGTGATGAGTAGTGAACTCTCACAATTTTATATTGCTGTTTTGAATACACGTTTAGTTTTCTCATGCTAGAGTCAAAATTCAATTACGCTTCCGTTGTATAGTTTCTATTTTTACCACATTCCCAGCTCCTCTCTGTGGCCTATCTGAATGTCTACCTTCTACAACTGCTCTCTGGAGACCACTGGGCTATAGGACAACTAGATTCTGCCAACAATGAGCTCCCTCTCACCCTCACTCCCTGCAAGGACTGTATGACATGCCACCTGACTACATTTTAGCCACAGTGTGAGCACCTGGAATGCATATCTACTTGCTTTAAACCTACCAATTAAAACTCACCGTGTAAAAGCTATTTGGATTATTCCCAAAATCGAATATAGGTGTTGGCCCGCAGGTCCTCTGTCTCCATGCACACCTGACCTCCTTGTGTGTATAACCTCCAGGGTACCATGTACCCTCTAGGACCTGTAAGTAATAAAATATCTATTTGCCATCCATGTCTTTCCTAATGATTAGAGGCACCATCCCTCCAAAATATCCTCAATTAAAACAAAGACGAGGATTTTTTTAATCTATATTTTCATTTAGAAATGGCTGGCATCATGGCTGTTAACCTCAAGATACATTTTTTTTTAAATGGCAGAAGGAACTAATGAAAGAAGTGTTATTGACTTACTTATTTGGGATACTGTTAAGGTAATTTTATTGTTTTATTTTCTAGATCTATAAGAAAATGCTTTCTCTTTTTGGTCAAGTCATCTATACCCTAG
This sequence comes from Ctenodactylus gundi, assembly GCA_004027205.1. NCBI lineage: Eukaryota > Metazoa > Chordata > Mammalia > Rodentia > Ctenodactylidae > Ctenodactylus > Ctenodactylus gundi. Next base: position 194,792 of record PVKB01002825.1, on the reverse strand, counting down.
AACCTAACCCACTGGTTTTGAAAACTATATGAAACCTTTCAAAAATAATGTATTTTTCTCACTGATACCCCCTTTCCTCAAGTAATAAACTCTTATTGAGGGTCCTGGCTGTTCATGGAAATACCATTATTCTCATAGGTTCAATAGGAATCTTTCATTCTTCTGCCAGGATATAATTGAAAAATGTGGTTTTTCAATCAAAGCCTTGTGAGTGATGTTCGTTTAACCAAGTGTGGCCACTTCTAAAAAACTAAGGTCAAGTTTACGAACCCCATGCTTAGAAAACCCTCCAGAAAAATGGAGGCTTTGGAGAGGGGTCAGATGGGATTTATGTGGTCCCAGACTTAAAGAAGGCCACTTCCTTGTTGGCTGGAAACCTTGGGATATTTTGGGGAAGAGAATTCACCCAAATTTATAGGTACTGCAGGTGAAATCTGGTGGAGAGAATTTTTTGGGCTTGCCTTCCTAGCCCCAGGATAGCAAATAATAGAGGCTTTTAAAACCTTAGTCTAGTATTTCATATGGAAATTTCCAGCAAAACTAACCATGAAAACCTATGTAAGAAATTAATGCTCTTGTACCTATGTAAATAATCAGGCAAGAGTTAATGGGACCAGCCTTATTTTGCTGCCAGAAATCATCTTTGGTTGATGGAAGAATGCAAGGAAACTGGAAATAAGTAGCAGCCTGAGAATCTCTATGGAAAATGGTGGTAGCTGAGAGCAGCCTGCCAGATTTCATGGCCCTACCTCCATTGCCTTTGATACGTAAGACACTGGGGATTGGTAGCAAATGGTCCTTTCTACAGACACACAACGATGCTCGAGGTGCAGACAAATTCTGTAGAAAAAGGCCCTTTCAAGTTCATCTCAATATTTCCAATCTTCTCCTTTGAACCGGTTGTAGCATGTGCATTGTTCCCTAGTTTTGTTTAATGACTTACATAAAAATTTTGACATGCATTCATTGTATATCAGTATGAAAGTGATGATTTTGCCCCCCTTTTTTGAGAAAATTATCTTTTAACAGCAGACAATGAGCTATAATCTTACTGTTTAATGTCTGCAACTGGATATGCGTTTTTACCATGAGGGGTTTTCTAAGACCGATTTCTTCCCTCTTACTCTCCTTCCCTGCCCATGATCCATTTTTTAAACTTCTGACAATAATAAATACTCCTACCAAAGTTTTAGCTCTGATCTTTCTAGTGAAGCTACAGATAAGCTCACATTTAGGGGCATGCATGAGGCTCAGACCTGGCCAGGCCCAGTGTCCTATCTGTCCCGTCCACTTCAATTAACTAAGGGTGAGAACTGACCAAGCTAAATAAGCCAGTGGGGTTCAGTTCTCAAGTTTGACTTAGGGAGAGAAGTTTCTTTCTGCTGGAAAAGCCTGTAAGCCTGTAAATGCTAGTTAAACCTCATGTCACTACATGGAGAAACATTTTTTGAAATGATGCCCCACAAAGAAAACGCAAAAAAAAAAAAAAGATAAGCAACCGAATCTCAATAAATGTACATAAACCAATGAACTGGTTTGAGTCATGTGCAAAAGAAAGAGCCCTGGTTAATTCACTTTTAATTCACTTTCATAAAGCTAACCTACACATCTGAGGCATGTCCCAAGCCAGAGTAGGGTACATTTCAAGCACATATTTTACAAATGTTGCAATGCTTTTGTTATTGCTCTTTCAGGAAACACAGCAAAAGGGAATTTTTTTTCTTGAACCCAAAATTGCAGAACTGAGTCTTACGAACTCCAACTTACCAGGCTTGCATCACCTGGCCAGTTGTTGAGGGCTGCAGAAGTTTGTTGAGTAGGACGTAGCTGCATAGGTGCTTTAGGATCACGTCCAGAGGGGCTTTCTTGGCCAGCCTTGCTCCCACACTCTGCTTTCTTGCTGTATAAGAGTCCCCATCATAGAAGATTCTGGTGTCAACCCATAAGGCTGCACTGCTGGTGTTGTGGCTGCAGGCACACAGAAGACACAAAAGTGGCACATTGTCAGCCCTGGTGAGGTGATCAGTGGCAGTTTTACTCTAGGTGTTGCTCCAGAGCTAAATTCTAAACCAGACTCACAGAGTTATGAATACTTGACGTCAATGTCAGCCTTCCTTTGAAAATTATAAACAGACACAGCTAGAGGAACACGAAGCAGAAGGTGACTTGGAAATTGGATTACCCATTAATACATTATGACCAACAAACACAAAAGGTGAGTGTAGAAAAATGACTAAGTTTGGCTGAAAGATGATAGAGAAAGTAATTGTATTGGTCGCTTTCCTAACAGTGGCCGATACCTGACACCTGCAACGGAAAGAAGGAAAGACTAATTGGCTCAGGCGTAGTCTATGATCAGTTGGCACGAGGCAGGAACAACGTGGAGAAGTAGGCGGAGATGCAAAGCTGCTCAGGAACCGTGAGTCAGTGCAGGGGAATGGTCCCAGCAGGAATGGAGGATGGACTGTCCGTGGTACTCCAGGCTGTGCCTTCAGGCCCCCATAGTGAGAAGCACATTTTACTAATTTTCTAGATGTTCCTTAAGCCAGTGAGGTGGATTGAAGGCCAAAGTAATATTAGCAATTTTCCCTGTAATTGGATTATATAAGACTATATGTATAATTTTTGTAATGTTGTTGTTAAGGAGTAATTGACCAACTGAAGGCTAACTGTAACTGTTGAGTCATTTAACCGACAAGTATTGAGACTCTGCTTAGGAAACATAAAGTCCCCTGTGTGCATGTGTGTGTCGGGGAGTTTAATACTTAAAAAGTTTGGTTGTCAACTTACTGTCTCAAGGTTTTACTTACAAAAAGTTGTTTCAAGCAGCTGGTTTTAACGTATAACATGTAGGATTACAAATACTGAAGTTAGTAAAGGAGTTGATTAAACTTTAAAAAATTATATTCTGAAAACTATAGGCATATATAAAATGAAAAGATATGAAACCTGTTATGTAAATGTGCGTGTCTTCCAATCTTGCCAGAGACAAAACCTTGGGCTACTTAGTGAAATGCAGCTATGTTCTTGGATTTTTAATGAATTCTTACAATTAGAAATTTTAGGGTATTGCACGTGTACCTGTCAATACAATATTGAATATTAAAATAAATGCATCCATATTTATATGCATACACATGTGTCTTAGTTACTTTTTTGTTGCTGGGACAGAATATCCAACATGCACAAATTAGGGGAGAAAAAACTTATTTTCGTTGACAGTTTTAGAAGGTCATAGTGCGTTCACGGGCAGCTGGCGTTGGTGGAAGCACATGGTGGACAGAGAGGGATAGGCAGCTTCCCGTGGCATTACTAAAAGGGAGCCAAGTCAAAGGAGAAGGGCAGAACAAGCATATACTCTTCCGGTCCTGTCTCGGTGATCTGCCCATTCTGGGCCAAGCCTCAATGTGCCATTCCTTTGAAGGTAAGCCCCAGGCGCTTGACCCCTCTAACCAGGCTCCACCTCCCCATAGCACACAGTTCCATAGGGGTTCCACCACATCCGAACACATGAGGCTTTGGGGACACTCCAGAGCCAAACCACGACAATGTACAGACATTCTTATTTTTCTTTCTTTTTTGGCAGTTCTGGGAATTGAACCCGAATCGAAGCCCTTTTGCACTGAGCTTCGTCCCAGCCTTATTGAATTTTCTTTTTATTTTGAGACAGAATCTCATTAAGTCGTCTATGTTGGGCTCAGTCTTGTAATTGTCCTGCCTCAGCCTCCCTGAGCACTCTTATTTATTTTGTGCATAGCATTAATCCTCTCTTACAAGTCAGAATCACCGGCAAAGTTCAGTTTCCTTAGCTTAGGGATCTTTATGAAGACTACATGAGATAATGTACCAGAATTCAGAGCCTCCTTTCCTTTATACATACTTCAAACTGTACAAATAGTGTACATTGATAGCTTGCATGTCTGTACCCTCTGCCAGACTGTGAAGTGTTTGATAGTGGGAGCATAACTTATCCATCCTTAGAACTCCAGGATTGGCACAGAATGTGTTTATAGTCATACAATACCATTGAAATGTTAGGTAGGGATGGACGGAACCAAGTGGAAAAACGCTGCTGCTGAGTGGTAAGAGCCCAAGCTACAGAGGCTGGGTCAGGATTCCCACTGTCACCTACTATTTAGTGACCGTGAGCAAGTCCTGCAACTCCCAGTCTCTTCACCTGTGTGATGTAACAATTATAGTGCTCACTGAGGTTTGTTAAGATTCAATGGATGTGGGAATCTGCAATAGTATGGGGTGGTCCTCAGGGAACGTGAGGTTTCTTTTATCACTATCCTTAAACATTATCAACTATTTTCACCTATCCTTTTCTATAACACAGAACTTTCCATTTGTCCATGTTTTGACAGTCTGTGTCACTTTCTTGTTACTGGAACTCTATATCCAACGCCAACAGCATAAAGGAAACATTTTTATTTTAACTCGTGTCTCTATTACACTCTCATTTCTGGGAAACAAAACCCAACACCCATTACTTAAGGAGGAAAGTTTTATTTTAGTTCACAGTTTCAGGAGGTTTCAGTCCACTTACGGAAGGGCTTGACGGAGGCCTAGCGGGAGATGTACTTCAAAACGGAACGGTAAGACAAGAAGGTGAGAAAACGAATAAGGGCAGAGTTAGCATATATCCTTCCAGGTCTAGTACCATGGGCCTACTCCTTCAGAGTCAAGTCCCAAGGATCTGCCCCTTCCAACCACAGCCCAATCTTAACAGCACAGGAAATTGATGGATTAACTCCTGCGATTAAGTCACCTTCCAAACATGAGGCTTTTTGAGGTACAAACCATAACATTCTGCCACTGGCCCTCAAAAGACTCCTGATCACTTCCTTACATAAAATACAATTAGTCCATCTCCGAGAGCTGCTAAAGTCTTAACAGTTCCAGCCAGCACTGCTAAAAAAAGAAGTTCATGTCCAGAGTCTCCTCTGAGACTCAAGGAAAACTTAGCTGAAAGCCCTTACGAAAACCCGAGAAAATCAAACACTCACCATATGCACTAACACATGGTAAACATTCTCAGTCCAAAAGAGAGGAATAGGAAGATCAGATCCTAGCAAGACAAAAAGCCAGCAAGGTGAATGGTAACTCTTGTGGCTCCATTAAATCATACAGCTCTGTGTCCAGACCAGGAGCACGCTGCGATGGCATGTGAGCTCCAAAGGCCTTGGCGGCCTCACCCTACGGCATTGCCTGATGAAAGCACGAGGACTTCTCTCTTAGAGTGACTCCACTCACTGCCTGTAGCCCTCCTTAAAAGTCATCCCATGGTCCTGGTATGTCCAAATTTCTGGAGTCTCTACTGTATTTTCAGCTCCATTCTCACAGCTTCGTATACTGCTCTCTCATGGGCACATCACTGGCCTCCAAAGCTTTCTTCTGAAATCCGGGTGGGAATCTTCATAACGTCACAATTGTTGTATTCTGCATGCCTACAAAGCCAGTGTCCTGTGGATGGCAACTCCAAGATCTGAGGCTGGCTCCAGCAGCAGCCTGTCTCCCTAGGCCATGACCACAGTGCCCTTAGATTTCTTAGATAGCTCAACTCCTTGGGAATTCATCTTCCTCTGTGGCCCTACTTGATGCCCTGGGGTCTTTTTATCATATCAAAGTCTTCTGCTTTTGCATCTCTGGACCGGTAAAGGACAGGTCTTTCCAGTCCCTGAGATGCCCTTATGGCATGCTTTCGGGACAAGGCACTTGGCCTCTTTCCAATGCCAATCCTTTTGGCATACATGCTTTGCTTTGCTGCAACTTTTCCATTTCCTTCCCTCTGGCAAAAGTGGAACTTTATATTTTTGCTCTTCCATCTTCTGACCTTCAATTTAGATATGGTTGAAGGCAGAAAACAATAACCAACTGACAACTCTAGGTTAACTTCGAGCTATCTTGAAACTTCCTCTACTAGATTAATTAGTTCACCTCCCTTAATCTCAGTTTCAGGCAAAGTCTCAGGACAGGGCAAAATTCAGGCATATGTTTTGTCAGAGTGTAAAAAACATGATTTTAAGCCCGGATGCCAAAAGAGTCCTTCTTCCCATTTGAACTTCTTGAGCCTCACCTTTACAATCTGCATTTCTACCATCACTCCAATCTGAATCTCCTATCAATCTCTGCTTGTGTCACAAGGCTTGTCTAGTTGGCATCTCCAACCCTTTCTAAATTCCTCTCTCAAGCCAGCTCTAAAGGCTTCTATACCATGTGGTCAGGTAAAGTCAAAGCAACAACTCCAATTTATTTTGTTGCTGTTGTTGTTTTAGTACTGGGGTTGGAATCAGGGACGTCACTTGGAGCTACATCTTTAACCCCTACCTCATTTTTTATTTAGAGACAAAGTCTCAGTAAGTCACTGTCTATGTTGGGTTTGAACTTCCCAACCTCTTAGTTCAGCCTCTCAAAGTGCTGGAATTACAGGTCAGGCCATCAGGCCCAGCTTCTGATACCAATTTCTGCCTTTGAGTCACTGTCTTATTGCTGGGACATGATACCTAACACCCATAATCTAAGGGAGAAAAGGTTTTACTTAGCTGATGTTTCAGAGGTCTCAGTTCATTCATGATTGGCTGGCAAAGATGGTATGGCAGAGGGTCTGGTGGAGAACTGTTGCTCACACATCACAAAAAAGAAGAAAAAGGGCTGGGAGAAGCAAGGGCCCGGTGTAGCCTTCCAGGTCACACTCGATCTCCATGACCCACCACACCCTCAGTAATCTGTTCCTTCTAACCCGTCCCCCACCTCCCAACAGTGCGTGAAATCCATACGTAACCCACAACGTCCAAACACATGAAGCTTTGGGGGAATGTTCCAGATCCAAACCAGAAAACAACACTGTGTGGTGAATGTTTGTTACAGACAAGTGCCTAAAACTCCAGTTCATGGAATCTTTTATCAGACATAGGCATGAGCCTTCCCTCAGAGAATCTCCAGAATGTATGCTTGATTGAGTGAATTTAGCAAAGTTTGCTGAGGCTGGGAATCACTTTAAAGATCAGAAATTGGAGGAGATGTTAATCATTTGGTTCCCCAAATGCCTTGCTAGGGTGTAGCCTGAAGACTAACTAGGGCTCGGCCAAAACTTTGTCATTATTAAGACGTTCGTAACACCAAATATCTGAATGGATGATGGAGTCCAGGAACTTGAAGTTGTTCCCTCTTCACACCCAAATTTGGTGTCTTGTGACTCGGTGTGAACCAGGAAGAGATACAGGTTATATCTCTCTCCTCCCAGGCCCTATCTCTTCTGTTCTGTGGACCCCAACCCCTATCTTCCAAAAGGCCTGTCTTGTCCAAAGCCTCTGCTCTACTGAGGAGGTAGACGCAGGTCACAGAGTCCAGGACATCAGCTGTCATCTTCCCTGCTAATACCTAATTAATCATACAGTCCTCAGAAAGTTCTCTCTGCCACTGGTAGGAGCCATCAGGGAATTACCAAGCTTTTGGCCAAATTTCTAGAGAAAATAATGAATGCGATATACAAAGGGTTATGTGGTTTTCTGTAGTTGGTATCTACAGCCCACTTCCAAGTGAACTAGGTTCAAATGTAAAATTCTCAGTAGATATCCGACTTCAAAGGAAAAAAATAATTAAATCTGTCTACATATGGAAGCATGATCATAGACACAGTCTGTAGGACTTCTGTCTACAGGGCTGTCTTAAACACAGTGAAATGGAATATTGATGTTTGTCTAACTTATAGGCAAAAATATTTTAAATAAATAAATATTTCCTTGATTCTCAGCTTACAACACAAGTGTGTTTGATGCCTGGGCTGCTGAGTACTGGGACTTATTGAATGTCTAATGCTGCCCTCTTGTTTGATATGATATTGTGGGAAAACATACAATCTCCCCTTCAGAATAAAAAAATTAAATGTTTTGGAAGGCACGGGGGGATTTTGTGCCAAAGTATGTAGCCATCTCCTGTGGAAGTATTCTAGGAACTGGATAGGTTTTCAGCTAGATATGTATCAGTTTTAATTATAATGTCAAGTAGTTCTCCTATTTTGACTAGACGTTGTTATTATAAATAAACCTGATTCATCTATGTAATTTTACTCTGAATATTATTTCATAATCCAAGATAAGAATTGTAATTTGGCTTGAATTATCATAATATGTTGATCATCTTAACCATTCAGCCATTTCCCAAGCAGTCATATTTCTCCTCCTCCTCCTCCTCCTCCTCCTCCTCCTCCTCCTCTTCCTCCTCCTCCTCCCTCTTCTTCTTCTTCTTCTTCTTCTTCTTCCTCTTCTTCTTTCGTAGTGGTACTGGGAATTAAGCTGAGGACCTTAACGTTGAACTCCATCCCAAGCCCATTTTGTGACTATTATTTTGAGACAAGGTTTTGCTAAATAAATTGTTCAGGCTGGGATTGAACTTGGAATCCTCCTGCTTCAACCTCCCAGAGTTTTGGGACCACAGACCTGGGTTCCTGGGCCTGGGCAAGGCAGGCTTAATTCTAGGTGTACTACAGGGACATTACCGCATAGTATTTATTCCTCTTAGCCAGAAAACTGTTTTTGGGTAATTGAAAGGCACAGCAGGTCAAGATGACAGACAGACATCTTTGGGATCCTACACACTCCTTGGGATATGGCTTTGATGCTCATTGGCTCAAATCCTTGGATAAGACATAGGATGGTACAGTTCTATGATATGAGGTTTGGGCTGGATTCATGGTCAATGTGACATGTCCAGTCTTTAGAGTTTGGTCAAGATGTTGTTGCAATGCTGAAATTCTTAATCTTTTTTTTGAACAGAGGTCTCACGTTTTATTTTGTAATGAACCTGGGAATTATCTAGCTAGTTTTTATGTGCTTTGGGTGTAGTCAGGTTTAGCATCAAATCTTAGACTCAGACCATACAAGAAACAACACTTGTCCTCTCCTGAGGCTGCTAGATAACTCTCTAAACTGCTTGATTATGTGTCCCTAGCAACCCGAAGAAGAGGGCACGATTTTTGCATCTGGCCTTATATTTTCAGCCTGGATTTCAAGATCAAGTTGCTTACTTGGTTTTAGGACGGGAGACAGAACCCAGAGAGTAGAAGCCAAGTTTTAATTGCATGTCTTTCTGTTCCATTTAGAGTATGTCCCATATACGTAGATGGTTTCTTTAAGATGTTTTCAATTTTTAAGAATAGAAAAATATAAGCACAATAGTGTTAAGAATTTTAAGCGAGTTGTGATGGCATACACCTGTAATCCCAGCACTTCAGACCGCTGAGGTCAGAGGACTGCAAACCTGAGCCCAGCCCTGCAATTTAGCAATTTAGTGAAACCCTGTCTCAGAGTGTTAAAAAAAAAAAAAATGTGTGTGGTAGGTAGCTCAGCGCAAAGGACTTGGGTTCCATCCCAGTATCACGCACACACACACACAAACACGCACACACACACACACACAAACACACACACACAAATTTTAATCAGAATCCTAAGATGAATAAGTGATTCATTTAAGGTGATTTCCCAGGACCACAAAAGAAAAACTTCTTTCAGTTTTTTTCTTGAATTAATTTAGCCTCACTTCTCTTCAATTAATACCACTATTCATATTAAAAATGAACGTGGCCATGGCAGAAGCTTCTAGGTTGACGAAGGAGCCTTTCTGTGAGCTAGGCGTTTCACGTATCTTTCTTTTCTCCTTCTGCCTCTTTAGCTGCACCTCTCCTATAGACCAAGTCACTGTTCCTACCTACTTCCCTAATGCAAAACTTCAGAGAAACTCAGAAGGCACTTATCAAATCTCAGGGCCATTGTTGTGAAGAACTATTTTATTAGATTAAATCCTCATATCAGGAAGGATGGCATTTCCTCCTCCTGCGGAATGGTCCTGGTTGAGACTGTATACACAATAATGGGGCAAGGGATTTGGGTCATGTGCCCGGAAGTTTACTCAAAGGTCGTTTGGAAACTCGGGCAAAGTGAAAGCCAGGGTTCTTTTCTGCCTCCACCAACGGAGCATCAGTGCACCGCCTACAGGTGTAGAGCCGAACCATCAGCAAGTGGTGGACGCCTCTTCCCTGGCTGTGCGCACCTTCCACAGCTTTGGGTCTTGCAAGGGTGAGTGTGCTGCACTGAGCATTATCTTTTATGGTTGTTTGCTGTGTCAGCTGTACTTTTCACTTGCAAATTTATTTGTCATGCTCTTAGATTTCTCAGTGTTTACATTAATCTTAGGGTATTTGAGTTATCTCAGGATCAAGCGAAATCCCACATTTATATCCAATCCCCTTGCTCGTTCTATCCCCTTCATAATTTACACGGAAGGCTTCATGGTTGCTATTTAAATCAAGTCACACACGGAGTTTTTCATCCAGGGCCATAGACAACGGAGGCTGCACCTGCTGAGAAGCCATTATCTCATCTTTCTGGGAGGTTTACACTCTCTCTAGTAAACCTCTGCATGTTTACCCAGAACCGTGTTTTATGGGGTAAGAGATACTTTGCCTCTGAGTGTTAAAGCCACTTTGCACCTGGCGTAAAGAAGAGAGCTTTAGGAAGGAAGACCTTGATGAGTTTGGTGAATGCCTTTCCTGTGAAATTTCCTATGATTAAGCCTCGGATTTCTCCCACTCCCACCAAGCTTGAACAACCATTTCCTAAGACACCAAGCAGAGATGTTCTGAACAGGAAAGGCTCTTGTGCTGATTTAATTACAGGCTGACAAAGACAGGGTTTCTAACAAAGGTGCCATCAGACGCCACAGAGCCCGGCGCTGAGCCCCAGCAGGAAAGCATTCATATGTTGATGTAAAATCCCATCACAATATTTGAGGAGCTGGAGTCTGATACTGATACTGACTTCAGGGAATCAGAGAAGAGCATATATTTTGTCCAAAGAAGTGGGAGGGCCTTTAAGCATAAGAATGCCTTTGCATCTTAGACTTCACTTTCACAACTAACCCCAGGAAAAGCTTCTCCAGGTATGGGGGGATGGGAGTTAGCAAAAGGGGTGACTATTTGAAAGCTCTTAAATTTCCCAGTTCCAGAACTTTGTAGAAATAATGTGCATCAAAAATTTTCCACATTTGGGAATATCTTTAAGTCTGTCAATGGGGCATGAAAAAATCTGCAATCCAGGAAGTATCAGATGATGAGGTCGTAACTCTAAAACTCTTTGCAAAGTCGGGTGACAAAGGAAATTTTTGAAAATCCAGATGTCAGGGGACACCAGAATATTCATCTCTGTGATTCCATGACCGAGGACTGGTCAATGGACTTTCTTGCAACTTTCTAAGTGAACCCAGCATGCCATCAGATTGGGAACCAATGGTACAAGGAGTTTGGGTGGGAATTTCCCTTCTATATTGTCTAGTGTATGCCCATATATGACTACAGGTCTGATAGAAGACGGCTTTCATTAGTTTAATCCAAGAGAGATATAACAACATGGATGGTTTATAGTGGCAGTGAGTTCTCAGCCACCCAGTGACCAAAGAAACTGTGACCCAAGTAGAGGAATGTGAAGCGTGAAGCCAGGGTGAGATCTCAGGGGAGGGGAAGTTCTTCAGAAAATAACTACAAAATTAAGACTTGTAAATCACTAGGATCTAGAAGACAAGATCAGTAAGTAATTTGAGTGTCATAAAGCATCCATTGTGAAATGTTTGCCACCCTAGCTCACTTCCCCAAAACAAGAAAAAGAAAAGAAGAGATAAAACTACAAGTGCCAGGAGGCCAAACTTAAGAATTTACGAAAGAGAAAAGAAAGGAGAAATAGAAGGAAGGACTGCAGATTAAAGAAAGAAATTATTGAGTTATTCATTCACTAGATATGGAATAGAAAAAACAAATCAAAGTTAATATATAAAACCTTTTTTTTAATCAATAAATGAATCTATCCTCAAAATAATGGCTGTTCTTCCTTTTGTTGAATTATAGTAATAAGAAAAGACAGGTGTTTATTTTTAAACTAGCTGGTGTGATCAGATCAGCAGAAATGGTGATTTGGATTCTATTTGATCTATAAGACAACAGTTTAAAAAATAATTTGGGATTTTCATCAAATGCCCACTCTGACTTCCAGACTCTCCCAGCGACAAAAAAAAAAAAAAAAAAAAAAAAAAAAAAAAAAAAAAAAAAAAAAAAAAAAAAAAGGTAAGCTCTTTAGGGGAGGAAGGCTCAGAAATGATTTAGGGTTGGGATTCACTTGATCTAGCTCTCTCATCACAAAATGATGACCATTTCCGTCACATAATTGAAACTGAGATTCTGTCTCCTTACTTGTTCTCCTAAACTTCTAATTCTTTTGCTTTTCTTCTACAATCTGCTAAACTGTCTGATCTTGTGTTTGCAAAACAGAAAGGAAAAATGTGATCACAGCATTGGCATTTGGTTTAAGATCTTCAAAACAAATCAGTACCTTAAAAAAGACAGAAAAAGAAAAGAAAAGGTTTCAGATGCAGTATACCTCCATTTTATCTTCATTCCTATGCTCCCAGAAGGGCCTGCTATTCCTTCAAACTCTGTAGTGCTTGGTTTTTCAAGAGTCCTGACGACTCTAAAGACTGTATACTATGGTTTGTGCTTCCTGTTGGATTCTTCATGACCTCTGAGATCACAGGGATCACATGGGTTGGAGGGATTCCTTGCCTTTGAGAATCTCAATCCTGTCCACTCTGGAAATTCAGAGATGCAACTCTATAGGAGTATGTTGCATTTTCCTTCAAATATATGCTCTGAGAAAAATTTAATTTCTTTCTCTTTAATTTGGGGAAAAGGGAGAAAAATAAACTCCATGGTATTTTCTTGTAACACTAGGTAAACCTGTTTTTTTTTTTTTTTTAAACTCTACTTAAGAGGTGGTAATAAATCTATCCCTAAACTGAATTCTTTGCACAAGCCCTGGAATTCTAAACCTCTGGGTGGCTGGAATCTGGGGCAATTACACCTACGGGCCAGACCTGCAGTAATGCCCCAAATTACTTTCTGGAGGGGGTGTCCACGGTGAGGGGGGTGGGTTCCCATTATTTTAAAGGCAAGACTTCAAACCAAATGTTTCTGTCTTTATTGATCTGCTTTCATCCCCCCTCACTGCACTTCCTGTTTGGCTTTCTCCTTTTCTTTCCCCCCCCACCGGTGGTGAACACCCTCCAGTTGGTGATTGAAGGCCTTGGAGGTGCTGTTTACAAAGGCTATTAATGCTCTCTCCTCATTTCCGTTTTACTGCCAACAAGCCTGACACAAAGGCCTCCTTGGTAGGCACTAAATATTGGAGAGGCCCCACTGACTTTCTCAGTTTGCAGATAGCTCTGGGTGGAACCGAAGGCCCCAGCTCTTTCTCCTGGCTGGCAAAGAATGCTCCCTTTCGTTGCCTTTTGAAGACATATTTTAGATCATCGAGTAATCAGTTCCTCTGGAAAGAGCCTGACAAATTTACAGGATCCAGGGATTACGGACAGCAGCTGGAGATAGTGATTAAGGAGCTAGGGAATCCCAGACATATGTAAATTTTGCATGCTGCCTATACAGAGGCTTCCTTCTCCGGAGGAGTTCTATGATGTGAAAAGCTTAACGGCCAGGGACAGCTGAAGAAGGCTCCCTCCCTGTTACAGATACGGAAATAGGCTGAAATCAGCTGAAAGGGTATTTCCCAGTTTAACATACAACTTACTTCCGTGATGCTTACCACTTACCCACGCTGTGTTCTAAACTCCCCCAGATTGCATAATGACCTCTATTTTAAGACTTCAATGCTCATGCCCTTAAAATAATGAGGCCACGTTTGGTCAGGAGCAAGGAAGGGCGGGATGAGAGTCAGACACTCAGGACTGTGAGCCAGTCAGATCCGGGTTCCAACCCAGCTCAGTCACTTGGAGCGATGGAACCTGAAATAAAGCCCCGTTACATGTTAAGCCCTGCATTTTCACATCCATGCAATAGAGTGATGGCGCCTTTCTCCCTGGGTTATCATAAGAATTACATGACGTAAGGTATGTCACCAAACACAGCAATCGGTCAACGGTGCTTTCTGAACGATTACCGCTGTATCCAAGGAGACAGGACAGATCAAATGAATGTGCGTAGAACACTTCCCCGGATGCAGCCAAATTCTGGGAAGAAAAAAGAATATCCAAACAAAAAAAAAATATTTCAGGAAAGGAAAGCTAATTATGCACATAAGCTCCTCAGTCGCTCAAGCTTTACCAGTAATAGTAGGCCATTAGTAGTGAGGCAGAGCTAAATTGCCTCTGGGTTGCACAGGACTGACTCCTGCTAGGGCTGTATCTTCCTGACCTCCTTCCGGCTGAAAAGAAGCAGATGAGATAGGCACCCGGGAAAGTGATCTTACAACATACAGATCTGCGATTCTGTTCTAATTGATAGTTTTGAAAGTAAACCGTTCACCAGCTAAGGAGTGTTATTATCAGGAATAATTAGCTTCCCAATATTGACCATAATATTGGGTAGGGCAGATTTCTGTCCATCATCATCTCAACTGACTGTTAATGCATTGTTTGAGAATCGCTGCAGAAGATTCTTATTTTGAGGATTTTTTTTATTTTCAGTAATCGATGTATGTTAAACCTTTAAAGTTTTGTTGGTATTAAATAATGCAAGAGTTAGATTGAATTTTTCAGAACAAGAAAAAATAATAAAGTATATCTCCATATGCTCACCAGCCATTGAAGAAATAGATTGTGATGTATTTGATGCTCTCCTGTCCTGAATATCTGATCACTTCCTTCCTTCCGATCTCTGATCTGTTCAGACTTACAGATTTTTGAGAGAAAGGTCCTCAACTTTAAGTAACCAATTGGAAATTTAATTACCCCAAAAAAAGATACAGCAGACGTTTAAATTTTTTTGGTCCATTTGGCTTTCACTTGCAATTTTTTGGTTTCTGATGATCTCTAGACTCTTTTCTTATGGTGATTGACGATTTTTGTTTTCGTTTTGCCTGGTCGAGAAATCTGCCCTTTTTTTTGAGAGCGGGGAGCAGGCTATTTTTTTCTCATTGGTAAGAGCTTCTTGTAACTCCTTTCTTTTATCATTTATGTATGTATCGAAACACATATATAAAACGTGCATAATATATGTATATAAAATGTGTGTGTGTTAAAAATAGTTTTTTCCCTTTTTACAAGTAGAAAGTTTATTCAGGCTTTTCCCTTATGGTTTGTGCATCATTTGAAACCTTGTTTTAAAATTTTATTTTACTTTCCAAAGTTTCAAGAAATTTCATCCAAAATCTTTCCGGTTTTGTCTTTTGCATTTAAACTGTTAATCTCCCAGAACTGATGTTTATGGAAGCAGTAAAGAAGGGAGCTAAAGTCGCATGTTTGTGGATGGATAACCTGACCGATCTGGGGACGATTTCTGTCCTAAAACAGGATTCCATTTGGATCTGGGTGTCTTTCTGAATTTTCTCTTCTGGTCCATTGTTTTACTTAGCTTCTCTCATCTCAATATTACGGCGTTTTAATAAGGAGCCACCATCTGGTGGGGCAATCTCCTGTCTTTGTTCTTTCTTCAGATTATCTTAAGTATCCCAAGCCTTTTGCTCTTCTGCATAAATTTTAGTGAAGTGTCAATTTCAACTTCCGTTGGAATTTTGATGAAACTACATACCATCTACACAAAACTCTAGACACACGTTATATTTGTACTGGTTTCCTATTCTCTAGACCACTGTGTAACTCAAAATGCTTTTCAATACACTGTCGTAATTTTCTGTAGGAAGATCTGTGGATCTACATACTAGCTTTTAAAAATATTTTTACTGTTAACTTGGATGGTACTGACCCTTATAGCTGTTTTTGTAATCACAGCTTTGCAAAGCACTTTATCATAATTTTGGTAAATAATTCTGGCTTTTCTATACAGACAAATCTATCATTCACATAGCAGTGGCATTGTAATTTCTATTCTAATCTTTCCATATATCTTTTAATTTTCTCATTTTCACTTTCTAGATCTTCCAATGTAACCAAGACTAGAAATATTGCTGGAGGCTGGCTGTGTCTTCTCTGTGATCTTAAATAGAATGAATTTGTCACTTATCATTCAGTAAAAAGCTTCCTGTAGTTTTAAAATATATCTTTCATCAAATTCAGATGTTCTCTTTTTTCCTAGTTGGATGAGCACTGTTTTACTGAATGGACAATCATACATAGTGAACACAATATTTCTTCTGTGTCTCACAAAATTATGTAGTTTCTCTCCTTAAAATTTTTAATATAATATAAAAAATTAATTGCTTGATACTCAAATGTTAATTCAAGGTTAAATTCCAAAGACAAATCAAATTTGTTGTAATGAATTATCTATTTTATACACGACAGGATTCTCTTTGCTAATATTTTGTTCAAAGAACTTATTTTTCACTAGTGACATGAATCTGTGTTCTCCCTTACTGACTTTGGAATCCTAACTTACGTGTGCATAAGTTGTGTTGGAGAGGGTTTCTTCTTTTATTCATCTCTAGAAATTTGGTTCTTTTGCTTGGAATTGTTTTATCTTTAAAAGTTGGTTACACTCATTAGAAAACCACCTGGAACTAGAGGGGGTATTTTGAGGAATGATTTCTATCTTTGAATTATTTTCTTTGATACTTGTAGTTAAGACTTGCATTTCACTGAGTAGAAATCCTGGATTATGCAGCAACTCCATATTCATCTATTTGAGGAGCTAGTAGATTGGTTTTTAGAAGGCTAAACTATTTTACATCCTCCTGTGTAAAGGTCCCAACTTTTCCATACCTTCGTCAACATTTAATTTTTTTGTAGTCTGTAGGGAGCATGGAGTGAAATTTCCTTGGGGTTGTGACTTGTATTCTCTTTGTGGCTAGTGATATTCTTAATCTTTTTGTGTGCTTATTGGACATATGTATGTCTTCTTTGGAGAAATTTCTGCTCATATCTTTTTATACGTTGGATTATTTTAGTACTGAATTGTTATTGAATTCTTTATCGTCTACATACAGATTCCTTACTGATCAGATATGTGATTTGCAAGTTACATTTTCCATCCTGAGTATTGTCTCTTCTTTCTTTTTTTAATTGCATATATTTATGGGATGCAACTTGAGGTTTTGATACACGTGTGCATCACAGAATGATTAATGTGTCCGTTGCGTCACGTACTTATTGGTTCATGGGATGAGAGCATACAAAATCTACTTTCTAATTTTTTTTTAAATACAGTTCATCATTACCAATGTAGTCAACTTAGGACAAAATAGATACGAAAAAACTGTTATCTCTTTTGATCTAAACCTACATAACTTTTACCAACACCTCCTCCTTCCTCCCCTCCCCGGCACTACTGATAACCATTCAGCCCTCTACTTATATGTATTCAGATTTTTTTAGGTTCCACTTGTTAGTGAGATCTGTAGTCATTTTCTTTCTGCTCCTGACTCATTTTGCTTAGCTTAATGTCCTCTAGTGTCATCAATTTTATTAAAATGACAGGATCTACATTGTTTTTAAGGCTGAACAATATTCTCTTGTATATATTTACTACATTTTCTTTATCATCAGTTGTAGATACTTAGTTTGATTCTATATTGTGGCTGCTGTGAATGATTCCTCAATGATCAGGTATAATCTATTAATCTCAGGTCCTTTGACTATATAGCCACAAGTGGAATTATTATATTATACAGAGATTCTAGTTTTAATTTGGGGGAAGACTCTGTTCTCTATTCCAAAATAATGGGACTCATCTACATTGCCACCAACAGGGCAAAAAATTTTCCTGTACTCCACATCCCTGCCAATTTACGCCATTTTGATAATGGCCAATTTTAACAGGTATGAGGTAGCACCTGTGTTTTAATTAGCTTTTCCCTCATCGGCAGTGATGTTCTGCATTTCTTTTGCGTATTTCTATTGGTCATTTGAATGTTCTCTTTAAGAAATATCTGTTCAGATTCCTTGTTCATTTTTAATTGGGTCATTTTCTTGTTCTTGAGTTGTTTACATTCCTTACATACACTGAATATTAACCGCTTCACATATGTATTGCTTATAAATATTTTAGCCTATCCTGAATCTTTTCACATGGTTGATTGTTTCCTTGGATGTGCAACAGCTTTTTAGGTCAAAGAACCGCTATGTGTCTATTTTGCTTTTGTTTCAATTTTCTACTGTAAACAAATATTTCTTGAAATTCTACTTTTTCTGAGAATATTTCTTTCCTAGTTATCTGGGAGCTCCTTCAACCTAGGGCAACTCTTAAATTGTTCTTCACCTTGAGGACTTTTGGGATAATAACAAGAGTAGTTTTGTGGCTAAAGCTTTTTTCTTTATTTGTTTGCAAAATGCACAGAGGCCACTCCCGTTGCCTTGATGCCTCTTGAAATGACACAAGATTGAACAGAGAACTTCAAATTTATTTTACCATAAAGATGAGGTCCCTTACCGGCTTTGAATCTTCCCTGCCTCGTGATCATTTAAAAAGTCAAAATCCAGCCTGGTGTGTTGTAACTCACCTGGTAACTCAGTGACTTAGGAAGACCCTGTCTCCAGTAAAACTAATTAGGAATATAGCTCAGTACAAAAGCTCTATGCTCCATCCCTGGTATTCTAAATATTAAAATAAA
Organism: Ctenodactylus gundi; assembly: GCA_004027205.1. Taxonomy (NCBI): domain Eukaryota; kingdom Metazoa; phylum Chordata; class Mammalia; order Rodentia; family Ctenodactylidae; genus Ctenodactylus; species Ctenodactylus gundi. The sequence goes on along the minus strand of PVKB01002825.1, from coordinate 176,226 downwards.
TAAATAAACAAATGGCAAATACCAACGGGGGTAGTACCTTTATTCTTTTGGTCTGCATTTTTTTTGTTTGTTTTTCCCCACTTGGAGATTCCATATTTTTAAAAATGCATCTCAGTAAATTATCTAAAAATGTCTTCTTTCATTGTTCTACACTTTTTATTATTTTAATTTGTAAAAGCATTCTTGTGAGTATATATGTGTGTGGGGGCAACTGTGTGTGTTTCGAACAGGTAATCTATTCCGCCATGATACCAGAAACAAAATGCTTTTTCAGATTGTTATCCCTCTTCATATTCTTTCGTCTTTTTAAAAAATTCTTTCCACTGTGACTTAAAATAAATTTTAGTATGTGAAGTTAAGTTATATTTTATAATTACAAGTTCATGTATCCCCATTAGCTCAGTAACATAGAGGAAAAATTAAACTTTCAAACATCACAGACAATGAACTCATTTTTTTTTCTTTTATGGTCTCATGCAAATTATCTTTGCATTCTACAATTGTGAGCCTATTTTTTTTAACATCTAATAGAAGACCAAAAAAAAAAAAAGTATTGGTGGGAAAAAACAAAATTGAAATGTGCTAGTATGGCACCAAGTAAGGGTAAGAAGAAGCCACTCAGAATGGAACTTTCAAACCAAAATCACAAGCCCTCTGTCAAGACCTTATAGAGCATGGGTAAGTTCAATTCAATGTACACTGACTGTATATACTAAAACAGTAATGAAATATACTAACGAAAAATCTGTAACAATAGCTCCATGATGAATTAGTAATTTCTGAATCAGAACATTATTGATGCACGTTCTTTCTACTAGTGATTGAAGTCAGGGCCTTTGCACTGCACTACACCCTCAGCGCCTGATTCTTGTTTTTTTATTATTATTATTTTGAAACTGTCTCACCAACTTAACAGTGGTCAAGATTGTAGATGCTGAAATCAGACTGGCTTGGGTGTGAATCTCTTACTCTATTGCTGAACCCCTTTAAGTCTCAGTTTTCTGTACTGAAAGGAGTCACACCGCCAGCACTTATTCTACAGGGCTACTGGAAGAATTGACCAAAAAAATAAAAAATAAAAAAAGACACACATTTAGCATGGTTTGTGACAGGTTGCGAGAAAGCCCCCAAATTAACGTTCTTTCTTGTTCCCATTCAGCACTGTTTGTCTAGTATAAAGCACGAGCTACTCTGGCCCCTACAACATTCATCAGCTGACCAGGACTAGGGGACATGGGCCACTTGTCTAACACTACAATTGCGTTTAAGGTATCCCAAAGTATACTCGGAAATCCTGGGCCGGAAAGTGTTTGAAAGTGTTTTCGATCTATCGCACAAAACAACCGTAGCAGGAGATGCTATGCTTGGAAGGCAGAAAAGATTGAAGAGAATTGAGAAAACACACAATTCTAGATCACATCCTGGTTTCCAAATGCCGGGAGCCCCTGCTCCCTAGGCAGGGACAGGCTGGTGTCCCCATATTTAATGGAATCTATGCTAAGCAAGGAAAGGGCAAGAGCTTTTGTTGCTAGATGACAAGCCTAGTTGGAAGGGAATGTGCATTAAGAAATCAGGAGGCCTACGAACGTGTTTGATTGTAGGGACGCTAAAAGCTGGGCGATATGTGTGTGCCAATAGTGCAGCAACTCGATCCCAACTGCATTTGGACTGAGCCGATAATAAATTGTCCGAGCTGCCCTTTGCATTCACTTAAGCTAACACGGAGTGTCTCATTTCTGCAAAGTAAATCACGGTGGCTTTGGTACTTCATTTTCCATCTTGTGTATAAGTAAACTGCAGGATCAATTGGGAGGTAGAATCAATCTGCTATTTATTACCTTGAAATGTGACACCCTTTTTTAAGTGCCCTACTCCCTTATGACTTCACTTGAGAACAGCATTATGTCCAAACAATATAGAAACCAGCTTTACAGCTCCTGATCTTTTTTTTTCCTAAACTTCTGCCTGGATGGATTTACGTTGTATACAACTCTCAGAGCCTAAATAAGTTACTTAGTGAATTTTGAACCAGGTATGTAAAGGAGGAAGAGTCACTTGAAACTTTTTTTTGGTCTTAAATCTTAGCAGAATGCGTTCATGATCAGAGCTTTTTTTTTTTTTAATGAAGAGGAAAAAAAAAAAAAGGCAGGACTCCTGTTGACCTACCAATATTGGCTTAACGTTCCAAAGAAAATAAATAAAAATCTCGTGTCTAGGGACAAAGAGTTAGGCTTCATGGAGATTCTGTCATCTTGTCATGGTACTTTGCAAAGAAACCTTGCTTTCTAATTTATGGGTTTAAGGAAGAATGCCTCCTCACACAGCGAGGGGGTTGAAAGGGCAAGGGATCCGATGTATATCAGGAAGGTTAAACCTAATCTTTGTGACCTGCCACCCTCCTTCCCTGATTAAAACACGAGGGGCTGGGGCCCTACACGACTCTCTCTAAAGCCGCCTCCCTATCTCACTCCCCGATCTTAGTCTTAGGTCTTGGCTAATTTCAAAACAGTCATCATTTGGCTTGCTGACGACTACACAGAATGTCCCTACCAAGTGTTCTATGACATTTTTAAACGCCCCTAACTGAGTTAGATGAAAATGAAGAGAAACTGACAGTAATGAAAGGCTGGTGACAGCTTGATCCCCATACATTTGGGGTTTATTAGGGCTTAAACTTAAGGTTAACCAGGAAACAGAGGCAAGAAAGCGACTAAACTCTTAAAGGTGGTCCAAGAAACATGGTGGCAGCATCACGTAGGTCCTCTGTTTCCTTCCTTCCTTCTTTTTTCCTTCCTTCCTCCCCTCCTTCCTCCCCTCCTTCCTCCCCTCCTTCCTCCCCTC